>LPNX010236182.1:314645-421327 GCA_001517045.1 Pseudotsuga menziesii
AAATCCTAAAAACAACTCTCATCCAAGAAATCCAATGCAAGTACCACCTCAAATCCATATCTAAGATGCAACTAAGAGTGCAACTACTTTGTATTTTTCAATATAAAAGAATGAAAAATGCAATAAAATTCATCTAAAACTCTCAGTCTCTACTGCAAGTATAAAAGACAAGCCCAGCAAGACACCAAGACAAAAAGATTAATGCACTAATGGAAAAACAAAAAGGATAAATGACTAAAACTACTTTCAAAGAAAAATCAATGAAAAAGCGGTCTCTGGTCACAAAAGAAGCATCCAACAGACAACATCAGACCCAAGGAAGACCCAACCACACTCACAACCCACCCAGCAACTTCCCATAACATCAAACTCACCAAAAGGGATGATGTACACAACTGTTTAAAGAACAGCTGCATATATACGTGACTTTTGGCCAAAAACTTACGTGTATACGCGACTTTTGGCCAAAAATCCATGTATGTACGTGACTTTTGGGCGAAAACCTGCGTATACAGAGAAGGCAGTGGTAAAACGCAGGCCAAGGGTCAAACCAATAAAGGGGAGTGTCAATGGATGAACATACTATAACATGCAACATACAAAACAGGGAGAAACAGAGAGCAATTCAAGAATATCAAGCCCATTGTGCTCGTAAACCCCAAATAAAAAAAAGGGACATCCCTAATCGAGTTGCCAATTCTGTTACGGAGAGAAATTCCTATGGCTTGGGGTACCACAACAGACAACTTTGACTCCAGAAATCAATCTTTCCTAATATGCAATAGAAATAAAATGTCTAACACTAAAGGATCAGACCTCGTACCTTATTTCGGACAGTTGAAGTAGATCCCCGTTGAGCTTTCCAATCTTCATCTTGAATTGATATAATACTTCCTCAACAACAAGTAAACAATACAAGCATACTATATATCATGGTGTTAGATCTATTCTAGCATATATAATCAATAATGTAAAAGCATTTGACATATTCCAATGGATACAATATTCAATCAAATACACATCATTGGACAAGGAAAGATAGTTCTTATTAATATAAATCAGAGATTACAAGATAGATACAACCTCTGATGGCACGTCTGCGAACCGAAGAAACTGAATCCCACACTTGGGCCTCCACCACTTCAATCCTCCATCTCTCGATAGCAAGCTCACTAGCAAAAGGCAAGCTTGGGAAGAACACAAAAGTGCTCCAAAGGGACAAAGGGGTGCAGACTCAAGTATAATTCCGGCAACAATGGACTATAGTTTCGTTGCTTTCAATCTCTCTATATGCCTTCAATGTACCAAGGGGTTCCTTATATAGATTCACAAGGGATAATGAAGGGTTGAATTCAAGCGATCTCAAGGCATATGAAAGGCTAGGAGTCAAATGAGTCGGATCCATGTCAAGGAAAACTCCAAAATGATTTGGACTATGCACACATCCCAATGTACGTGGATATAGGGGTCAAACTCGTGTATGTACGCGATTATCGGGGAAAAAGCCGCGTATATCATCTTTTATATAGTTTTTTAGGGATGATCAAGGTAACATCAAAGGATAAAATATGGTCCATGGGGTCTAAAGAGTCTGCAGCGGGACAGGGGAAGGCCATACAAAGTGTGATTCACCTAGAGTGGTGAAATCCGCTATAACAGTTCTTCAGCTGCATTGTTTCATTCTACCTACTAGATATCAATTTTAGAACGCCTGTCACAACCCTTAGGTTTCCTTCTTCATCCAAGCACGCAAAAGTCTTGTTGTAACAATCAAGATTTTCTCTATGCGCTCCTAACCAATCCATTCCAATCAAAATGCCATAAAACTAGGTGGTACAGCATTCATATATTCATAAGTGACCTGACCATTCATAACCAATGGACATTCCCTTACCACCTCACTGATGTTTTTCCTTGGTTCTAGCGGCTAGTTGTACTAACCATGACCTTCTATGCTTTGAATTCTTCAAAGTGCACATCTCAACAAATCCGAGGTGATATAGCTGGGAGTTGATCTAAGATCAATCAAAATAGAAATAGGATGTTCAACAATACTATCATCAATATGCAAGTGTCATCCGCTGTTTATCTCCACGAGACCATGCCATCTCGTCTTTGAATTCAAAATAACTTCTGCTTTAGTCCATGCCAAGGATACATGGATACGTTTATGATCTTTATTTACCTATGGTGTAAATTTAAAAGGTACAGCATAGGTTATTCCTATAGATATACCCAATCTATCAATGTTAAAACATTGAATTTCTTATCTCCCAATGACCCTCTTAACAACACACTCTTCTATTGGTCTAAACCCTCCCGAGATTTCATGAGGCGTTCAGCTATTCCTTCTTTAGTACCATCAATTCTAATATGAGGTTATGTTCTTCTCACAATAATGAACATATTACCTTGTCAATGGTCCAATTATATCTTTGCTCGAGCATCCATCCTATGATTCACAACCTGCATGTATACACCATCTAAATGTGCTTTAATGCTATCTTCATATGGTTTCCCTTCATTTCTACAGAATGATGTTCTGCTTTACAGAAATGTCCTTGTACATTTATTTTTCTTTCTTCATCTTCTTTTCATCCTAAACTTACTGTATAAAGGGGACGATGGGGGTCAAGGGGGATTGCCCCCTTGGAACCATCTTTTTTTTTTGTATTTTTGTAAATAGTTTGATTTTGCACAATATGGTGCATAAACAGGTTGCCATTTTCCATCTTTCTATCCCTGCAGATCTCACTAAAAACCCCTATTGAATTTCTTCGTTTCGGCAAAATTTTCAAAATTCTCACTCGCTGCATCTGAAAAATTTTAGAATTTCACCTGCTACAGTGAATCGATCCTCATCTTTCACCCGTTGTAGCGGTTCCATCTTCATTTCTCACCTACTACTACGTTGGCTCTATTTTCTTCTTTCAGTCGCTGCTTCGTCAACTCAATCTTCAACTTTCAGCCACTGCACATCAGCCCGAACCAACTGACTTCATCAGCTCCTTCTCGAGTTCTCACCCGCCGCATCGGCTCCATTTTCCTTTTCTTCCCGCCGGCTTCTTCTTTTTTTTCGCCAGCTGTCGTTGCGGCTCAAACTCTAATTTTCATCCGTCGTAGCGGCTCAATCATCAACTTTCATCTGTCGCTGTCAGCTTGTTCTTTCTCCTCAGCCGCCGCCAACACTTAGACAATTTTTGGCATTTTTCCTTCCTCTTCGGATGCCGTCGAAAAAAATTCCTAATTCAACTGCTGCTGTAGTGGCTTGAAACTTAAGTTCTATCTATCGTTGCAGATCGAAGCCCGAGTTTTTCCCATTGTTGTGGCTCGAAGCCTGACTTCTACCCCCCATTGCTACGGCCCAAACTTCCCTTGTCTTTCGCTACTACGGATCAACTCATGGGAAACCGCTTGCTACGATTGGCCTACTTCATCCTTCTCAGCCGGAAAGGAATAATTTTTCACACTTAGAAAAAGTTCCATAAATTTTTCATCGGCTCGTCTCACCCGACACCCATTGGCTCCATTCACCTGACATTCATCAGCTCCTTCCAGGTGACCCAGGTGCTGCAACAGCTCACTCTTCTCTTTTCTTCCACCCCTACGGATCAATCAACAAAAATCACCTGCTGTGTCAGAAAAGAAAGACAGTCATAGTCGTTGTTTTGACTCCCTTCATGTTTCTCAGCGGCCACATAAAGAATGGTTTTTCTCCAATACTTAGAAAAATTTGAAGATTTTTCTCTGTATACTACTGTGAGCTTCTTCCTGCTGAAGTAATTAGGTTGATCCTACCTTTGTCAGCTGCTCTATATTGGCCCATTGAGGCCCAATGCTGCAACCAGTTCTCGGATACCACACTGTCATGTCCCCACCCCTCAAACTGACGATGGAGAGGACGTGACTACGGTATTGATATTGTCAAATGGGAAAGATGGACCCATGAACATAAAAACATAAACATGCATTGAATTCATAACATATACAGTAGTATAAAACATGCAATATACAGTAGAAGCAATAACATCCATTCAAACATTCAACCTGCTCATATTAATTCATTAAGCAAATAGTTTGTAGAAATTAAGCACAAGAATAAAAGTAAATACTTATCTTGTAATTGCGTTGCCCCTCAACTAGCTATGTCATTGCAATTTTCCACCCAACCATAGGCCAACGTACTCATCAATCTCTCGACACCAATGCCACCCCTGAGCTGGGCATGATTCCACAAGGAACTAAGGAACAACAGGCTCATACACATAGCCAAATACATACCAAACCCAGCCAAGCTAAAATACAATTGGGTTTACTAGGCTGTTAGGGAAACAAGCCAATAACATAAGCGTTCCTTGGACTTACTCAGCCAATCCAACAATTGTTAGAATAATCAACCCATAGTTAGCTACCTTAGACATTAATTAATCCAATTTTTGTCTTATTTTCCTAGTTTCCATATTCCACCTTATCCAACTTGTCCTCCACACATCCAAAGTGGTCAAACTTGCTAAATTTGAGTCATGGAGCGCTTGGGAAACCACTTGGAATCAAATCTACTTTATTCCTGGCCTTCCTAGTGCATGCCTGCTTTTTTTGCTTTATTGCCTACTTTTCTGAGTTTTAAGGCAATTGGGAAAGTTTAACTAGGTAAAGTTAACTTGTTTTTTGTCCTCATCATCCTCCACTCTTTTCTCCTATGAAAAGCATGTATGATTTTTCCTTCCATCATCTATTAGCTTTCCTAATTGATTTTTCCAATTCATGCAGCTGCAGAGAAAATTAAATGGCACAACAAGAGGGATGAGGCCTATGGTCTCTTGTGTCTAAGCATATCCAAAGACCTCCTTTTCCATCTTGATGGGTTGACATCACCAAATGAAGTATGGGAGAAGCTTGTTGAGATTTTTGGTAAGATAGATGAGATGAGGGGACATCAAATTGAAAATGAATCGATCTCCCTGAGTCCCAATAGCTTTGAATCCCTGCAACTCTATTTTTCCAAGTTCAAAGCCCTTGTTTTACAGCTAAAACCATGTGAGATCGAAAAGAAGGATGAGCAATTGGTTTTGGCCATACTCTCAAAGATTGGCCCTAACTATTCATTGTTTTTATCGACCTTCTATGCCACAAAGTTGACATCTCAAGCCTGGAAAATTCCTAGCCTTGCAGATTTCATGGAATCTCTCACACAAGAACAAGATAAACTGGTGATGATGGGCACCATCAAACCTTCCAAATACCAAGCTCTGGTTTCTGAAGATTTGAGGGTGGATTCAAAAGGCAAGAAGAAAGCTAAGAAGCCACCTGAGCAAAAGAGAGACAAGAACAAGTCTCCATAGGAACCCCAAGGTTCCAAAAAGAAGCCCTAGAAGAAGAAGAACAAAGGAGAAATGAGCAAGTGCGCATATTGCAGTAACGGAAATCATCCTGAAAGCTCCTACATGAAGAAGCAAATTGACATGCTGACCCAACTCCTGAAGAAGAATGGCATCTCCCTTCCTGATAGCTCAAAGAAGAGAGAAGGAGGATCAAATTCAGAAGACAGAGAGAGAGTTCATGCATTGGTTGCTGGCACATCAAGCTCACCTAGTTTCATCATTGATTCTGGAGCTTCAAGACATATGGTTTTGACCAAGGAGGCATTCACCTCACTTGACATGTTGAAAGTTCCACCAATAGTACTGGGAGATGACTCTCTCACTAAAATTTTGGGCAAAGGGAGGATTGATCTTGACCATGGTAAGTTCAGAAATGTATTGTATGTTCCAGGTCTTGCCTCTAACCTCTTATCAATGTATCAGATGACCCACATAGGGTCTCCAAAGAAGGTCATATTCTCCCCTGATGAATTTGATATCACAGAGATCTCAAGTGGTAAAGTCATTGCAAAAGGAGTTGCAAATCATACTTCGAAGGTATACATGTTCTCACACTTCCTACCCTACTCAAACCCCTCTTCTCTTCTGATTCATGCTAATGAGGAAAGCAAGATTTGGCATGAAATATTTGGCCACCTTAATTACAAGTATCTTTCTGATCTTATTGAAAAAGAAATGGTCATAGGGTTACCAAAGATTAAGTTTTCCAAAGGAGTCTATCAAGGTTGCATCTTAGGAAAACACCCAGAGCATAAATTTGATAAAGCTAGTCATGAGAGAACCTCTACACCTCTTGAGTTGATCCACAGTGATGTTGTTGGCCCATTTCCTCATATGCTAATAATTCAGGACAAATATGCATTGACATTCATAGATGAATTTTCCAAGTACTGTTGGGTTTACTTCCTGAAACACAAGTCTGAAGTTTTTGGCCTCTTGAAAGTCTTTAAGGCTTTGGTTGAAAACCAGTCTAGGAGGAAAATCAAGGTCCTTAGATCCGAAAATGGTGGTGAGTATGTCAATTCTGAGTTCATTCAATATTGTGCAGATGCAGGTATTCAGATGCAGCATTCTATCCCTCACACACCACAGCAAAATGGTGTTTCTGAGAGGAAGAACAGATCACTGAAAGAGATGGCAACCTACATGATGGAGGCTAAGACTTTGCCACCAAAGTTTTGCACCGAAGCTATAAACTATGCAGCCTATATCCAGAATAGGGTGCCTCATAAACAGCTTGATGGTATGACACCTTTCGAAGCATGGAGTGGGCACAAGCCAGATGTGACCCATTTTTGGATTTTTGGATGAAGGGCTTGGGCTAGAATTCCAACAGAAAAGAGGAAAGCTTTGCAGCCCCAAAGCCAATATTTTCTATTTGTTGGGTACTATAAAGATTCAAAAGGGTACAATATGATCAATTTGAGCACAAACAAAGCCTTCATTGAAAGGTGTGTTCAGTTCCAAGAAGAGCCCCTAGCAGCAGTGGAAGTTGGAGAATCCTCTTCACCACCAGAACCACTGAATGTAAGTGAAGAGATAGTTGAACTTGATGATTATGATATGCCTGATATTGATGATTTAATTGCATATCCTAACAGTCCTACAAGACCAAAATAGGCAAAAAAGACCATTCATGCAGCTGGAGAACTAGCTGGAAATCCTAATGATCCTAGGAGGAGTAGATCTCAGTTTAAGAGTGCTCTGTGCATGAAAGATCCTATGTTTGCAGAGAAATGCTATATGATGGTTGAATCAAACACATAGACATATGAATATGCAGAAAATGATCCAATATGGAAAACATCCATGAAATAAGAGTTCATCTCACTCCAGAAGAACAACACTTGGGAGCTGGTTGATCTTCCCCCAGGGAGGAAGCTAGTTCAGTGTAAGTGTGTTTACAAAACCAAATTTGCTGCTGATGGTTCAACTTTGAAATAAAATGCTAGATTGGTAACCAAGGCCTACTCACAAGTACATGGCATAGACTACAATGAGACCTTTGCACCAGTGGCAAAGATGGACTCCATCAGGCTAGCCTTAGCCATTGCAGCTTCAAAGCAGTGGGAGGTACATCACATGGATGTGAAGTGTGCTTTCCTGAATGGATATCTCACTGAATATATTTACATGCAGCAGCCTCAATTATTTTCTACTAATACATCTCTTGTGTGCAGGCTAAGGAAGTCATTCTATGGGCTTAAGAAAGCCCCAAGGGCTTGGTATGCCAAGATTGATAGCTTTATGCTATCACTGAATTTTGTTCAATGCAAGTTAGATCAAAATGTCTATTTGAAGTTGATTCATGGTTCATTAATGATAATTTTTTTTTATGTTGATGACCTTCTCATTACAGGAAGCTCAAAGGATGAAATTGCTTCCTTGAAGGATGCAATGAACCATGCATTCTCAATGACTGATTTGGGCTTATTGAGCCAATTCTTGGGGCTCGTGATTGCTCAAAACAAATAAGGAATCAAAGTGCATCAGTCCAAGTATTCCTTGGATTTGCTGAAAAAATTCAACATGAAGGATTGCAAGCCAAGCAAGACTCCCTTCCTTTTAGGAGTTAAGCTTGAAGAAGTCGATTCTTCACCTATGGTAAACAATACACTGTATAGGCAATTGATTGGATGTTTGCTATATCTTACACATACTCGACCTGATATTTCTTATGCAGTAAGTGTGGCTTTAAGATACATGGATCAGCCTCATGAGATCCATTGGAGAGCATCCAAAGGGATCCTTAACTTTGTTCAGGGAACAAGGACTCATGGGCTCTTCTACAAAGCTAAATTTGATCTTGATTTGATTGGGTTTACTGATAGTGATTGGGCAGGTGACAACATAGATCGAAAGTCAACATCAAGATATGTGTTCATGCTTGCTGAAGGACCAATCAGCTGGTCAAGCAAGAAACAAAGTGCCATTGCACTCTCATCTACAGAAGTAGAGTACAGAGGAGTTGTAAATGTAGCAACTCAATGTTTATGGTTGCAGGGGTTACTTGGTGAGTGTGGATTCAAACCATAATACTCAACTACTATATATTGTGATAATTAGAGTACCATTTGAATCTGCAATGATCCAGTTCAGAGACAGAGAACCAAACACATTGAGATCCATATGCACTACATCAGACAACTTGTGCATGATGGCACCATTCACCTACTCTTCTGTTCATATTCAGAACAAGTAGCAGATGTCTTCACCAAATTTTTTTGTGAGAATACATTCAGCAATCTCAAATCACTACTGGGGATTGCTGATCATGCTGTGAAGCATGGGTGATGACAAGATTTTCAAATTTTGTTTTACTGTCCATGTTTAAGGGAGGATTTTTCCCACTAGGTTTTTGCCTCTTTCCTTGGTTAAATGGACATGCAGTATGTAAAGGGTGACTAAGCCTTGTTGCTAGGCTCTATAATTTTCTGATATTTTACTCATAAGTCGGGATTAAGGGGGGGTGTTAGAATAATCAACCTATAGTTAGCTACCTTAGACATTAATTAATCCAATTTTTGTCTTATTTGGCTAGTTTCCATATTCCACCTTATGCAAGTTGTCCTCCACACATCCAAAGTGGTCAAACTTGCTAAATTTGAGTCATGGAGTGCTTGGGAAACCACTTGGAATCAAATCTGCTTTATTCCTGGCCTTCCTAGTGCATGTCTGCTTTTTTTGCTTTATTGCCTGCTTTTTCTGAGTTTTAAGGCAATTGGGAAAGTTTGACTAGGTGAAGTTAACTTGTTTTTTGTACTCATAATCCTCCACTCTTTTCTCCGATGAAAATCATGTATGATTTGTCCTTCCATCATCTATTAGCTTTCCTAATTGATTTTTCCAATTCATGAGCTCCTAGATATATTTGGAAACTGCTTTATGCACCTACGAGGGATTTGCTTAGTTTTAGTAAGCCTGGTTTTGACCAAATTTGAATGGCATCCTTATGCATTCGAATCTCTCATGTAAGTATTTATTGTTGCAGCCTATGAATTCATAGGGTTGGATATTGTACACTTATTCAATACAGATTAGTGTTCTGCTCCATATTCAGTCTCCTTTGTGTGTAATTTGCATGTGTAATTGGCAATTTTTGTGAGTGTAATTGTTCTAGCACCTGGGTTCAATTTCCACAACAATATCACCAAAAAAAATATCATATCCTATAACAGATGGGTCTCTTGGACTTACTCAGCTAAGCAAACACTTTGCATCAAACACAGATGTCAACCAATTAATCAAAACACAGCCACACACACACCTGTTGGATACGAGAAAAACACTTATGGGATGAAGGGAACAGTGCCTTGTAACATCAAATATGCTTTTAGGAAACGTTCTTGGGAAGATACGGCCACCGCAAACCTCCAAATTTAAATCATATCTCATAAAACATCTCTGAGGATCACCGTAGCAAAAACAACCATTATTCACACCCAAAACAAGAGATCTTGTTTCCCTGACCACTGAGAAACACAAAAGCAAATTTATGGGCATGGAACAGTGAGGGAAACATCAAGAAATCATGGGGAAAACGTCCAACAAGCTCAGCTACCTGAGGAAGACCAAAAATGACCTCTTGAAACCCACAAAACGTGATTCAATGTTGTACATTCACTTAACAAAACAAAAAAACAAGATTTTCTAGCTACAACGATAAGGAAATGACAACAAAAACACTGAGGGAGGATCCCACCTACTGAGCATTTCCCAAATCGAATTCCCAGCCATGGAAAAAAATGAAGAAAACAACCCAAAACATGAGGGAGAATGCTCCAGCTATCTCCAATTGTGTGAGGAAGCAAACGCATGGGTGAATAATGGCTTGGGAAGGAAATTCCCAGTATTTACTTGCCCAAGAAGCCAATAAAATGTTTTCCAAAATTGGATAACTCCCCAAATTCGAATTTGACCTCCATAACTTTCCCCATCCCAAGGAAATAACTTTGTTGATGTAATTGTACCTTTGAAATGTATTCACTTGTATTTCTTATGTATTGTACCGTGATGTTTATTCCAGGAAGTGTTTGTAATGTAATTGAGTCATGTCATTCCTCAATGTTTTGATCGGGAGTTTCTAAAATGTAAACAAGTCATGTCAAGTCAATGTGGGTAACCCTCCTATTGTTCAAGGGTTAAAGTCCCCGCAGTTCCGGGGCCCTAGGGTTGTTAGAATCACCTAGTGAAGTCGGCCCTAGTGAGCCATTGTGGTGAGTCATTGTCAAGTTGGGAATTAGTATAAATAGAGAGTGAGTCTCTCTATTTATCACACACTCAGTTGTAGCGCATAGCTAAGGCAGAAGAAGTTGTTGGGGATAGAAAGAAAGAGGCTACTGTTGTCAAGAGATTATCTTACTATTTTGGGATTTTTACTTTTGGTGCTGATTCTATCTTTGAGGAAGTTGTAGGGTTTTCTCCATTTATGGTTTCCCTGAGGAAAAACACTATGTTCATTGTCTCTTGTGTTTGATTGTTGTGCTTGTTATTCTCTTAGTTAAAGATCCTAATATAATGCTAGCTTAAATGTTAAAATCTAACATGGTATCAAAGATAACCTGAGAAGAAGACACTGTGCAACTGCGGGAACTAGGGATTCCTACTTTTTGGATCTCTCTCCATAGTATTTTAGAAAAAGAAGGTTGGTTTGACTCTCCTCCCTAGGGTGCATCTTTTTGTCGAAACAGAATCTGATTCTGATCTTTTTCAGTTTTGGAACCGACACTACTACTAAAAACTAGGGATTTCCACAAAAGTGGAATTTTTTAGTGAGCCCGGGCCTGGATTGATCTCCTCCTCAAAATCGAAGTTTAGAGATCAAGATCAAATAATTTGGTTGTACAGAACTCTAGGAAAGTCAAACCCTAATCTGTTCATGAACCAGCACTGCAGAAATTCAGCTCCAAATCCAAATCCGACATCTTGACCTGGTAAGATCTAAATATTTTGTATTTCCATTTGAGGTTCTCAGTTAAGATGTCTCATGATACCAAGATTGATGAAAATATTGAGGGAGTTGATAACTTCTGAGCCTAGAAGTATAGGATCTCCCTAGTCCTGGAAGAAAATGATTTGGACTCCTTCATCAATGAGGAGGTTCTAGTTCCAGAGGAAGATGAGGCTAAGGCCTTACATAAGAAGAAGTTTGTTATGGAAAAGAGGATTATTGCTAATTCAATCAAGGATCACCTCATACCACATGTGTCCTCCCTCAAGACACCTGAAGCTATGTTTGATGCCCTAATCAAATTGCTTGAAGGGAAGAACATAAATTGGAAGATGACTCCAAGGAACCAATTAAAGAATGTAAAGATCTAGAATGAGGAGACCATCCAGTCATACTTCACAAGGGTCTCCTAGATCAAAGAACAACTTGAAGCAGTAGATGAACAAGTCGAGAATGCAAAAATTGTGATGACAACCTTGAAAGGTCTCCCTAGGTCATGGGATTCTTTCATCCAAGGAATCTGTGCTAGGAAGAAACTAATCAAGTTTAGTAGACTATGGGAAGAATGTTCACAAGAAGAACCTCGAATAGAAACTCAAGAAGAAAATATGGGAAGTGAAGATCAAGCTATCACAGTACACTCCAAGAAAGGCAAAAGGGAAAATAATCACCACCAAGGTAAGCATTCTCATCAGAAAGATAATTTTGTAAAAAGGGATCCATCCAAACTCAGATGTTATACATGTGATGAAAGAGGACACTTTGCTAGAAATTGTCCCATGAATAAGAGTGGATCCAAGAAGAATAAGAACTCCAAAAGAAGACATCATACTCACACTGCTAAGGATTATTTTCCTCCCAGGAAGAAAGTAAAACAAGAAAGTGAAGAATCTTCAAGTGATGAAGAATATGTTTTGATCTCTGCTCTCACGGGAACTGTCACTCATGGAAGCAAATATTGGCTTATTGATAGTGGGGATTCCAAACACATGACAGGATTCAAGGAATCGTTTGAGAAACTATCCGAACATAATTCACCCCATAAGGTGAAACTTGGGGATGACTACCAATATCCCATAAAAGGTAGTGGTGAATCCTCCTCCAAGCTAGAATCTAGAAAGTCTATGAAAATGAAGGATGTCTTGTTTGTACCAGGACTAAAGAAGAATATTCTCTCCATATCGGCACTGGATGTAAAAGGCATGAGGGTTGCATTTGTAGATGGCCAAGTCCTCATGTGGCCAAGAGGAAAGACTATTGATGATGCAATAGTAATTGGAGAATGGGAAGGAGGATTATACAAATTGAAGGGCCATCCAAAAAAATCTTTGGTCCATGACACAATAGAGCCAAATGAACTTTTGTATAGAAGGCTTGCACATGTGCACTACAGAGCACTACCACTTGCAATAAAAGTTGTTGAAGGTCTTCCAGAAATTCAAGCAAAACATGAAGGAGTTTGCAAAGGATGTGCAAAAGAAAAGAACACAAAGAAGACATTTCCAAGTAGCGAGAGCAAGGAAAAAGGAATCTTGGAAATCATTTACTTTGATGTATGCGGCACAATGTCATCCATTTCTTTAAGTCGGTATGTATACTATGTTTCTTTTATTTATTATTTTTCTAAGAAGACATGGACATACATTATGAAGAACAAAGATGAATTTTTCGACAAGTTCAAGGAATTCAAAGCCTTGATCGAGAACTACACAGAAAACAAGATCAATACCTTTCGATCAAACAAGGGCAGAGAATTCACATCAAATGAATTCAAAGAGTTATGCAAAGATTCAGGGATTAAGAGGGACTTATCCACTCCATATAATCCACAATAGAATGGGGTTGCAGAAACAAAGAATAGAATGATCATGGAAGCTGCAAGAGAAATGCTTCATGATCAAGATATCCCCATGCATCTATGGGAAGAAGCTTCCAGAACAGCGGTGTATGTACAGAACCGTACTCCACACAGAGTACTCGAGAACAAGACACCTAAATAAGTCTTTCCCGGCAAGAAACCAAAAGTCAGCCATCTCAGAATATTTGGCTGTCCAGTATACATACACATTCCAAAAGAAAAGAAGACAAAGTTAGATCCTTAAGGAAAGAAGGGTATATTTGTGGGATACTCTGAAAGCTCGAAGGCTTATAGAATATACTTCCCAGGATTTAAGAAGATCGACATCAGCAAGGATGTAACATTTGATGAAGACTCAGCTTACATCAAATCCATAAAGAGACCTACTGAATATCCTGAAGAATCAGAAGCACCCAGAATTCATGACACAACCATGAATGAAGAAACTCAAGAAGAAGATCAAGAATTTGAAGAACCTCAAGAACCTATAGATCCACCTCAAGAGAATAATCCTCACAAGAGGAAACTTGCTTGGGTATGAGAAGCTATCCAAGGTGCAGAAAGATATGGGGCTCCAGAAGAGAATCATAGAGAAAGAAAGAGGACAAGGTCCTGCTCCAGATATGTAGCTTTATTATGTGACTTTATCAATAAAGAACCTTCCAACTATGAAGAAGCTGCAGAAAGGAAAGAATGGAAGGATGATATTATCGAAGAGTATCAATCAATCATGAAGAATGATGTTTGGTATGTTTTCCCAAGACAAGAAAGGAAGTCTGTTGTAACTTCCAAATGGATCTACAAGATCAAGCATGCTGTAGATGGAAGCATAAAGAAATATAAAGCAAGATTTGTGGCTCGTGGCTTCTCACAGAAAGAAGGAATAGAATATGAAGAAACCTTTGCACCTATAGCCAGATACACTTCCATCAGATCAGTGCTTTCTTTGGCTGTAGTGATGAAATGGAAGATACACCAAATGGATGTCAAGACTAGTTTCTTGAATGGTGTAGTGGAAGAGGAAGTGTATGTAGAGCAGCCACTCAGTTTTGAGACTCATGATAGGGAGCCTCATGTGTGTAGCTTGAAGAAATCCCTGTATGGTTTGAAATAGGCACCCAAGACATGGTACGGTAGAATTGATGACTTTATATCTAGTTTGGGCTTTACCAAAAGTAAACCAGGTTCCAACCTTTACTACAAGGTTGAAGATGGCAACCTAGTGATACTCCTACTATATGTAGATGATCTCTTTGTAATAGGTATGGATGGGTTGATTGCTGATACTAAAAGGAAGCTTGCTACTAAGTTCGAAATGAAGGACTTGGGTATGATGCACTATTTTCTAGGCATGGAGGTGTGGCAGAATGCAGATGGAATTTCCCTGGGACAAAGGAAGTATGCAGTAGAGATCCTGAAGAGGTTTGGTATGATGAACTGCAAGGCCGTGACCACACCTATGGCATCGAACCTGAAGCTATTGAGTGATGCTTCATCAGAAGCAGTTAATGCCATGATGTATCATCAGATGATTGGGTCCTTGATGTACCTGACGAACACGAGACCAGATATTTGCTTTGCTGTGAACACCTTGAGCCAGTTCCTAATAGATCTGAGACATGTTCACTTGATTACTGCAAAGCATATTCTGAGGTACCTGAGGGGTACAGTTGATTATGGGATCAAGTATAAGGTGAATCAGAAGATCAACCTTGAGGGTTATGTTGATTCAAATTGGGCAGGAAGTGCCTTCAATAGGAAGAGCACTTAATGGTGTTGCTTCAGTATGGGATCAGGTGTGATCTCTTGGTTTAACAAGAATCAATCCTGTGTGGCACTAAGTATATCTAAATTAGAGTATGTCGCAGCTTATTCAACTAGTTGTGAGGTAGTGTGGTTGAGGAAGTTACTGTCTCATTTATTTGATCTCCAGTTGGATGATACTTGTATACATTGTGACAACCAGAGTTTGGTGAAGTTGTCGGAGAACCCGATGTTCCATGACAAGTCAAAGCATATCGAGATCAAGTATCGCTATAACAGAGATATGGTGTAGAGAGGAGCAGTGAAGCTTCAGTATGTTGCGATGGATGGACAGTTAGATGATGTGTTGACAAAGCCATTAGCTAGAGCGAAGTTTGAGTACTTCAGGGAGAAGCTTGGTGTTCTCTAGATCGAGGTTCCCTCCAAAGGGAAGTGATGAGTCCATGAGCCATTCTGACATGGTGAGAGGATTGGTTCCTTCTATGGTCAAATGTAAGGGCTAAGCCATTCTGTCATGATGAGGGGATTGGTTCCTCGCATGTCAGATATGAGTGTTGAGCCATTTTGATGTGACTCTAGGATTGGTTCCTACATGATCAGATATAAGAGCTGGATGCCATTCTTGGAATGGAGGCACCTGGTCAGTTACCAAAAAATCTCAGTCTAGGACTGAGGGCCATTCTAATGTGATTGTAGAGCCATTCTGAGGTGATTGTAGGATTGGTTCCTAAAATGATCAGATGTAAGTGCAGATCCATTCTGAGGAGATTGTAGGATTGGTTCCTACAATGATCAGATGTAAGTGCATAGCCATTCTGAGGCGATTGTTGGATTGGTTCCTACAATGATCAGATGTAAGTGTAGATCCCTTTCGGCATGGAGGATTGGTACCTTTCATGGTCGAATGTAAGTGATGGGCCTTTCTGACATTGGTTGTCAAATGTGAGTGTTGGGAATTTCTGACAGGGTTGTGGGATGTGTTCCCACATGGTCATATGTGAGTGTTGGGCATGCCTTTCTAATGTGATTATAGGATTGGTTCCTACATGATCAGAAATAAGTGTTGGGTGGGCCATTCTGACTTAGGGTCAGATATAAGTGATGGAAAAGACCTACATGGAGGTTAGGCCTACAACCAACATGAAAAAGGGCTGGCTATATAGAACTTCCTATAATGAGAAGAATCAAGAGATAGCACCCATGATGATGATCTAGCAGAGATGTTCTAGAACCAGAGATGATCTAGATCAAATGATGATCCAGATCTAGTGGTGATGATCCAGATCCAGATGAAGATGACTTGAAGATAAATATGAATTGAAGATGATGAGGACTTGATGATGATCCAGATGATACAGAGAAGAATACTTATGCTGATAAATTGTGTCGAGAGAATGCCTTCCTAGTTAAGAGGGAGTGTTGTTGTAATTGTAACTTCGGAATGTATTCACTTGTGTTTCTTATGTATTGTACCCCAATGTTTATTCTGGGAAATGTTTGTAATGTAATTGATTCATGTCATGCCCCGACGTTTCGATCGAGAGTTTCTATAATGTAAATAAGTCATGTCAAGTCAATGTGGGTAGCCCTCCTATTGTTCAAGGGTTAAATTCCCCATAGTTCCGGGGCCCTAGGGTTGTTAGACTCACCCAGTGAAGTCGGCCCTAGTGAGTCATTGCCAAGTTGGGAATTAGTATAAATAGAGAGTGAGTCTCTCTATTTCTCACACACTCACTCACACTTAGTTGTAGCGCATAGCTGAGGGAGAAGAAGTTGTTGGGGCTAGAAATAAAGAGGCTACTGTTGTCGAGAGATCATCTTACTGTTTTGGGATTTTACTTTTGGTGTTGATTATATCTATGAGGAAGTTGTGGGGTTTTCTCCATTTATGGTTTCCCAAAGGAAAAACATTATTTTCATTGTCTCTTGTGTTTGATTGTTGTTCCTGTTATTCTCTTAGTTAAATATCCTAATATAATGCTAGCTTAAATGTTAAAATCTAACAAAATTCCTTCACCAATTTTAGATGACTAGGCATAAAAGACAAAAAGTGCGGTTGATAACTTGATGGGTTTTCCCTTTGACATTTGGCCTTTTTCCCATAGGATCAAAGGTTTGAATAATTCCCCCTCCTTATTCCTTGTGAAACCATGCCCCCATATCTTCAATGTTGAGACACGTAGCTAGTCGTGGTATTTTATTAATGTACCATTTTACATGGTGTCTCAAACACATCTTGCTTAGCTAGCACATAAACCATTGGCATCAATTTTAATTGTCGATACATAAGACACTAAATTCATGGTGGGGCCTTTTCCTTGAGCTCCACACCATGATTAATACAATATTTACATCATATGAAATTTAATACCATGGGGTCAAAACCAGGGTGTTACAGTTTCAGATGAAGGTAGTTTTTTCCACTTCCTTAGCATTACCCTAGGCCCAAAGGTATCAATATACTTGTAGTGTAAAGAAATCAAAATCTGTCAAGTTTTCTATACATCAACAAGCAAACAAATTTACTGAAGCATGTAAAACTCTTTTTAGCCTCCTATATTCCTTGCTGACTAAGTCTTCTACATATATATATTAAGCATATGCACCAACAATCCTTACAAGATTTGCATCTTGATTACCATTCTCAATTCAGTAATGCTTCTACAATATAGAAAATTGTGACCTCTTAAAAGCTAAAGATCACAAAGGTTTTTCAAGTTTGATGCACCTTTGTGATCTTTAAGAGGTCCTTAATTCTAAGGTATTTTTCAAATTTTAATTAGATAGCTGACATAAATATGAACAACAATATGTAACAATACTGACCAAGATGGTACAAAACAAAGGCATTTGAATACAAAAAGTTGAAACGCAGCTGATAGTGGAAACTCAGTCAGTGGAGAGTACATAATGCCAGACAAGAGGACTAATAGCTTACTTTGCAAGAATCTTGTTCCGTCATCTTCTTTGGCATTCTCTGGTGATCCTGGACAACAATATTACCCTGGTAGTGGGGCTCTGTTCAAGAAAGAATATATCAAGTAAAATATCAATGGAAAGAAAACAGTTTTATAACAACAATTCGAAACTTCCAAGCATATTATTAATTAGACTAATATCATAATATAAAGTTTAAAACTTTAAACTCACACTGCATTTCAGTCTTGTATTAGTTTCAGCCACAAATATTAATGGGGTGAAAAGGGAGTTAGAAAAATGAAATAAGTGTTGAGTCGTTGAATGCAACAGGGTGAAATTCAACACTCAGTGGAAGGCCATCTTCTTGATATTCATCACCTATTTGCTCCCTAACATCAGGAATAGCCTCATGTTCATCATTCTCTTTTGAGTATGGATCCATATATGAGCTTATGTCCTTCCTCTTTCCTTGGAAATCATAATTCTTACCATTTTGAAATGGGTGTCTCCTTGCCTCAATATCATAGGGATTCCCACTCTGCAATGATGATCTCTCTTGTGAAGCTGAAATACTTCCTGAAAATGTGTTATCCATGTTATCATGGTTTACATTGAACAAGCCCGGATACCCCCAAATACTGGCTACTCGCTGGGTTGGTTGTCCCGAAAAAAGAGAGACAAATAACCTGTTTTTAAGTGATTCTTCGAAGTATTTATATGTGTAATTATGAAGGAGGTTTATTAGATAATTTGTGTTAGTACATATATTAAAAAAGTGACTCCCAGCGCTCAATAAACAGAATTCAGCCAGCTACGTATACCTCAAACTTAAGTGCCACTCAACTGAAGACGCCTAGATTTGAACCGAGATATATCACCCTACCTAGTATGGGGTGACCTTTTACCCATTGATCCCTAAGCTCTGAAGTAAGGATAGCTGCAGGATAATCAATGGAATTCACAAACGGTTGATTTTCAACCTATTTACACTTCAGATGGCATTGATTATCAATTGTTTTCGTTGCCGCTAGAATCTTGTTTGACTCCATTAACAACAGATCCATCATAGGATGCTAGCTTGACCATGGGTTTAAACACTAATATCTGATAGGGTTTGATTTCTCGTGAAAGGTTTCAAATAATCCCCATCCAATAACCAGGTTTTGTAATTCTAGGATGAAGAAGAAAATATCGGCACATATTGGGCAATCGAAAAAGATGTCGATAGCCATTGCAATCTGCACAATGGAAATGAAACCCTCTGAAAATCTATAAACATTCACACAAACCCTTGGATGATAATCGGGTATTAAAATAGGGCACAAGAAGTATTTAATTTGATGTGGCAAATGCAAATAATAGAAACAACATACATCGCATACATCAAGTAAGGGATAACAAATGGGGATGAAAAATAGATCGGTGTACCTTAGTGAGCCATGTTGGAAATCCCTTGACCTTGGCAAGCCATGATGGAAATCCCTTGACCTTGGCGATCCATGCCAAAAATACCTTGAGGGGACAGTCCTCCTCTGGCTTTCATCATTTGTTGATGGCTTATGAGGAGCCGCCCCCTGTCTAAAATTTAAATGTGGCATAGTTGTCCATAATTCCTGGCTATTTCACCTCAGTCTTCCATTTTGTCCACTACTGCATTACACGAGAGCTTCCTCCAGGCAAGAAAACCACTGCAGAAATATGGGAAATAGGATCCTCTATGCAATATTACAATCTGTGTATAGGAAGAGGGCCTTTGTGCAAAATGTAACAGTTAAAACTACATGAGCTGAGAAAATAATTTTACATTTAAAAAAATGTGATCATGAGGTAAGGGGTGTGGTGTTCGAACCTCGTGAAATCTCATGGAGTTAATTTGTATGTCCTCAACATGATCGATGAGAGAATCTAGAGTTTTGTTCTACTACATCATGTCTTTGGAATCTACCGTGTGCGTAGCAACCTCATTGGACTCTTCCACTGCCATTTTTACTTACTCAATTAAACTGAAAGTCTGCTCGTTTTGCCTTCATCTCCGAGTGTTTGTTCGTTCCCTCTTCCTGTGAGTATCATTCCTGTTATGGTCCTCTCTTATCTGAAAACAAGAAAGGGAATAAAGTTTTAATGTGGAATAAATTTATCAAACAGTGATAATGGTTTGTAAATTACCAATAACGGTTTACAACAAAATAAGGGTAGGGTTAGCAAGAGAATGGCCAATTTTGTATGTAAGAAATAAGAAGTATGTGTCAATGTCAAAGTTTAATGATATATTGAATATATTTGGTAAGGTTTTGGATTTTTTATAAACTAAAAGTTTCTATTATTACTAATAGAGAAATTCACAATCACCATATATATGATTTTTAAGTATTAAAGTTTAATTTTAAATATTCAATTGTAATTATTAATCTTATTTTAATTATAAAATTTATAAATTTTGTTTGATTAAGATATTATTGCACCTAGGCTTATCAATGACACACAACCACCATGAAAGTTGCAAAAATTGCACACGGGAAGCGTGGAAGGAATTAGGTGGGTGAGTAGAAAGTTACAAACATACACAGTGAACTGGAACAATTGAACAAGTGAACTAATGTTGTGAAATATGTACAACACAAACATGTCTTCAACAATTGTTTGAACGTTTTCATATATAATAGGGAAAGAGACACAATAAATGATACTGTTGAACAAAATTTCCCAATAGCGAAACAATATTTCTAGACCATCTTCTCCCTTTTGATGAAATACAATATCCATTGACATTTGAAACCATTAATAAATTATAGAATATATGAAATATCACCTTTTTGGCATTTTGAGCGCTGTTGATTTCCCGCAAAGCCTTGGCGCCTCTCTCAAGGGCTTCAGGGTCAAAACCTGCTGCGGTAGTCCTTAAATTATCATTTCTCACTCTCGTCTCTTCCTTTGGGGTTACAGGAGCAGGAGGGGGCACATATTTCTCGTTGATGCATTTTGTCAAACACTTTGTGTGCCTTCTCTGTAAACCCACATTTTGCATACATGTCTATGAGGGAACTCATCACAAAAACATTGGACTCATATCCACATCTTATTATATGTTGTTGGATTTCTGCACCCTGCACAAGGGATGGTAGGTGTGCACAGGTTGGAATAACAGAAGAAAAAGTGAATTGATTGGGTTTGACACCTAATTTTTGCATTTGGTGAAAGAGTGCTAATCCCTTTGTGGGATAAACTCCATGCCTTGCATAACCTGCAATCATGACAATCCAAGAGCACACATTTCGCTCAGGAATTTAATCGAAAACTTTACCAGTGTCCACCACGTCCCCGCACTTGACATACACATTGACAAGGGTGTTTCCTAAAACTATGCCCTCCATGAATCCTGCCTGAATGATATGAGCATGGACTAATTTGGCCTCTAGTGAGGCTTTTCTCTTAATGCAACCCTATAAGAGACACACATAGGTGAGAGAATTTTGGGCATGGTTGTTTGTTATATTTAAAATGTGCAGAGTCTCCTTCAAATGTCCCTTGTTACAGATTGTTGTGATACGATGGGCCTGAGCGTGACGAATGTTAGCATTGCAGTGTGTTTGAATTTGAACACTGATACTAGTGGAAAACAATCGGAGTTGGAGGTGGTGAAAGATCGTCCCAATGAAAAAAACCATATTTATTTTCTTTCCAAATCCTGAAGGTACTTGGATTTGAATTCACTTCCATGATGATGCTCCTGCCACTCACCACTCGAAATTTTCATTAGACAATGGGTTTCGGGTGTAAAGCCACACGTTTATGTGTTAAGGCGTGATTTTATCATCCAAGCTAATATTGTTATTTTTTTTTCATGTTTTGAATATAATTTTTTTTTATGTTTTCAATATAAATATTTTTTATATTCAAGGAAACCTTCGTTATATAACATGTTATATAGTGAGATTTGAATTCTCTGTAGGAGGAGTATTTTTTTTTTAGTAAGAAAAACAACTTTTTTATATTACAAAAAGTTGTGTTAAAGTTATAGGAGATCTAACAATCAAAATATGATCATCATAGTTAAAATTATACTTGGTAAATACTAATAGACCCAACATCTAGGAAGAGAGAACCACCCAAAAACACTGGATCCAATCCAACAAATTTTCAAAATCCAAACATATGATAAACTTCACCAATTTTGAGAGAGTATAAGCTTCCACGTTCAGTTCTCTATAAACATGATTGAAAGATATAAAAGATAAATATTTCATCAAGCATTTAATATTTTCTAACTAGTGATGAAGCTCTAAAGACTTCACTATAACAATATTACTTTCAACTATCTAATTGGCATTCATTAAATGCTATTTTCTTTGTTTGTAGTTTAAAAATATCTAAAAAGTGGTTTTACAAATCCATTTATAAACCTAAAAAAAATGATTTTGCAAATCCATTTACAAGCTTAAACCTCAAAAAAATCATAAAAGGATGGCCTTGGATAAATATAGTTGGTATGGCTTGTAGCATTAGGTACAATTGTACAACATTCTTATACATGTATTATAATTCCATCATAGTAATATGGTTAGCATTAACCTATCACACCCATCATTATAGCCTAACATGTATGTGAAATGATACGCCTAGCCAACTAAATTTTCTGAATTGCAGCATGTCTATTCATTATTACTTCACACCCAAATAGCCTATATATATATATATATATATCATATGTTGTATTATATCAACATATAATAATAATAAATGATTGAATTATTTAAATTAATTATTTTTTATGATTTATAAATGTTTTAAATTGTTGTGTAAAATAAGTAAATGTATTTTAATTAGTAGTATTGGTGGGTGAGGATGGGGTGGTATGAAGAGAAAAAGGTTGTAAGGCTGCAAAATAATGGAAGAGGTAGAAAGTTATTTGACTACTTGGAAAATCCATTGGAAGGCTTGGGTTCAAATTTCATCTCTCCAATTTTGTGCTTCTTTTTCAAGAGATTACATAGGAAAGCCTCTTCCTTTTGACTCTAGGTTATCTTAAGAAGGAGAAAACAACTTTGGTTTAGGTTACTATAGAAACCCAAACTTCATTCCAAGAGTTAATGTCATGAAGAACTATGAAGAATCTTCTAGGGAAAAGGGAAATTTATTATGAAAGTCCCCCATAACAAGTTTGTACTATTTTACAAAGGGACAAGGTGAGGGTTTTACCTTGAATGTTTAGGGAAAAAGGGGTCCTCTATCATTTGATGGAGATCAGTTAGATATGAACAATATCCAATGTATCACTTAGAGGAATACAAGGCTCCCCATGAGTAGTAATAATGGTCAGGGTACTCATATAAGATAAAGTAATGGTCCTCACTGGAAACTCACGTTAGTGATATCGACATCATATAACAATTGACCTACCTTAGTAGATATATCACTAAAGGCTTTGATTGAAATGTCTAGTCGCAATCACCAAGGAAAACGTTTCAAGACTAAAATGACAATAGTTGAGAGTCAAAGGCAATAAAGCATTCAAAAGGGTCCATGTTGAAGAAAACAAGGACAAGAATTGTTAAATAGTGTGAAGAGAAGCCAAGGTTGGTTATGGAGGAGGGAATCATGCTTGAGGCATTATACACTACTAAAGAAAAGCCTTGGTTGGGAAATTCCATGGGATAATTATTTATGAAATTATACAAAGACATTGGATGGAATTAAATTGTTTACACCCAACAAGACATCCACCAATATAATGGAGTGCTTCACGCCCAACAATACATCCACCCAACCTTTTTAATGGAGTGCTTTATGCCCAACCAAATTATTAAGCTTGATTCATCCAGAAATCAAGGATATAGCTAACACTAGGATATTTACCTACCCTCCCTCATAACTCCTACCTCCTTACATGCAATATTAACCTACTTACCTTCGATATTAACCTACCTACCTAAGCTTCAATATTATTAGGAAAAATACAAAAATTCGCACTAAAAAGGAAACTTACCTATGATTTTAACCTTACTACCTATGCTTCAGTATTATAATGAGGCAAAATTTATGAATTCACAGTAAATCAAGAAACTTACTGGGATTTTTGTAAGGGAAGAAGGAGATATTGACTCTAGAGCTGTAGAATTCATGGCCCACCTATTCAAGAGCCTCGAGGTTATCTCCAATGTTTTTTTATCCATGGCAGTGATGGAAATTAAATACCGAACCGAAATTATAAACATATTTTTATGTTCTCTCCAATCTTTAGTATAAAAATATTTTTTATACATTTAAGATAAATATAATTCTATGATATTTATATATTTTAAAATTCATTGTTACAAAATTTTAAAACGAGATAAATTGAAAAAAAATAAACAAGCACAAGGTTAAAAACAAAACAACATAGACATTAGGTTATACGAAGAAGAAACTTGTCCTGTGAAGGAGAGTAAATCAAGAAACATATCAGCTAAAACCTCTTGGTGTAGCAAAATATGGAGCTTGTGTGGATTGTTGGCTATCAATTAATGTCTTAACCATATTCCTCCTTGTTCTTATCCATTTTCATGCTTATTTAGAAGTGGTTAAACCTTAGAGAACACATCATGGAGGTTACTAATGATGTGTGCTAGCCTTGAGTCTATTTTTGGCATGAAATCACACATGTGGATTGCTCTTCCATTTTCAGTGTGGACCAATTCTTCATTGAAGACTTATGTTTGTATGCCTCAGCAAATCAATAACCAAAATAGCATGTCAAACAAGCCCAAGGTATATTGATTAGTGATTTTCTCAATACTTATTTGGATATTGAAATCTCTAAGGAAAAAGTGCAGGTACCCCTCATTGAAGTTATGAAATCCCAGTCCAAATAGTTTGAATAAAAAATATATTAGAGTTGAAAGAGACCAAGGATATGTCAGTTGTGTCAAGGTGTGAACCAAGGAGGAGCGAACGGCACTCATTCTTCATTCTATGTTACATTGTTGGTCAATGATATTGTTTTTGCAACTCATGGGATATTCAGAACTACCTACCTTCTTGGATTAACTAAATAATGTCAGCACTTCAGAGATCGTGCCTAAGAACTTCCCTGTTTAATTTACTACTACCTAGCTTATTATATGTTTATACTTGGTTGGGTCGGCACTATGACCAGTCATATCTTTCCTACTTTCTTTTACTTATGTGCATCATACTATCTTTTTCCTTAATGAATATTAGATTAATTACCTCAAGCACATTGAAGGAAGACACGGGTTTATACAACATTTTGATTTCCTTCCTTTGTCGGGCATTCAAATATTGGGTTGTTGCATAATTGTATGCTTGAATTAGTAGCCTCAAACAATGTGATTCCCCTCAATGTTATGCAGAAGCCTGGCCTCCAAATATCCATACCTTATCAAAGTATATGTGCTACGGACCCAAGGAAAATCAAAGTCCATGTATCGATCAAAGACTTATAGGTAAGAATTGCTACATACTTGGATGTTGGATTTTTATGCATAGTTGGTGTCATTGATGTGCCAGATCCAAGGGGCATGTTTCTCTCTAGGAAATGGGTAGCAAATTTAGGAGGAAGCATTCAATTTGAAAAAAGTTATAAACCTGAATACCATGTTCATTGAGATCGGTATGCCCTTAATTGCACATTTTTGCAAGATAAATAGTTAATCACCACAAGGAGATAATATTTACCTTCTAAGAGTGACAAATTAGGGATGAAGTCTATAGATACCTCTTCTCACTTATGGTTAGTAGTTCCAAATAACAATTTTCATAACCAGAAATATCTGGTTAAATAGGATATAGTTGAAATCCCATAAGGATAAAAATATAATGATTGAATGTGATGATTGATACAAATACTTGTGACATTTTAAATACCATTGAATGGTCACAAGGTATGATAGGACTCAACTCTTTGAGACTTAGAATATTTATTATACACCAACACACACTTAATATGTATGATTTACGTTCATTAAATTTGTAGTGTCATTATGTTTGAGAATACTAAGATAAGGAACATTTTATGCCTTATTGTTTTGGAAAATATCACATTCTTTTGTAAATTACTCAATACCAAATGCCATTATCAACCAACAAAAGTTGAGGAGACATTCCAATGATTTTTGTACAAACCCACATGACTCACCAAGGGACATGTATATAATGAGATGAGCTCCAAACAAAACATGATGACATGTTAAAGGTTATGGAACCATTATTGATATTCCATGGCTAGTGCCAATGCTAGTAGGTTCCTAGTCCGAATCATCTTGGGTGAGGTGCATTAATCCACGCCAATGGGTTTATTAGGGATTCCATCAAGGAATGTGGGGAAGCATCACATATCTCCTTGCAAAGTTACCATTGGAAAAAAACACAAGGCTACATTACAGACAATACCTAGGAAATGCCAATTTTCTTTATACCAAACTAAATTAACCACCAAAAACTTGGATGTAGATGTTGAATATCTAAATTTCTACTTAAAATTCGTTAACATTCATCGAAGGAAACAAAAAATAAAAATACTAAGCATATATATTGTTGTCATCTCGATAAAAAAGATATTTTAAACCTAGTTGATGGGACCAAGGGATGGTTTTTTGGCCGCTAATTGGGACGTTAATTGGGATTCTAATTGGGATGATAATTGTGATGTTAATTGGGATGCTAATTGGGATGTTAATTGGGATGCTAATTAGCGTCCACAATAGCTCTAAATTTTAAAACAAGATGCTAATTGGGATGCTAATTGGGACACTACTTGGGATGCTAATTGGGATGCTAATTAGGATGCTAAGTGGGACACGAATTGGGATGCTAATTACCGTCCACAATAGCACCATCTTTCAAAAAGGGACGCAAATAACACCATTAAAAGTGCCATCTCATGGGAAAGCGTCCAGTTTTTCCAAAAAATGATGAAAAATACACTAAACGTGATAGTGGATGCTAAAAAGGAAGCTAAAAGAGACGCTAATCATAGGGTTTTGTTGTAGTGTTTGAAACAATTATAAGGTTATATGGATTTGTGCATCAGCCTTATATTCTTCCAGCCTTTCTGACAACTAGAATATTTTCTTTAAAATTTCTTAGACAAAGGCTTACAGTTGAAGAATAACACATCTTAAACTTCAAGAAGAGTCTAGATATTAATTTTCCCTAGGAGGAAGGGCCATATGTTGTCAAAAGTAGAGTTGCTCTACCAATAATTTATAAGCTACTTAGAAGCATGGGGTTTTCTTTAGGAGCTGCTATTGACTATGATCCACACCAGGTAATCTATAAAAGAAGACAGGAAAAAAAAAATATTTTTGAACATACTTAAGTAGCTGGACTCAAAGAAGATGCTAATTGGAAAGATTATCCTAACAAAACCCCAGATAATATCAGCATGGAACAAGCCTATGTCTCATCCATGCCTAGAAATAATTCTCCCCCAATGTACTTTCTAACATAGTTGGTGTTTCTCATAAGATTTCATCATTAATAAGTTTTTCAGGAAATTCAAAGAAGAGAGAACATTCAGGTTTCATGGACACTGAAGAAGTAGACACTTCTAGTACACCAAATAAGTAGAAAATTGGACAAGAAGGACAAATGGTACATGTAAAGAAGAGTAGTGTGAAAGGTAAACATAAGCAAGGAAAATCCAAAGTAACTGGTATGGAGCTTCAGGAATATGTATTTGATGGAGTAACCCCAAATAAGTATACATCAAAAGAGGAGTGGTTGAATACGTACAGGGGAGTGGATGATAAAACCTTTGATGAAACAACAAAATTATATGAAGAAGTGAGACAATTGCCAAATCCAAATGTAACTCCAAAAACTGTAAGGGATCATGCCAAAGATACCCTAAGCTTGGCCATGACTGTTGGTAATAAGGTATTAGAGGTGAATGTGAACTTAGAGAAAATCCCTACTATAGATATAATACACTTTCATAGAGAAACAAATGATATCATATATACAAGATTGCTTAAATCTATATTACAGGTGTCTAAACTAGAGTCCAATAAAAAGAAAGCTCAGGACTTCCTACAGAAAGAAAGGGTTGAAAACAAGGCCCTTCGAATCAAAATTAAAAATTTGCAGGAAGATTTATTGAAGGTTGAAGGGAAATCAGACAAAGGAGTAGTGGCTCAAAGGTTGTTTGATGAGAAAGAGAAATAATTTCAGGTGCCAAATAAGAAATTAAAAATTCCTTCGACTCAACTTATTTAGATCTCTGAATTGACAGAGTTTGAGAAGGACAAGGAAGCATTAAACACCAAATTGAATGATTGTAATGCCAAGTTGTTAAAGCTTGAAGAAAAAGAAAAACGGTGGGAAAGGGATGCTAAGCTTCTGATGGAAAATGAGAAGGACCTGAAAACTAAGCTGGCAGCAAAAGAAAAATAATTGCAGGAAAAGTGTGAAGAAGTTAAAAATTAATCTATTGTTCCTTCTAGAGAAATAGATGCAGCCTCTCTTTCTAAAGAAATGTCTCAGGTAAACCTGAAAGATGTAGAACTCACAGGGTTAAAGAAACAAAACAAGAATCTTGAAGAGATAGCTTTGAAAAAAAAACAAGAGAAGAAAGAAATAGAGGAAAAATGTCAAGACCTAATAAATTAGAATACCAATTTAACAAAGTAGGTGGTTGGCCAAATGGCCTTGCAAGGAGCCAAACATATGATTTGAGATAAGATTATTCAGGAAGCTAATAAGTTTAGACCATATTTAGATTTTATTGTAGATCAAGAGAGTGCTCTGAAAGTAGCTAGACAAAATATTTTGATAGTAAAGCAGGGATTAAATAAGAAGCCAATGGAAGTAGATCAAAATGCTATGAACTTTTTAAGTACCTTATCAGAAGATCAAGTTAGAAGGTTTGGGATCCAAGACAAAGTTGTTATTACCTCTTGGGCTAGAAAAGTGGTTGGAAAGTACAAAATGTTGGATATTGTACAAGATAAAGTTGATATTAGAAGTCATAAAGTCAAAGGAGTGACTAACTTATTTACTCCATTAGTAAGCAGGGGAATTCCTTTCTTCTGGGAGGAAATGGGACCATTATTGTCTCAAGAGGAATATATGGATAAATTGGTAAATTGCAGGTCATATCATGTTAAGTTTCAAGATATGCAGCAGGTTCTACCTGGAAGAGTCATGTTTGATAAATTGGATGAAGAGTTCGAGTTATTATTTGATTTTAAAGTCATGTGTGCCAAGGTCCCTAATATTTCATATGCAAAAAACATGGAGCTCAGAGTTCTGGCACATGAAATGGTTGTTGCAGATTTTCCTAAACCTAAACATTGGAGAACAGTTCAAGAATTTGGATCAAATAAATAAAAGTTACAACCATGAAGATATCAAGGAAGACAGCGCAAAAGAGTTTCAGCGAAGGATATATTTTAGGAGAAAATGTTATTTTTAATTTCATTAGTTAAGAAGTTTTGTTATTTGATAACTATTTTGTAATAGACAAGTATTTTGACACATGTAGTAAATGGTTGAAACCGTTAGACAGTTAGGTTTATTGTTCAGCTCAATGAGCAATTGTATAAGTATTCATACTTTTCATGAAGCGAGGTTTGGAACCCATGAGATTTTGGAAAACTTGTGTATTCAAATATTTCTTTAAATTACAGAGCCAAAAGTTGGCGTGTATCAAAGATTCGTGTGTTATTTCATGTTGCAGTCTTTACTTTCCCTTCTTATGTGAATGTTTTTCCAGTTTTATCTTGCCATTATGTTTTTCTTCATGTCTGAAATGAGAGTATAACAGTTTAGAATTCATATTTACTATGATATATATGTTCTTTTCAGATTTCCACCAAATCTTTCTTCTAAAGTTGATACAGAGTTCATTTTTACAATGCTTTGTGTTAATGGCCAGTTCATGTTCTTCCTTTTTCACCAGACAATCAAATTTTGACTGTGACTGAGTAGCTAGCTACCTTTCCTCTGTTTAATAATTCCATGCAAAATATCTATTTATATATATTCATATCTCGACTCCATAGGCCAATGGTCATGTGTTTAGTTTCAACCAATTTTACCAATTACAAACGGTTTTGCTTATACATATTTGGCCTTGTCAATATTTTGTGAGAGATCCCTCTTGGAAAAGGAAAAATCCAGTTTTCTCCTTAAAAGTGGTTTTTGTTGTTACTTGGGAATAGCCTTTACAACCTTTGGTAATTTTCCAATGTTAACAGATCGGACCACTTTTCATCCAACGCTCCAGAAACTGTTTCTCCAATCAAAGAAGAAAGCAAGATAATGTTTTGAAACCATTGTGAAATGGTGTTAAGGCCACTCATGAAATCAATGGCTGAGATCCTTTTAAATCTTGATCAATGATCCACGTTTATCTTGCAGTGGAAAAGTGCAGGAGGGTTAAGTTTTGAAAGCTCAATGAAATTCTCTGTATTACTGCAAACCATGTTTTTCTCTGAAATGATTGTTTTAGTCATTAACTTCCACGACCATTCTCTCCAAACCAAGAATAATTTTGAGAAATAGAGAGAGGTATTTATTTCAAATATTCTCATCTACAATAACCTCTCTCCATTTTTACACAGGTGTTATGGTTTGGGAGAATTGAAGCCATCTCCAGGGAGCAATTTTCCATATTTTCGCAACTTCATCTGAGTCATCAAATTCAAAAGAAGATCCCGAAGAGCTGGAGGTGAATATAGCCAAATGGAAACATGGGTTTTGTTGGGAACACGGTCAATTACAAAAAATTCTCTCATTTTTTATATGGGTATCAACATTTGAGATATGAAGGTGGATCTTTGAGACCTATTTTTAGGAATCCCCCTCCAGGAGAGAGATGAAATGGTGAAGTTTGGGGAAGTTGTATCAGAACAAGTGCTTGTAATGAAGAAGGGATCCTTCACCCCTACTATTTAATAGAAATCCAAGGTTGATTCAACACCAGACCATTGGGGAGTGCTCTGAGCCATCTCTTTCAGTCAGGTGAGTCATAGCTCAGATGCCATGTTTCCTTTTTGATCCAGCATGCTTGTTATTCCTCATTTCCTGTTTTGTATGCAAATACTAGCAAATATTCCTTGTCATAGTTTGTTAAGATTCAGCATGATGGCTTGGGATTATTCCACATTTCAATAACCAATTATGATGCCCCATTTCAAGACACATCTCAGGGGAAAACAACATGATAAATAGAACCCTCCTTGGAGGAGGAAAAGGGGTTGGATTGATTTTCAATTTTTAGGCCTGAGCATTAGTTTTGTAGCTCTGCAAAAAAAATTTGGGAGAACTAATGAATATATTTCTCTACATTTATGAGATTCATAACTCCATTGGTGTTTAGCCTGTGTTTCTTGTTTATTTCATTTCCATATATGTTATTTCTTCCAATACATTTCTAGATTAGCATGTAGGAATTCACTCTCAGTTAAGCATTCGTGGATCAGAAATTGTGTTTGTAATGTGACTGTAATATCTTTGACATAATTCATCCATTGATAGGTTCTTTGTTTCATCTATTTCCATTTGTTATTTTCCACTAAAGGTGTTCTCAGAGATTCGTCCTTGATGGATGCCTCTGTTTTTCACCGGGCTCTTTCCTTATTTCTGTTTGCTATCGCTATAAATCTATTTAACTGAATGTTGTGCTTACTTTGCCTCATAATACATAAGAGAAACCCATTTTCATTATAAGTTGTAATGTCCTTGAATGTTTCAGGTTGTGACTCCATAATGGTTTTGATATTTCTTTGTCTTTCAACCCTTTTTATTTTTCAATTGTCCTATTACTAGCAGAAATCTAGTCTTATGCATGCTCGTTAAAGACAAATGTGTATGTGAATGTTGCCGTGACAATGAGAGAGCCCTCTCTGACTGCCTCGGCTAGAAGGAAGTCTAAATCTAGTTTAAATGGTTACCCCTGTGACTTCCTACAACAACCATAGGAAAATTATAGGGCACTAACATCTTGGCATCGTTTTTGGGGAACGAATGAGCAAATCATCCCTACGAAAAATGGCATTGCTCAGTTCTACGACCTGGTTGAGTAGTCGGTTTTAGACACATATTGGTTGTATATGCTCTGGTGACTCAACTCAAATCCTTTGAAGTCAACTCCACTGGGAACACAGACCACCCAGAAGCTTTAAATATTTTCAGAGTTCCTATGGCGCTCCATCTATGAAGAATCCACTCTTCATAATGATCCATGGCAGCCCCACCGTCAAAGGGTTGTAAAGATCAAAGAGATTATTCATTTTTTGCATTGTCAAGATGAGTTCTTTATCCGTGAGGTATGCCCCTATGAATCATGATCATATTCCTGGTTTTCCAAATTGAATACCTTACATAGATTGGAAAGCATATCTCCCAAGATTCAAAGATCAAAAGGGTGAAGATGCTGCCCTTCATTTGGTTAGATTTCATAAGTATATATATGAGTTGGGGGTTGAATTGCATAAGGATTCTTTAATGAAAATTTTCATGGTTAGTTTAGAAGGAAATGCAAGGTCATGGTATCAAGTATTTCCAGCACAAATTTTATATTCCTTAAAGACTATCATTTAGTATTTCATGAAGATTTTAAAAACCAATACCTTTCCTTGCTACTAGTCCAATATTGTTGCATGCACGTTAAAGGTTTCATTAAAAATTTGGAAAACATGTATGACAATGATGAGTTTATGGATGAAGAGTTGTTACAAATGTTACAGGAGAACCCACTTCATAAAAAAGAAATACAAACTAGCTGCCGTAACATTCAATAAAATTCCCAGCAATTGATTGTTAGGATATTTAGACACTTAGGAGTTAGTTAAGATCAACTTGTGTAATATATCCATTAGGTAAAGTGTGTTTCTTTATTATGCATTTGTAAATATTTAATCGAACATTCATGATATGTTCTAGACATAGAGTAATCTGACGATTCAACTTCTCTTAGATCATACCTACCTTTGATTCATGGCTTAACACCCGATTCATCCATGATCTATATTTAAATAGCATGGAGGGTCCTTGGCTAGTTGATCGATTATGAGAAGCTCATTTGTAACTTTATTTCTTTTGGCATAATAAATTGGCATGGACTGTTTCCCTCTCGAGGGTTTTAACCACGTCAAAACATCAGTGTGTTGATCTGTGATCTGTTTGTGTGAGTGGCTTTTCTAGGTGTTCGGTCTTTTGGGAGTACCCTATGTACCCGAAAATTTATAGTACCTTCCTTGACTGAAAAATACATGAGCCAAAACTCTGATTTAGCCAACTAATTTTCTTTTGTTGAGGTAGATGATAATTTGCAGCAATATTGTAAATATTTGGCTGACCAAGAAAGAAGTTGGGACTTTCAATCAAATCCTTCCTCATCTCATTCAACTTCAGAATTTTTGTTACTAGAAGAGGCTGCTCATTTCAAATTAGGAAATCTCCTTTTACAACATCAATTCCTTCAAATTTATAAAACTTGTGTGGCTAATTATACAAAGAATTCTGTTTCTGGAAAATTTCATTCTTATATCCCTTCTGCATGTTCATTTTCTGAGATTACAAGAAAAGAGGAATTTGAAAATATTAGCCCACCTGTATATGATGAGAAAGAAGGTGATTTAAAGGAATAGGGTCATGCTAATTTGCTTTATGAAGAATGCAATCAGCATGCTGAGAATTTTGTTAGCAATTTTTTTAAAGAAAATTTCATCTTGCTTATATATGACAAGTATGAGGATGGCTACTTAGATAATTCACCTTCAGAAACAACAATCCACAATAATGGATGGGATCACCAAGAATACGAGGGTCCTAAATGGGATGCCTCTTCATGTTTTTCCAATTCAGAATATCAAGAAGAGTGCATTTCACCTTATTTTCTTGAAAAAGAGGAGGACTCCAAATGGGATATTTCAGTATGTTTCTCAAATTCAGAAAAATATTTTGCTTGATTCTATTAAAGAACACAATGATATTTCCTTCGAAATACTTGAAAGGAATCAAGTTTTAGATTCTGATATCTTAAATGAGGAAGTCGATGTCTCATTTGAAAATTATCGTGAGCATTTTTTGCATGGTTTTGTTGAAGAATCTTTCGGCAGGGTGCTGGAGAGGTTCCAGTTGGAGCAACCTTGTCATGGAAAACAAATAACATAAAATTTTGTAGCTTTTCATGATCCAGTGGAAGAATACATGGAGAATCTTTGTAGTAGTAATGACTGGTTATGTCTTTATAGTAATTATCAAATATTTCCTCATAACATGTTGCCATTAATTCCTTCATTTCTGGACAAGCATGATGAAGGAGCTTAATCATTGGAACATTTTCTTGATTGGCTTCATTGGAAGTCAGAAATTACTTGATTGGGCATTCTTGTTCAGTAGGTAGGGTAGGAGTGTTTAAATAAGATCGACACTGAGAGCATTTATTTTCCAGCAGTTTCAGTTTGATTTTGGTAGAATTTTAGTTGCAGTATAGTTTCAAGTTCATATTTGCAGAGTAAAGTTTGTTGCAGTATGACTTCAACAGATTGAGTCTTTCATATAAATACTGGGATCAGCGCAATGGATAAGGAATCTATCCTATGAAGTTCTTTTCTACCTCACAGGGAGGATAGCATCCCCGAGTTGGAGTCACTGTTAGCACTTGTACTAAATTTTATTCTTGCAGAAGTTGATTTTCTCGATTCAACAGGTTTACATGAGAAAAGGGATTTCATTAGTCATTTGGGAAAAAGAAAAGAACCCTGGTGAATTGAAAGGATTTTATTCATTTTTTAAAATAAAATATGAACATTGGTTTTATATCTAAGTTCGGCCTTGGAGTCGAGTTTTTATGTTTTTTTGCCAAATTTTATTATTTTTATTAACTTGGCTAGTGAGGTCTATACAAAAATATGGCCACATAGGGCCACACACCTACCACATCAACAAAAATACAAGTCAGCAATCCATCAAAGTCCAAGCGCCAAGCTCCCAACGAATAATATGTGTGCTTTGTTCCTTGATATTATGTATAACTCTTGGAATATAAAAACCCTTTAAACATTTTCTCTCCTTTGCAAGTGGGATATGACTTAAAATCCTTGAAAATAGAATGGAATATCTATGGTGTATATTAGACCACTTTTCATCCAATGCTCCAGAAACTGTTTCGTCAATCAAAGAGCAAGCAAGATAATGTTTTGAAACCATTGTGAAATGGTGTTAAGGATGTTCATGAAATCAACAGCTGAGATATTATTAAATCCCGATCAATGTTCCACGTTGATCTCACAATGGAAAAGTGCAGGAGGGTTAAGTTTTGAAAGCTCAGCAAAATTCTATGTATTACTACAAAACACATTTTTTTGTGAAATGATTGTTTTAGTAATTAACGTCCGCGACCTATTTTCGCTAAACCAAGAAGAATTTTGTGAAACTGAGAGAGGTGTTTATTCCTAATATTCTCATCTACAATAATATCTCTCAGTTTTTACACAAGTGCTATGCTTTGAGAAAATTGAAACCATATTCAGAGGGACTTTTTCCATATTTTCGCAATTTGGTCTAACTCATCAAATTCAAAAGAATACCTCGAAGAACTGGAGGGGAATCTGGACAAATGGAAACCTGGGTTTTTTTAGGAACTTGGACAATTAAAAAAATAATATATCATTTTGTATACAGGTATCAACACTTGAGATATGCAGGTAGATCTCTGAGACCTATTTTCAACAATCTGCCTCTAGGAGAGAGGTCAAATGGTGAAGTTTGGGGCAGTTGTATCAAAACAAGTGCTTGTAATGAAGAAAGGATCCTTCACCCCTGCTGTTGAATATATAAGGATGAATCAGCACTAGACCATTGGGGAGTGCTTTGAACCATCGCTTTTAGTCAAGCGATCCAAAGCTTAGATGCCACATTTCTGTTTTGATCCAGCACGCTTGCTATTCCTCATTTCTTGTTTTGTATGCAAATACTAGCAAATACTCCTTGTCAGACCATAATTCATCAATATATTCCTAGCCTGAGCTCAAATACTAGCAAATATATTCCTTGAAATAGGGGAAAATGTGAAAAATATCACCAATATTCATCTCTTCATTCATGTGATTCAGTCTCTTTTCTTCTCTCTATTTTTCCTGTGTATGCTTGTGAGAATTCTTAGTAGAAATATCTATTTCATGTGCTTCTTCTTAGCATCATTTCTCATAGAATTCATCTATTATTTCTACATGGTATCAGAGCAGCAAGGTTGATCAAGTTCTACATATTTGATGAGCACATCCAGTCTCCTATCCCTCTCTGAAGAAGAGCTTGTCTATCTTGTAAGATTTTCTCCTACTTTGTTTTGCAGGTTGCAGAGATTTTATTCTTGAGCACATCAATTCAGAAATATGGATTCTTCATCAGCTATAATTCTTACTTCCTTCAACTACCACGAATGGAAAGCCAAGATCTCCATTCTATTGCGCAGTAGAGGATTATACAAAGTTACACTAGCTATGGAGAATGAGCCCAATGATGTGATTGAGAAAGCTAAGTGGCATAATAGGTTGGATGAAGCCTATGGATTGCTTTGCCTCTCTATTTCTCCTAATATGCTCTTTCATCTAGATTTTTTTACCACTCCAAACCAAGTATGGAATCAATTGGAGTCTCTCTTTGGAGTTCAAGATGAGCTAAGAGCGCATCAATTGGAGATTGAGTTATTCTCACTGAGTCCAAGAAATTTTGAATCTCTTGAGGGTTTCTTCACCAAGTTAAAGTCACTTGTTCTAATGATCAAGAAATGTGGGATTGAGAAAGTAGATGATCAATTAATCCTTTCCATTCTTTCAAAATTTGGTCCTGATTACTCAGTTTTTGTGTCTACTTTTCATGCAACTAGGCTTGTTGTTCCTAAGTGGAAAATGTCTTCTTTAAATTCTTTTCTTGATTCACTAACAAAGGAGAAATATAAATTGATCCATATGGGTGTCCTTAATTCTTCAAAGGGAAAGGATCATTCTCTCTTGGTTCAAGGAAGCAAGAAATTCAAATCGAAAGAGAAGCAAATTGTGAAGAAGCCAAAGTCAGAAATTGAAAATGATGATTTAATGAAGAAAGTTAAGAAGAAAGGGAGCTCATCCAAGTGTTCTTATTGCAGAAATGGTTTTCATTCAGATAAAAAGTGTTTCAATAAGAATATGGACATCGTGTCTCAGTTTCTTGAGAAGCACAAGCTCGAAGTTCCAGATGAACTAGAGAAGCCTGCTGATTCCTTAGAACAATGTCATACTGCTCAGTTCCAAGGTGATATAACTTATGATTTGAGTGCCAGAATTCTTTCCTTTTCTCATATATATTATATATATCTATTATTTGATATATTATAATCATAAATATCAGAACCTTTCTTTTATTATCCTCCTCTCAGTCTACTAGATTCATCTCCCAAAAATTGTGATTTTTCACTAGATATTGACTTACCTTTGAGCAGCTCTTCCTCACAAGCTTGTATATCTGATTTAGAAGATTGTTTTCAGGATAATATGAATGTCATGACACATATAATACCACCATCCATACCATCTACCATACCTCTAAATAATCCAAAGACTATACAAATCCCAAGATCACTAGTTAATTCCTCATTGGTCTCTTATGAAGTGATATTTATCTTACATGGTTTGAAGTATTTCTTATCTTTAATTGGTTGGTTATCCATGTATTTAGTCATATTTGGACTGATATTAAACATTTTTGGATATTTTCTAAACACTTATGGTTCAGATATTAAGCCCATCCATCATTCAGATTTTTACACCTATCAGTTTTCCCCAGTTATTCATAATTTTCCTAGTTTAGCCCTATATCCTCATGGAGCCACCGAAGCCTTTGTATTTTTTGTTCCATATGATAATTTTTCTAATATATCATAGTTTTATCAGCCTCATATCATATCTATACATGTGCTACAACAGATTGGAATATTGACATGTGATTCAGATCACAATTTTGCAGCTATTCAAGGAATTGGGTGTGAAATAAATTGTCTTAACTTTTGTACTCTTTGGGAAGGAGTATGCATAGATATATTTTACATTTCAGATTATGTTTTCAGATTAGAGTTTGACAGAAGAGATAATCATTCAGATAATGCTCCTACTTCATCAGATGATGAGATACAAGGAGTCTCTCCTCTTCCTTCTTGCAGGTTCTACACTCCAGCACATGATCATGGAGTTCATGATTTCTTCAAAAAGTATTCCATCCAGAAATAGTTCACTTAGATAATTCAAGTGAATATAAGGATATTTTGAAGACATATTATTTCAAAAAAATTGTGCCTTGTCCTTTCTTGAGGGAGGATTTTCCCCATGTGGTTTTGCCTCTTTCCTCACTTTTCTAGACATAATAATTGTTAAAGGGTGACCATAGCCTTGTTGTTGGGCCCTATATGCATCTATATTTTTTGTCATACCATCATAAATTTAGACTTATATGAGGGTGTTGGAATATATTAAACCCACTCACAACCTAGGATAAAATAATTAATCAGTATTTGATTAATTATTCACCCACTAGCTTAATTAGTTGGCATCCACTTGCACCTTAAAGTCAATACATGCCATCTATATCCTAGGAATCATTTATTTCCAATTATGGGTTGATATCTACCACCTTTTTACCATATAGAATTAGTATACAAGACTTTACAGTAGATTTTGCTTTGTTCTGCTTTTTCTGCTTTTCCTACTTTTCTATGGATAAGATAAAAGCTAGTCAACTACGAAACTGGGAGCTTTTGTTTCCAACCCATCCTCAATTATTTTTTCTCCATTTTATAGGATGATCATGTTTTTTCCATCTCCTTGAAAAATCACTCATGATTTTTCCAACTCGTGAGGTCCTTGATAGATTTGGTAAGTGCTTTAGCCACCTATGGGGGTTTGCTATATTTTGGTAAGTTAGCCTTTTTAATCTTTATGAGTTGTTTCCATACAATTTGATTTTCCTATGAGGGATGTAATATTTATGTACACTATTATTCATCATTATTCAATGGAAATATACACAGCAATATTCATCTCTTCATTCATGTGATTCAATCTCTTTTCTTCTCTCTATTTTTCCTGTGTATGCTTGTGAGAATTCTTAGTAGCAAGATCTATTTCATGTGATTATTATTAGCATCATTGCTCATAGAATTTATATATTATTTATACAGAGTGGCAGTTAGTCCACTTGTTTTATATTCCTAGAGGTGCGGTGGTTATACCATGTGGAGGTACCCGATACTCCAACACCCCACCTCCAGCGTGGCTCGAGGGAATTGAACCTGAGACCTATACTCTGATACCATGTAAGGTTTACCATTACACCAAAACCTATAGATGTTGGTGAACAATTGAAACCCAGCATAAGGCCCAATCACCAGGAGTGGCGGTTAGTCCACATGTTTTATATTCCCAGAGGTGCGGCGGTTATACCATGTGGAGGTACCCGATACTCCAACATTTTTCAATCATGTATACTTATGACCAATATAATTGATTTCTTCTCCAAATTTGATCTCCATCAATATTCTACACTGTTTCAATTGAGAGATAGATTTTTTATGTGTACTCCACCATCTAGCGAGCACACATTTCAGCATAAAGTCCAAGGAAGATAGTTGATGTGATTCCGTAACTTTTCCTTCAAACTCCATCAAAAAAGACACAAGGTTGGGTAATCCTTCATATGTAGGCATCCCGCTTACCTCATCTCCTACACATTGTACAGATCTTGTTATTCTTGCACATATTCTCATGGAGACCTCATGTAGTCTATTCTTCCAGTTTTCCAGGGCATCACCTGAACCGAATGTGCAAGAGATTACACTCCACTAACATAGATTTCCATTAGTTGTTGGATTTATATAATATTGCCTTGAATATATGACATTATACAGGTGATCAAGGTAATTTCCTTGGTCTTCACTATTGATTGGCTCCACATATCTCTGCCCTTCGAGCGGATCGATTGGCATAATAACCTTTTTTTTTCAGAATCTTAAAATGATAAGACTATTTTCTTAAAATTAATAATGGTCTGGTTTACTATCGCCCAGTCGATTCCTAAAAGTGCAGGATATGGATTGGTGTCATCGACAATATCGATTACTTCAAAGTCTACATATGTCCTCAAGCCTTCAAATTCAACAAGTAGTTGAGTTAGTCTACCAATCGGTAGAACCTTTGACTGGTTTGCAAGTCTTAGCTTGATGGGAGAACAATCCATTCATGGATTCTTCATTCTCTCTCATATCTATATTGTTAGTATGTTGAGATCTGAGCCGAGGTCTAATATGATATAATCCATATCATAATCTCCAATCAGCGCAGCCATTCGCAGTTCTCGGCTTGTTTTTAATCTCCTTCCAATATGGTTTAATATTTTTTTAGGTCGTAGGTCTTCTGAGGTTACCTCTATGAGTGTTGTCAATTTTGTGACAACATATCTATAATTGATTAGTGTTAAACAACTTTTGAAAAATTATTTGAGTTTACTACCCTTTTTTACTAGCTAATTCCGGAGTAGTTGTTCAAATATTTTGGGCATAGTATTGACTTGTCTAGATGTCGATGGTTGGTTGGCTTCAGAAAAATATGGTCACACATCCAAGAATATTTCCTTCTCCTTATGGACATCTAATGGGGTTTTCTTTTGTGCCGCAGTGCACACCTGCAGTTTTCCATGCAATGTATTCTAGTATGCTCTTGTCGCAACACCTCCTCTTATAATAACAACGATGCTATTTTTTCTCGGGTCAATAGATATCATTTCAATATTATGGTTGGGGTTCATATTTTTATTATGTACAAGGTTTATATTTCTAAGAGTTTGAGCCTGCCATTTCACAATTAATTGCGGGCACTGTCCAACAGTGTGATCGAATTCTTTATAATATGTGCATGTTTTCATGGGACTTTGACAATATTGGGAAAAGTTCCTTGGCTGCCCATAATTATAACATATGACTTGGCCTCTTCTGTGACCAAATCCTCCTCCCCCTTGTTTTTTTCCTCGGCCTCAGAAATTTCCACCCCCCCCCTTTGTTGATGGTATTGTTGTTGTGGTGGACATTGGTTCTGTTGATATTATGGCTGAGGATATTACGGATATTGGTATTGCGGTGGTGGATATTAAGCAGGATGGTATTGGGGATGCACTCGTTCAACTTGAGTTTTCTCATCATTTTTCATCAATTAGGTATCCACTATCTTTTCCTACAGTAGTTGAAGTGCTCTGCAGTCTTTCTCATCGTGTCCTACTGATTTGCAAAATTTACAGTACATACTAGATAAGGTACTTAAAATCTTCTTTAAGTACAAAAATTCTTCAGACTTGTGGCCCCTAGTTTGACATATTATACATAAAGGCATTCCTTGGGTATTTATCGGATTCATTGCTCCCATTGCGACGTAATTCATGAGCGTCTGGAAATTGTCTTTATGGTGTCTATAGGTTCTACATATTGTACACAATAGTTCCTCTTGAAATTATTTTCCCTTCTTGATGTCATGGAGCTGGACCATAAGGTTTGTCAGTTGTGACTGAAATTGCATCATTCCTATGCCGGTGTATCCAATTTGAAAGGATTCCAGCTTCATTTCTATTTCGAGAGCTTCTCTCTATGGAACAAGCTTCTGTTGCATCAATGGTATCCAAATGTGTGCAAACAAGGAATCAATGAACCATTCCTTATGTTGTACATCCAACATTTGGAAGCTTACTTTGGCCATTAGTGTCTTGAATCTCTTGTCGAAGTCCTAGACATATTATGTAGGCGGCTGCTTTATTTCTTTGATCTCAGTAATGCACTGGAATTCAAACTTTGGCTTCCTGAATTCAGCTATCATTCCCACTCGCATCTGGTCGAGCATTCTATGGGAAATTCATACTGGCACTATGTAGAATTTCATGTACCAATCTAGCGCACGAACTCACAAAGTCATGATCATTTGTGCTCTCTTTATGTTTCCATCCTGGATCTGTCACATAGTCCAGATGGATTCACAAATAAACCAATGTTGTTATGTGTCTTCCAACCCATTTCCAATAAATAATGGTAACTTAATATCAGCAACATCCATTGTATTAGTTGTTTGTGTGTTTGGAACAAATGTTTGGCTAGCCAGACTTCTTTGTCTGCTATTTACAATATTAGTACTACTTGTATTTACAAATGTACTTGGAGATAAGTCTCTAGAGATTACCTCTAGCGATGCATGCGGCGATGTAAGCGTGTTATTCCCGTGTCCTAGAACTGGTGCTTCAATGGACTCTTTTGATTTTTGGTCTCCCTTAGATATCAGTTGATATTCTTCTTCTTCATCGCAAGATCCTTTGTTGGCATATGGCCAAGCTCGTAGTCTAATTCTTCTTAGGTTTTACTGCAACCTTCTCTTTCTCTTAGAGTCTTCTTCTCTTTCTAGATCTAAATCTTGTTCTTCTTCTTAAACAACTAGATTCTAGTTCAGTTCCACTATCACCCGAGAACATTTCAACTTAGTTTGCATCATTTTTCTCATATTTTTTCTACGAAATACCCTCCTTTTTATACATATATTTCATCTTGTCACATTCATAGAATTCCCTTTTCACATACAAGCATCATTATCCATGTCTTTAAATATGACAAATATCTACCACGTGGTCCTTGAAAAAATTTCTTCTTCGCCTCACTATATGAGGTTATTGTGTCAACAACAAACTCAGTAATGTATCCCTCCAAGATATTATCTATCCAAAAATATACAACCCTTGACATAGGGTTTCTTACTCTTTTTAGTCTCCCAATCAACTTAGGATTCCACTCTCTTGGTTCTCCCCCTTGGAAATTTATTCGTTGGATTTCCAACTAAGACAACCACTCATGCAATACAATGGGAAACTTGAAAAATAAAATCTCGTGGATATCTGTGTAGAGCCTTACTGGCCCAACCACTATGTTTTTTTCCACTAAGATCATTTACTTTCTTCTTGTGTGAATCCTAATGCTTTGAAATCCACCCAATCAACCATGACTATTTTCTAACTCTTATTTCCTAACATGTAAAATATGATGAACCATCTGATAATCCAACCAATCAAGTTGTGTTCACTGAAGACTAGCGCTAACACACTCTATTCTTGGAAAAAATGTCACTCCTTTGAATATAAAACTTCATAGAACCTATTTTTTAATATTAACTTATGAAAATTTGATGGTTCTGACCCCTTAGGTTAGATGACTTGAATGGAACGTCATTTTTCTCTCCTTGGAATTAAAGATGGTCTTCAGAAGTTGAAAATTGGGGTTTAATATTTAGATTTTGAATGGTGGTAATGGTACCAAAAATATTATCATTGTTATATCCCTTAGATCCAATTTGGAATATCCTTAAAGAGTAATTTGATTGTGATACTCACTATTTGGGAAAGCATACCAAATTGGAAATGTTATGGACTATATTACAACATTTGAGCAATTGAAAGTCTACACAAATGGCCTTTCTAGTCTTTTTTTTTTCTAGGAATGCTTCATTAGTGGCATCAAGAAGGAAATCCATGTAAATATGTACATGTCCTTATGATTTGTTGGAATCTTTTGATAGATCTCACAAAGTATAAATGGTGATCAATGCCCAACCCAATTTCCCTTCATTTCCCACTTGCACAATGTCTCTCAAGGCTCCTACTCCTACAAAATCCAACCCCTCATTACTCCCAATCGACAAGTTGACCCTTGATTCTGTGGATAAGCATCAATGTTTGGTCCTTTCACATAATTGGTATGAAAAATACTCAAAAAGAATAAATTCAAGGAATTAATTTTCCAAGTCAAGGAAACCCCCCATTATGCCTTGGACGAAAACACATTGGAAGCTTCACCTAAACCACAAGTGATGGATAATATGAAACCCCTTGAACATAATCATGACATACCAGTTCTTGAGGAGAAACCCCAAATTTCACTCCATGCATTATCAAGGTTTTCCACACTTCAAACACTGAAAAATGATCATATAATCAAGCCCAAAAAACTGCCATATCAATTGATAGTGGCAGCACCCATAATTTCATTAATCGGTGTCTAGATAAAGAAGCCCATTGCTATATGCACCCCATCTCCAATTTCAAAATTATTATAGTTAATGAGGGTACGGTGAAATAGAATGGTCATTATGAAAATGTAAAACTTCAAATTAGATACTACAATATCAAAACTCATATGTTTTTTGTTGATATGGGTGGTTGCTATATAGTTTTTGGGGTTGAATGGATTGGGAATTTGGATCTTGTCATAATGGATTTCAAGGAAATATCTCTCATCTTTACTTAGGATGGACACACACATCAACTTCACAGGATTACACTTGGTTCTTAGTAAATGATCTCATCATACCATATGTAGAAATTATTGAGAAAAGTCCACTCATGTGTCATTACTCAGTTCCATTCCCTTCAATTTATGAAAACATCCACTTCAAATATTCATCCTAACTTGCAACAGGTTCTCTACCAATATCAAAAAAATTTCAAGGAAACCAAGGGCTTACCTCCATCCCATCGGGAATATGAGCATGGATTCTATTCAATTATAGGAATTCAACACCACAATGTCCACCCTTACTGCAACCCTTTTGCATAGAAGAATGAAATTGAAAAAATCATTTAGGAATGATTAGATGCTAGTCTTTTTTGTCCTAGCATAATCTCTTAATATTTTCTAGTGGTTATGGTCCTGAAAGGGGTCAAATATTGGTCCATGTATATTTATTTCTAGACTCTAAAATAATTAACCATCAAATATTGATTCCCCATTCCTTTCAGTAATGATCTCTTAGATGAGTTGCATGATACCAAATTCTTCCCCATATATGACCATCAATCAGGATACCATCAAATCATGATGAAGAGGTGGATATACCCAAGACCATCTTTTGGACTCACATAAGTCAATATAAGTTATTGGTCATTCTATTTTTCCCATGTAATTCCCCCTCCACTTTTTAGAGCCTCATGAATAATATTGTTTTCCCCTTCCTTTTCCATTTTTTCTTGGTTTTCTTCAATGATATCTCGGTTTACAACCCCACACAGGAAATCTGCATCCAACGTGTTTCCCATACCTTGCAATTATTACAGGATCACTAATTATTTGTGAAATAATACAAATGTGCTTTAGGGGTTATTGAGGTTGAAAACTTTGCCATATTGTGTGCTAGGATAGGGTAAGGGTGTATCCCAAGAAAGTGGAAGCTATAACAAACTAGTTGTCATGGATCGTTCTATCATCACATAAAATCCTTTTGTTCTTATGGAGTTTGGTCATTGTGCTTAACTACAAATGATGTCTTTATACACCACCATTCTAGATGGAAAACTCTTTATCTTCTACTTGTTAATCACATGTTCCAACATGGTATGAGAGCAGGGTTCTTGATCCATGGTTTTACAGAATAAGAAGAGTTTACTTGATGGGTTTATGATCTGTAGAAATTTAAGATATATTTGAGGATATAATATGATGAATATTAGCCCCAAGAGTTAGCTCAATCGGTCGAGTACTCGTAGTTAAGCCTCCCAACATGTGAGGTCGCGGGATCCATTCTCATCAACTCTCTTGGGGTTAGGCACGCAGAGGCCGCATGTGTGAGGCCCCTTCGGGTGGGTCCGCCAGAAATTATTCCGTGGATGTAGCCCGTCGGTCAAGCCGGCGCGTGAACCACATTGAAAAAATAATAATAATAATAATAATATGATGAATATTAAGTTTCTCAGAATATGAAAATCCTTTATGGACTCGATAAGATAGAATTTGATCTATTTCTTCACACAAATTTTATATTAAGGTACTAGAATTAATAGTTGAACTATATAGGAATTTGTTATTTACATGTATAATCAATTGGTAGAAGGATGCATGGTAAATTGTTTGAGTCTTAGTCACTCAATCATGTACTAAGGTGTTATGGGTGTGTTTCATCAATAAAGAGTTTCCCTAGTCCTTCATAAAATATGGGCTCATTGACTTGCATGTAAATGATGAGCTACTTCACGATGGTCACATACTTGCTAAATACAATCATTGACTGAGGCATGTATAATTGAGCAAAGTCTTGAATAGGAGGTTTGTATATTGTAGACTATTGAGCATAAAGTTATCAAGTAACAATTTATTGAGAAGAAGAGTACATAGGTATCGATTATTGAGCAAAAGGATGCAATTATTGAGCATGTCAACACTCAAACATCCCACACATGCGACATTTTTACAATTCACATAGTACGACATCATCAAGATAAGGTGCACTATTATGCATATTACTATTTCTATGCCCACACATTACTATACATGGATTTCCCTTCGATATTTGCATGATTGTAAAAACAATGAGATCTCAACCACCAACTACTCATTTAAGGCTCATGAAGGCTCCTCACCGACATAAATTCAAACTTATCTTCTGAACATGATGGATGGGTATTCAATACCCCCCATTGTGTACCTTGAATCTAGTTCATGAGGTTATGGGGTTCACACTTGGATCTAGTTATTTCTTGGCCACCTGTTTTCCTATAAAAGAAAGCCATGGGAATGCATATTGTATGAGAACTTAGAGAAATGTTATTCTATTGTATATGTGATAGAGATCCCTTATATCTCACATATTCCCACTTGTTATAATTCTCCAAGCTCCCTTTCCTCCTTCTTCCAAGGGGCAATTGTTTCTCTCCATTGGTTCTTCGAGCTATCTAGCATTTAGTGTGGAAAAAATAGGCCTCCCTAAGGGATATTGTTGGCTTCCATTTGAATCTTGCACCTCCTAGGTGACACTATATGTATTTTCTTGACAATTGAGGAATATAAAGTGGTTCACGCATTGTCTCTTTGTTATGGTTTGCACCCCCTTATATTTTTTATTTTTTATTTCATTTCATTTGCTTTCTACCTTGCTTTGCTACTAACAAGATCTTGCAGGATCTACTTTGGGGGTTATCATAGTTGCTTTATGTTTCTAAATACTACGACTAGTCAAAACCCTCAATGGCTTTCACCAAACATGCGACTCGGTTTCACACCTTTGTGAATAATTTCCCACAACATAGCCACTAGGATCACCCATTACTTCTTCCATCTTTGATAATATTGTTTGTATCCCTAGTACTTGTGAAAAAATTGCTTGTAAGAAATAAATTGATGTTGTTACTCCATCTCATAATTTTTTGGCTACTAATGATGTTATTTCTCCTATATTTGAGAAGCATACTAGAGGTATAGGGTCCCAACTACTGAGCAAAATGGGATATACCAGAGGAGGAAATGGGAAGAATGGACAGATTATAATTGTTCTTATTACCCCTATACTAAATCCACCCATAACAGTTCTTGGATATGATGTTGCTACACTTGGTTTTGCTAACACCAAAAGAGTGTTCTTTGTTTCTGGAGGCGTTGAGACTAATTTGCTGAAAGAGCAACCTATTGTTGAAACTGCTGAAAATATTGTTAAATTAGTTGTCTCTGATGAGCCAAAATTTGATAATTTTGTTGCAAATGACATTATTACATATATGTAGGGTTGTTTCGCTCCAATTGGTGAACTAGAACTTGATCCTACATCACTTGTTTCAACCGAACAAAAATTTCTATATATATACATCCTAATTAGAATAATTAAAGGAATTTTACCAGGAATAAGGATTCTTGGAAAGGTTACAACAATGTTTTTAGAACTTTGTATAAAATACATGAAATACATAACCATGGATCAATGACGAATACTCGAATAGACTGTGGTTGGATTAATGAATGGTCATGGAACAATTTGAACATATGATAGAGGAATTAATATAGATGTGTATCTTCAACTGTATTGTCATGCAATTCTACTCTTTCTTGTTTTTGATTAATTTGATGGAGTGGTCGACTGAGACTTGACCAAAGATGATAGTTGAATGGATTAGCAACTAGAATGTTTGTCAACTGAGCTTCAAGTAGTAGTGATCATCGATTGAGTTTTCACTGTAATGTTTTTCGATTCAGTTTTGACTACTATTGTTGTGATTTTTATTGATTACCCCCCAATTGCGTTTAATGGAGGGGGAGAAATTGGAGAATTTGAAGCTATTTGTTGTGTAAACCCAACTTTTGTTGACTCGATTATTTCTTGTTGAATCAATTGGACTGTTTGAACTATGTTTGACTAGATTATTTGTTGGGTGATATGATTGAATCCTGTTGCAAATACCTGATTATTGGATGGAGAGAGACCATATTACTAGATAGAGAATACCTGTATTTATTGTGTTATTGAACTATTTAAGTGATAAATTGGATCAAGATACCTTGTTGTATATTCGATTGACCAACTGGGACTTTATTAGGAAATCAATATTGCAAATTATTTTATGCAATTGCATTGAGTTTGATTTCAGAGGTGATAGTGTTTTATACTTATTCCAAAAGTGTTAATGTACCAGGGTTAATGAATGTTTGCAGTTCAGATCAAATTAAGGGGGGAATTCTATGTCATTTTTTCTTTCCTCCAAATTGAGTTTACAAGAGGTTGGAAACTATGCTTCACAAGTACCCTTACATTGTTGTCTTAATACCACTTTAGAGTCTTAGATCCTCCTTTTATGGATGGTTACAATAGACATGTTCCTCTTGTTGTTAATTTGGTCCATATTCAAAGCTATTTATAGATGGTCATTATGGATTCATCTATCATCACATCGAATCATTATTCTCTTATGGGTTTTTCTCATTGTGGTTAAGTGAAAAAATTGCCTTTAGACATCAATAATCTTGCTGGAAACATATTTTACTTCTATAGGATAATCACTTGTTCCAATTGTTGTGTCCTCTGAGAAGTCTTGTTGCAATATGGATTCCCATTGTCCTTCACCAGAAAGAATATATGTGATCAAAACTTTGGAAAATCCACATATGAGAAAGAAATGATGGCTATTCTTTATGCAATTCAAACATGGTGACTATATTTAATTTGGTAATGTTTCCAGGTAAATATTGAACATCATAGTCTAAAGTATTTCCTGGAACATTTGTTGTCTTCACTAGAGAAACATAAATGGGTCACTTATATGTTGGGTTATGATTATGAGATCATAAATAAGAAGGGTCATGACAATGTGGTGCTATATTCTTTGTCTAGGAAATTTTAAGAGGGTCTGCTCTTCACCTTATCCTTACTAGTCTCAATATGTATTGATAAAAACTATCAGGAATGATTGGCCCATAACACAATTACAAATCTCATCAAATGGTGCAAGAAGAATTCCATATTTATCATGCCATATTTGACCTTGAAACCACGAATGTTAGAGGGATTAAAATCATCACCTACAAAATCCCACTTAAGATTTCATAAAACCTATGAAAAATTTAAGTGCTCCTTCTTCTAGGAAGGCATGAAAAAATATCCCCACAACTTTTTTCATCCTATGACAATTGCTAATGACATAAGGAAGAAACAATGATGTCACTGGGTGCTTTGAAACCACTTCCCATTCCTAAGCATATCTACACAAAAATATCTATGGATTTAATTATTGGGCTTGGTAAGGAAATAAATACAACAATCATTATGGTTGTAGTCAATCATATGACCAAATACACCTACTTTTGTGCCTTACCACCCAATTTTACACCTTCATCGGTTTCATAAGTATTCATGGATAAAATATTTAAGCTTCATGGAATTCCCACTTCTATTGTATATGATCATGACCCCACTTTTACCAATAAGCATTGGCAATATCTATTTAAACATAAGGGCACTCAATTGAATCTTATCACAACATGTCATCCCAAAATGGATGGTCAACCATAAGTGGTCGATAAATGCTTAGAAACCTACTTATGATGATTTGCATTGAATATGACACACCACTAGGTGTAGTGTCTCCCTCTAACCGAATGGTGGCATATTTCCACTTATCATGGATCCACCAAAATGACACCATATGAAGCAGTGTATGGAAATAATCCCTTATTGACAATTTTCTATCTACTAAGTACCTCTAGGGTTCAGGTAATGGATAACATACTCCACACCATTGTTGATTGTACATAATGAGGAGTCATTCTCTATATTTGTGAGTAATATCAAGTCAGAATTGTGAGGTATATCAAGTCCTATGTATCCTCATGTGGTCGAGGTAGTGATGCATGTATTGTTGACTTGTGATTTGTATCAATTCAGAGACTTGTGAGTAATATCAAGTAAAGTATTCTCATAGAAGGTACCCTATGAGACGGACCTATAGTTATGGAGAGGAGCTTGTGAGTAATATCAAGCTAAGTCTTGTGAGTAATATCAATACTGTAGACATGTGATTAATATCAATTCTTACCAATATCATCATGTATTGAGGTGGAAAAATTTACTTGGTCAAGTGGAAATACTATGTGATATATTTCTAGTCATGGTCATTGAGTGCTATAAGTCTCCTTTAGGGCTTAGCTACCGCTACAATGAATTACTTTAGAATATGACTATATGATCGAGGGTAATATATATGATGATCAATATGTATGGAATAATTATTCTGAGTATGATATGACAAGATGGATAAATGATACACATATGGACCATGCATTAATTATTTATATGATAATGAGATAAAGCATGGAGAAAGAACATTCGAATTTCCCATACAAATGTCTGAGTGAACTCAAGTTAAAAAGATTCAGTTAAATATGGATGCCTCAATCAATTCCTTAATCAAAGAACGAGTTGGACTATTAATGAATGTAATAATTTAAGTAAATAAGAGCTGAAAATTCCTCAATCAGAATGCATCAGTTAACTAACAAGATCCATGCAAAAGTTAATAATAGAATTGAGCATGGATGGAACTAATTGTTGAGAACCATGAAATTTAGTTAGACTCCTAACTATATGGTTATGCACTTAGTTGAATATTTAGTTTAGTTCAGTTTAGTTCAATTCAATTTAATTCAGTTTAGATAGTTAGCATTTAGTTCAACTCATTTCACTTTCAATTCAAGACAATGAACATTTAGTTAAAGTTAATTGATGAAAGCAAGGGTGTTAATGTTTGCATGGAGGGAGTTCTAGTTATATCCCCATGAATGCACCATGTGTTGATCGAAGTGTTTTTACTGAACCTCCTATTTCCCCCCTTCTACATGCTAGGGGTTTTGGCTTGGTATTAATATGCTAGGAATATGAAAAGTTCAACACAATTGTATACAATTTTTTTTGCAAGGTTACATTGGATCTCTCTTCTCTACTGCTGCGGGTTTTCCCATAGTATATATTGTCTCTTATGGTTGATTGATTTATGTGGATGATTTATTTATGAGATTCATATATTTCTGATATAAAACATTCATAGGTGGTTGATATAAAGTTTCATAAGTGCTGAATTCGTTGGATAAAAGTTTTAAATTTCAGGCATCTCCAAATTTCCTCAAACATCAACATGGTATCATAGCATAGGGAATGAAAGAGCTTAGTTTTGTGTAGAGAACTAACCCTCTGTAGTTCTTGAAGACTCAAGAAAAATATTGCATCCATGACATCAATCTCCATTCGACCAGAAGACCTCCTTGAAGGAACTTCCAACTTAAAAACATGGAATGCAAGGGTGTTGAATCTTCTCGAAGTGCATGATATTGATTCATTTGTGACTTCAGTGGTAGAAGAACCTACCACGAATGCAACAATACTAATTAAAACAAAAATCAAGAAAATGAAAAGAGGATCATATATGACTCCATGAGGGACAATTTCATGCTGGTGATCACACTATTGAATATGACAAAGGAGGGTTTTGAAACACTTATGAACTTGTATGAGAAGAAGGCTCACACTCAAAATAGAGGATTGAAAAACAAGTTGCAGAACCTAAATATGGAGAAGGATGATATCGTAGCATCATTCTTCACAAATATTTCACCAGTGAAAGATGAGCTTATAAGCATCAGTGTGGTGAAAGATGAGGATCGCATTATTCAAACCTCCATCAATGGGCTCCCTTCCTCATGGGAGAATTTATTAGTAGTATTAAATGGAAGAGAAGAGTAGTCCAAATTTGAAACACTATGGCATGAGTGTATCCAAGAATAAGGGTGCATCCACAGCAAGGGTGTGTGCACTGAAGAGGAAAATCTCTTCCTCATGACAGGAATGAAGAAAAGGAGGAATCCATTCACTGACAAGAAATTATTTTATGGAAAGAAGAAGAAGTTCAATAAGGACTATAATAAATAAAAATTTGAATGATTCTATTGTGGAAATAAGGGCCACTTTGTGAAAGAGTGTTATGAAATAAAGAAGAAAGAAGGAAGGCTTCATGCATCCACCACAATAGAAGGAGTGAAAATTCTCAAAATAAATCATTCAAGAAAGAGGATGATTGAAAGGAATATTTCCTTTAGTGGATAAGAGAATTCACTCTTGGTTGCATGGAATCATTATTCCCATGCAAAGACTCACTATCTAGTACATTCAGTAAGTTTTTACAGTTATTAATGTTGTAGTGAATAAAGAAGGACTCCAACTATCTTTCCAAGGGTACAGAGATCTACAGGGAGCCCACACAAAACTATAAAGATGAGTACATTATATTTTGATTGTTATATGTTGTTATAAATTAGATCCAAAGTTTTTTTTCATATATTTCATTAAAATAAATATTTGTATTCCTGGACTTGGAATTGTGTTGAGCATATACATTGTTTTATGTCTTTATTGGCATGTTATAGATCTCATGAGTCCATATTATGTGATATGAATATAGGGCTGATATAAGGAATATTTAGGACTAATATATACTTATATAGGACTGATATAAGGTGGAAACTAAATTCCTTCATAAGACATGAGATATAGTGTTACATGCCTGCTTCATAAGTTGTGAACATAGAACTACATGATTGATCATAATATATAAGATAGAGGCATACATGATTGCATCATGAGATATCAATATCAGGTTGTATATTTATTTCATAAAATGTGAATTATGGACTGATATAGGGCTTCGAAACATCATATGATAAATGAATGGGGTTATGTCAAAACATTAATTTAATCTATGTACCTAACTGTGTGAACCATTGCTAGTGTGTTGAAAATTGCCATGTGATTACATTTATCAAATATGAAAAGTTATTAATCATGAGAATAATTTGTCTTGTAGGTAAAATTCATATGCCCTGACCTACAAGAAAATAATGACATTAATGTGGCGTCATTATGATAACCGATCCTGAAAGATAACACATGAGGAGGTTCCTATGCTTCTTGCGAAAAAGATAGAACAGATGCCCTGAAACTATTCTAAGAGATGTGAAGACTCTTAAAGATATTTTATCTTATTTGCATTCATGTGTCAAAGAAGAGATTCAAACATAAATGAGCATACATCTTCGTGATGTAGGACCCATATTATGATTCTCACATCCAGATGGTGAGAGGGACAACAAAGATTCAATAACTCTTGAAGAACTAGTGTAACTCGTTAATGTGACTCCTGTAAAAACAAGACCTACATGATGCTCATAATTCAGAAAGAAGCTCAAAATATTATTTAGGAAATATTATTATGATTATTGATATTAGAGGTGTGGCAGTCACTAGATAACATTTTTCCTCATTCAAGGAAAATGTGTAGCAGAGATCCCGAAGACTTTGAGGGTAATGTAATAAAAGTCCATGGCCATCTATATGAAGATAAATATGAAGTTTAAATCAGATTTGGAAGATCTAAAAAATCAATTGATATGTATTTGGATTAGTCACATCTCCCAGGATCGATTATATTATTTGCATTCTATACATAGAAAAATAAAGCATGTGTTGTGGTACCTAGTTGGTACAAGTTTATGTGGACTCAAATATGTCTGAGATAGTGAAATAAAGATTCAAAGATATATGAATTCTGACTAGTATGATGATCAAGGAAAGATCACAAATGTTTCTTCATATAAAGCATGTTGTAAATAAGTAAATATTTATGAGGTTCCTGGTCAGTTATATCCGAGACATGGTACATATCCACAAATGATCAACATTTTCAACATTCTTACTAAGCCTCTATCCGAGACAACCTTGGTACAATACAAAAAAAACTCCTCCAGTTGAAGAGGTAGTATTGATGTTTCTTCACAGGTGGTAACAGATAAAGTCCCCATCAGCTATTCATGGTACATGACTCAAGAAGCTAGGGTCTATGATGCCTTGTGGATAGAATCTACATGAGTAAATACATGGTCAAAATCTCAGAGGCTATTGATACTTAAGAAGAGTTATAGTATGGACTATCAGAGAGTCATTAAACCTCTTAGAGAGGTAGGTGGGGTGCTACAGTATAAAAAGAAGAATCACTGAGAAAGTGATCAGGCCTTGAAGAACGTCATTGAGAATGGAAATATCATAGAGAACTTCTCTAGATAGAAGAAGATTCTCAAAGTCAACAAATGTTTACGATTGAAAGAAAAGATGACTTTCTTTCTGCATGTTATTACACATTTGATGTATAATCTTGTATATTCTATTACACATATGATGTATAATGTTGTATATGATGGATTTAAAATCCATGGTTTCCAGTTTAGAGAAACTATATTCTGGATTGGATCCACATGGTGTTACTATGTGTAACTAGTTGGTTGGTCTCTTAAAGTACCTAGTAGACATGGTGTATTTTTATGCTTGTGGATAGGAATATGTTTAAATATGTTTTTAGTTACATTACAATAGGATCTTTATTGTATTTGATATATGGTAGACATATTGTGCTATCCATCTATTATTTTAGCATGATAAAAGCTATGCATAGTGCGGTTGGTATTACTTGCTGATCAGTAGTGTAACTTGGGAAGCTACCTACTAGGGTGAAATACTTGAGCCTATAGTTATTATGTGTTAATAGTCAAGATTTCTTAAAAACCTATATGTGTTATGATATAACACATTGAGATGAAGGTTTATTTCATTGAAGCCATGGTCCTGTAAAGAAAATATTTTAGTACATAGCTATTAATGAGCAAATGAAAAAATTTTGGGCAAGTTGTTGTGAGTGATGAAGTTGAGATATTTTCGAGATAATATTGGTATAGAAGAAAATTCTTGGTAAAATAGAGAATGTTTCCCTCGTTGAGAGGGAGCGTTTATTATACAACATCAAGAGTCATGTTAGAAAAAAAGGATCGTAGAGCAATAACAATTAAACAATTAAACAAGATGAAAATATTAAACACATTACAAGAGAGACACAAATATAACGTGGTTCACCCAAGATGGGATACATCCACACATATATTTCCAGTCCTTTATTATTATACCATCCAACAAAATTAAGGGATACAACTTGTAGAAACCCCACTGCACTTCCTCTTCACACTCTCACAGTCTCTCTCAGACAATCTTAGAGATTGTTTTACAATGCTACAATACACAACTGTATTATAATGCTTTCCTTTTATAGGGGAATTACCATGGGAAAATACTATGGGTCACCCAATACCATGGGTCTAGAAACTGGCCAACAAACATCCTAGAAAAATTTCCTTCTAGGGCTTCACCTCCGCACCCCTCAGCTAGGACGAGTGTACAATAAAAATGGGGTACAAATATGGCTAAACAATAACATCTCTAAATCTTGGAAGATCAGGCTCCACATCTAATAAGTCATTTTCCAGATTTGTGAGTAATATCAAGTCAGAATTGTCAGTCATATCAAGTCATATGTATCCTCATACAGTTCAGGTGGGGATGCATGTACTATTGACTTGTGGTTTGTATCAAGTCTAATACTTGTGAGTAATATCAAGTCAAGTACTCTCATAGAAGGTACCATATGATAGGGACATACGGCTATCGAGATGAGCTTGTGAGTAATATCAAGCTGAGTCTTGTGAGTAATATCAAGAATGTAGACTTGTGAGTAATATCAAGTCATACCAATATCCTCATTTATTGAGTTGGAAAAATTTACTTGGTAATGTGGAAATACTATGTGATATATTGCTAGTCATGGTCACTAAGTGTTATAAGTCTCCTTTAAGGCTTAATTACCCCTAGAGTGAATTACTAAAGAATATGACTATATGTTCTAGGGTAATATACATGATCATCAGTATGTATGGAATCATTCTTTTGAGTATGATATGATAAGATGGATAAATAATACGCATATGGACCATGCATTAATTATTTAAATGATAATGAGATAACGCATAGAGAAAGACAATTCGAATTGTCCATGCAAATGTCTGAGTGAACTCAAGTTATAAACCTTTAGTTAAATATGGATTCCTCAATCAGTGCCTCAGTCAAGGCATGAGTTGAACTATTAACGAATGTAATATGTTAAGTAAAAAAGAATCGAAAGTTCATTAATCAACATGCATCAGTTAACTAAGAACATCCATGCAAATGTTAATAATAGAAATTAAGCATGGATGGAACTAGTTGTGAAGAACCATGATATTCAGTTAGCCTCCTAAATTTATGGTTATGCACTCAGTTGAAGATTCAGTATAGTTTATTTTAGTTCAGATAGCTAACATTCAATTCAAGTCAGTTCAATTTCAGTTCAAAACAATTTCAACATTCAGTTAAAGATAATTGAGTAAAGGAAAGGCACTAATGTTTGCATGGAGGGAGTTAGATAGTTAGATCCTCCTTGTGAATGCACCATGTGTTGATATGAGTGTGTTTATTGAGTCTCCTATTCACCCCCTTCTGCATGGTAGGTGTTTTGGCTTATTATTAATATGTTAGGCATATGGCAAGTTCAACACAAATGTATATTGTTTTTGCAGGGTTACATTGGATCTCTCGTCTCTACTGTTGAGGGTTTTGCTAGGGTATATATTGTCTCTTATGGTTGATTGGTTTATGTGGCTGATTTATTTATGAAATTCATATATTGTTGATATAAAAGATTCATAGGTGTTGATATAAAGATTATTATGTGGCTAATATAAAGATTATTTTGGGGTTGATATAAAGTTTCATGAGTGCTGAAATTGTTTGATAAATGTTTTAAAGTTCAATCAGCTCTGATTTTGCTTAAACATCAACAACCAAAGCAAATATTCTTTGTGTCCTTAAAGACAATTTGGTTATGGCTCAAAACTAAATGAAACAAGTAAATTAACATCACTCTTAGTGCTCCTTTGAAGTAGTGGATGAGGTGTTTCTTCATCTCCAACCTTATAAATAGACATTCCCGAACATGCATCTCCGCTAGAAACTCAAGTTCTATGGACCTTAATCCTTCATTGCATTGTATAGGTGGCATGCACGTTTTATTTTCCATACTACAAGATTCATCTCGTCTTCCATGTTTGTTGCCTCAAAATACTATTGGGGTCTAATTGTAAAGTGCACACTAGATTTCCCAAACTAGATGAGGAAGGATCCATTTGGATCTCGCTAGTTCAATAGTCTTGGCTTCTAGGAATGGTGATTGCATGGGCACACAATAAAAAAAGTCTTGATCTAGTGAGAATATATGAAGCCAAAAGATGTCACTTGGAAACTAGCAAATATTTCAGAACAATTTTTGCACCTTCAACATTGAGGACAACACTTCTTTTAGAGGGGAGTTCCTTTTAGGGTCCTACCCTAACCGACCTATTTTGAGATTTAGTCATACATGTATACGTCGATCTTTTTGAAAGAATGTCAAGAAATTCCATGTTCGCCAATCAATGTAAAAAGGGTGTCTTTATTAATCAAAACACTCTAGGAAATTGGTACTTATTAATTATTTGACCATGTCAAACACTTAAGGGTTTGGATATGGAATCCTTTTTAATGACTAACAAGTCTATGAAAAGTTTTGGTTAGTTCTAATCTATAATTATAATTTGTTGCATCCTATATTTTGTTTGTCCTATATTGTTTAAGTTTTCTAAAAACCACCACAAATTATATAAATGTTAGTAAAAATAATAAATCAAAATAATTAAACTATATTGTTTAAAGCCAATAATTGAAATAAAAAATACCAAGATAAGAGTAAAATAAAGGACACATGAATGTGAGAATTGCTAGAGAGAAATGGGCCCAAAGAAAGGACTATCACCTTAAAGGTAAGGAATATATATAAGATACATTTGATATCATAGGAAAGGAATATCTGTTTATATTTACAATGGTTAAGGTATTTTTCTAAACCGTCGAATGCTTTATATAAAAGGGATATCTATCACATATATTTACAACGGTGATGGTATTTTTCTAAGCCCTAAAATTAAAATGCTTACCGCTGGAAGATGGGACTATGTTCTTAATATTATTATAAAGTAACCATACAAGTCGCCACTTTCATTTTTCTTTGTTTATAAACTTTGCTTTTCCTACCACTTTATAAAGGCCCCCCTCGATGTTGCTGCTTTGACTGTGATTCCTGGAGAGAGTGCCTTCACCAAGGCAATTGAATCCAATCTTCTGCAACATATTTCAAGTACATTCTATAAAAGCCAACCTTTTCCCATCTATTAAAATATTCTATCTAATAAAGAGTCTTGTGCAAGGTCCTACATTTCTCAAGGACCTGGCATTCAAATAACCATGGAGTTACCTTGTGATCAAATCGAACATAAATTATATATTTGTTTTGAGTGCCCAGATGGTGTTTTAGAATGGAAATTTGTGGGGGCATGACAGGGCAAAAAGGATGGAAGCAGTGGTGTGGGGATACAGCAAAGGACGATGGTAGGAATCCACTGGTTTACTCAGTCAAAAGCTCCCTGTGAAAAGTGTCTTTACAAATTAAATGCCCACAATATAGTATCAAATCATATCTTCTTTTAATGTAGATGTTATTCGTTTAACATCCCTGTACACTTCGTTGTGTAATAAACGACGTATGGCGTCTTCTCTCTGTCTTATCTCTATATCTTACTTACACTCTCTGCCATTAAGCCCGCAGTGTTACCATCTCTTTCATGTGTCGTTTCAAATATTCTTCTTCATCAAATACGTCGTCATTTCACAGACTCAGCCGATATATATATATATATCTCGATCGTAGTTTTTTTTCATAAGCATGGCTTATGTGTATATATATATCGTAGTTTCTTTGTCATAAGTATGGCTTTTATATATATATATATATATATATATCGTAGTTTCTTTGTCATAAGCATGGCTTATGTCAGTAGCTTGGAGACTATTATATATATTTCCATTTCCATTTCCATTTGAAAAAGCTTTTTTCGTCTCAATTGATTTCAAAGAGTTTTTTCGTTTCTATTTTGAATGAGACAATTGTCCAACTTTTGTGTATTTCAACTTGAATATGTGGAAGTACCCTTAGCTTTCTCTGTCTATTACAGAGAAAATTTAAACAACGATTCCGAATTAAAGTAATGTAATCCAGTGGTACTGTTACAGGGAAAAAGATTTCAGAACATGATTAATCTGATTAATTAATTGGGTTGATTTACCCAACTTCTATCCAATATTCGTCGCGAACAATATCCATCTGAACTGCTAAAACCCAAAAACAATAAACGCCTTTCATTATTCAGACAATATAACTGAGCTGTCTGTATTTTGAAAAGATTTTCGAAAACGATTTACAGTGTGAATGCCTAAAGGTTTCAAGGAGGAATATTGGTTAGACTATCTGCACTTTTTTGGTTTTTTAAATACTGCTGCATGCAAGCTGTCTATAGTATTTTACAGAATACGAGCCGAGGCAACAGAAAAAGGCCACTGGTGGGCCATGAACTATTGTAGTTGCCCAAGGTTGATCTGACGTTATAATCTTTGGGTGGAGATGCTCACATTCTTCTCTACAGAAACGTAATTTTTAAACTGCTTTTCAAAGGGACAAAGATCTTCCCCACTTAGTTTTATCAGTACAAAATCATTCAAGTGCTCTTCATAGAATATAGATACTGCTTTATGCTCATCTTTCTCTTTTCCCTCTTGGAGAAGGGGGGCCTATACAAAATTAGGATTCCACCATAATTTTGCATTGCATGGGCAGAATAACGTGGTGCCAAAGCAGAGGGTGGGGTATAACATGGCTGCAATCATAGCAAAGCATTAATCAATCAAAAAAACCTTGACTGGTCTAGACTCTCCATGGCTACTTACAAATAAATGGCAAATGATATGAGTCTCATCAATCCAATCTAACTTGGTACGTTAATTAATTAGAATTCAATAAACACACGCAGTACAGCGTCGTCTTTTCTCAATCTCATCAAACAATAATGAATGTGCAATCAAGACTTTACGAACATGAATTACAGAAAATGCAAATGATTTTGAAAATCCCAAGTCCAAATCAATGGAGCATTATAACCAAAACCACTTTAACTCGCTGGAATCTGGCAAACCAAATTTTATTGAAATTTCAAGTTGTAGTACTCAAATCTTAATTTGAACAATCTGACTAGTTTTAAAATAGAAATTTCAGTCTAAAACCAACTATCACAATTGCTAAAATTACAAATTAACAATCCAAGAACAATTTAATCTGTTTTTATTAAAAATAGGTCCGAAAAGCCTGGCGTTTTAGTTGTATTTTAGCAAATCAACAAAGAGCATTACTAGCAAATCAATAAATAGCAGTGATGTCGGTATACGCTTAAACGCTTTATTCCATTTTGCTTTTAGTTAAGTCGCTTAAACTTTAAATGGCCGTTGCATAAAGTGCAGGCGTGCCCACATGCACATTCCATCTCAATCCTTATTTTTTCCCTCAATTATATCTGCTATCATTAAAATGACTAACTTTAGTTTTTTTCGTTCCATTATCAGGTCTTTATCTAATTAAATATGGCGAGTCTTATGCATTTTGGGAAGCGAGCTCAAGATTCTGTCATTAATCTTGGCATTTTGAGATGACATCAATAATCTTTGGGAAGCGCTTGGGTGACATCAATAATATAAATTATGAACAGTTTTATTTTCAATAGAAAGTTTTTGATTTTCAATAATTATTGATTATAAATCGAATTACCACATTGTTTAAAGAAAACCAAATTACATAAAATGATTTGTTGATAAACTCTTTCTCTATATATATCCCTCACTGGAGTCCTATCTCATACCAAATACATAACAAATCCTTATGATCGAAGCTACCAATACCTCCATTATATCCCTCATTGGAGTCCTATCTCAATACCAAATACATAACAAATCCTTATGATCGAAGCTACCAATACCTCCATTACATAGTGATGGAAGATTGGCATATCTATGAGCGAGGAAACCAATCTCATATTTTATGAATTCACATCTTAATTATGTATTAACTTAGGAACCAAATTTGACAGTAAAGACCTAAAAATAACTAAGAGAGGACCATTTGCATACTTCACCATTTTCTTTTCTTATCCTAAATTATTATGGATATTTTATTGGAACAATTCATCCCAATGGATCTTATAACTAAGTTCTTATTTTATTAGCTTATTTTTATTGAAAGCTAAAACTGAAACAAGAATAAATATAGCAAATAAGTACACAATCCACATAATAACACAAGATATACTCTTGGAAAACCGACTCTCTAGAAAAACCCAACCACAAATGACGACTATGACTTTTTCTTTATGTCAAATTGCAAATACAAAGGAATTGATACTCTCTATGGAGCTATCTATGACTCTACGACTAGAATGACTACTACATGATCTCCTATCTCCTCTGTTAAGCGTTAATATCCACTCTCGTGTTGTTGTTGAACAATAGAACACTACAATACATCAAAGGAATAGGACCCCCTCCTCTTCTAGCGGCCTCATATTTAACATAGGTCAATAGTTGCCAAGGGTTAGATTTAGGGTTTTTGCATGCCCCAACTCCCAATTAGCGTTAGGTGTTTTGTCCTTCTAGAATTTTCTTGAATGTCCACACATGACTAGCTCCAATTTCCTCTACCTTCTCCTTGGAGTGCCATTTAGCATTTTCTAGAAGCTATCCTTTCAACCCCACCTACTAGAGTTCATACTATCCCCACCTCGTAGTTCTAGACTTTCTATGTAAAATTGTGTCTTCTACTAACTCACCTTGAGCCTCTATTTCTAAGTCATTTACAGAAGGTAAGACCTACTGAGGGTCTTATTCAAACGTAGAAGGTTCATACAGTTTCATATTTTCCACATTCACTACAGAGTAAATGCACATGCATGGGGTAGATTTAGTCTGTAGGCATTATCTCCCACCTACTTGAGATGTGAGATGTTGTCTTCCCAAGTAGCACTATAAGGAAATATGTCATCTAACAAAGGGTGTAATAGATCATTTATCAAATGCATAAATGTAGCTAGTGCATTGCATAAACCAAACAACATTACTAACCATGCATATAAACCTACATAGTCTTAAAGTAAATATCCACGTGTCTTCTTCCTTCGCTGACACTTGGTGGTATCCCTATATGAGATCCAACTTGATGAAGTACTTGCCATATTACAACTGGTCCAACAGATCATCAATCCTTGGAAGTAGGCATTGAATCTTGAGTTTTATATTTTCTAAAGCTCTGTAGTCTATGAATGTCCTCCAAGTCCCATCCTTCTTGTGTACTATGATGATAGGTGGCCCATAAGGTGAGGTTCTTGGTCGAATAATGTTGGCAACATGCAAGTTTGGTTAATTTCGGTCTCTTGCTAATTCTAGTCTTTAAAGTTTTGGAGCCTGGTTGAGGTGCTAATGAGGTTATGACAGAGCAAGTGTTGAAATTGTCAGCTTTGAAATTTTTGGTCGAATATTGGGGAAAAGTAATTGTATTGACAGAGTTCGATGGAAAATTTGGTGAGTTAGTTAGAAGGTTTTTCCACTTTTGGGTAGTGGGCGCGAGAGGTAAAGTTTGCTTGTAGATCCTATAAAAATGTAATGTGATGGGATTTTGGGGGTTGGTTGAAATCAAGTTTTGAAAAGGCAAGTTTTGTAATGTTGATAGAATGATTTTGTACTATTATGTTGAAGATGAATAAGAGTCGTGAGTATACTATCAATTTGCAAGCTATGTGCACGAGCTCAATGTAATGGGGATTGTGGAGGAATGTATGAAGGATGTGTGCACAGACAAAAGCATTTGAATTATGACTCTTTCTAATTAACGAGCGATTTTGTGGTTTTTCCCGTCTTGCGTTTCCACGTTAAATTTCTTGTGTCGAGTGGTGTTTGATGAATGTGTGTGTTGTTTTGTGTATTGTTGAGACCTGTGATAATGTGTTAATTTTTTGAATAATTAATTGAATTGATAAATCTTTAATTGGTTTTCCAAATATGTTGAGGTTGTGAATGGACTATAATATGTTTTCACGGTAGTAATTATGTTGATGTACTTTATGTCGATGTTTGGTAAAATAAAATCCCCTTCTTTACTGCAAAAACCTAGTTCTTGCAGCTCCTATAGGTATGTTGAGTGAAACATCATTTGTGTCGTAGTTGTTTCCAACGGGGTTAAGCCCTATCGGGATGATACATTGGGTCTTTGTTAGTCTGGTCAAAGTTGAACTTGGGTTAGTCGAGAGATTATCCAACAAATGGTTCTATTTCCAGGACCAAAATCATTGTGAAGGGGACATGTTTTGGCACCCCACAAAGGCAAAGATTTAGGACTGGGTAGATGATAAGGCTTGAGAATATGCTGAAGAATAAAGTAGGGGGTCGCAACTGACAGTAAGAGAATGGTTAGGAAGGTACATTTATTTTAATATGGATGAGATTTTCTTTAGTGAATTCCCTTATATATTATATGAATGGTTGGAAGACTAGTATGTCAGAAGAAAAATTGTCAAGGTGGTGAACCTAGGGGTTGGACACCTCAACTAGTGCGGAAATTGGAGAGTGTTAATAATACCATATTGAGGGTTGTCGACTTCTAGGTCTATAACATTTTAGAAGGATATATTACTAAGATCACTGTGGATACTATTAAATCATATACCAAATCTAATCCTGGATTTTTTTCAAGGTCCGAGAGGTAGATACTTGAAGTCCTTAAAATTGTGGAACAAAACATTGGTAAGTGAAAAAGGAATTTTGTGGATGGATTCTGACAAGTGAATCATTGTGTGTGGAAATCATGGGTAATGATAGGGAGAAGGTCTAGAAACGATGGGTAGAATGAGTTGAGATGTTCTAATCCAATAGAAAGACTAATGAAGACGGTGGTCATCTCAAAAGTGGGAAAATATTTCAGTCAAATAAGAGGAGAAGGACTATGCCAAGGAGACATAGTTGTAGTGCAACCAGAAGAGGGGACTACGAGTTCATGCCTCAACTCGATGAGGAGTCTTGCAACGAAGAGGAAGAGTACCAACTTATTTCTAAGGATGAGGGAGAAGTGTCAGGTCCAAACCATACCCAAGGTTATGACATACCTATGACTCTGTGGACATCTCTGGTATGACCTAAACGTGTATCAAAGTATTTCTTTTCGAATTAGAGCAATAGTAATGGTCAAGATAGTGCTCAAAAATTTCCTACTGGTGGTCTATCTAATTCATGTTCATTAGTACCCCAAAGACACAAAATGGTTGGGGATGACATGAAGGTACCTATATTTAATGGGAATGCACTGGAAGACCTTGAACAACACTAAGTTTTATGTGAGGCTATCTAGACTGTGCGATAGGTCTAGGATGAGGTGATAAAAATGGCCCAAATGGTCATGACCTTCAGAGGTCACGCTCTTAATTAGTTTATGATGTTATATGTGGTTCCTACAAGAAGTCCTCAAAGGTTATTGGCTTACATCTGAGTTGGGTTAATAATTAATTTAAGAAACCAAAATATGAGTCTTAGTGCATCACAAACTTGAAGGAGATTAAACAGTTGTCGGGCGAATTTATCTAGTATTTTGACGAGAGATTTAAGACCTTAATGGCTAAGGTAAGTTTTCAAATGTCCGATGTTCAACATAAGGATTGGTTTATTGATGTGTTACTACCCCATATTCATTTTCCTTTAATGCAACAAAATATAGTATCATAGATAGAATATTTAGAGCTTTCAATGAAATTAGAAGCATCACCAGTTAGGGAAACTAGTGTGGGAATAGTGCAAATCCATTCACAATTGGCTAATATTTCATTGCAGATTCAAGATATCAAGAAAGGAAAGGAATGTTAATGAATAAATATGGTGCATGATATGTAAAATTGAAGGCCATTATAAATATTCATGTCCATTATTTTTGGATTACCTTGCTTCTAGTGCTCCAAATCCATTAACTACACAAGGGATTCCATAGTGTAGGGTTTGTCAAACAAGAGGGCACCGCTCAGAAGAATGGTTGTATCTGCATAATATAGTGGGTACAGCCACCAGTATCTATTGTAAGTTTTGTCGATCTGTGGGCTATGATGATAAAGATGGCATGGAATACTAGTCAATATAGGAAAAGACACTGGATACATATTTAAAGAAGAATTACGAGCAAATGCAAGCTGAGAGATCACATGCATAGTTCCCTCAACCCAAGGGTGAAAGTGCATTTAGAGGTTGAGAAAGAGGATGATGATTTGGATGAGGAAGAGGTCAGGTCATCTACTATAATTATGGACAACCAAGACACTATGCCATATATTGTACAAATCCTACATTGACGAGTTCATATTACAAAGAACTGGATAACACTATCGAGGAATGTCCACAACTTATTGCTAAATGGAAAGCCAATGTTGTTGGAGTAATGATACAACAAGCATGGTATAAACGCATGTTTCTACTGGAACCACTACCCCAATTGTTTTTGTGATTTTAGGGCCCCTCCTTGGGATTTTTTAGCTTTGAAACTTTCCTAGATTACTTTTCTCTCTAGAGGTCCTTTCCTTGAGTTAGTTTTATTTTTCACAAGTTAGAAAGTCTTTTGTTAAAAGTTGAAACTTAGATTTTTCACTCGATAGGTCGGCTGAACTCATCCAATCTGTCGACACGTTAGAGAAACTCATGCTTGCCATCCGATTTATTGCTTATTCTTTATTGAGTCTTGGAAAACATTTATGAGTTATCGATATGTCACTGAAACTCAGATTTTGGAGCCGATATTCTCGATGAAATATTATTTTTCTTTCTAACAGTTGGATTGAATCCTTTGTGGAACCTTCTCGGGAGGTCTCATTAAATTTTACCGACGGTATTGGGACAACTCACAAAGTTGAGCCAATTCGATCGGGGAGGATTTATTTTCTTATCCTCCAACCTCTCATCGAGAGCTTTCTGTGAGTTCGCCGATGATTCTTTTTGGAATCTTGTGTCGATAACATCAACAGAACTCATATGTTCAATCCGATGCGTTTGGATGGATTGATAGTTTACAATCGATGAGTTTTCCATGTTTTTTTCGATGTTTAATAAGTCATCACGATTGTGTCGAAAGAACTCCAGTTTTGGATCCGACATTGTTGCGGCTTATCTTGTGTTTCACCTCCGATTGAGGTCTGGAGAGGCTTGTCGATAGTCTTATCATCGGCAGATGTTCACTATGATATCCAATAGAATCGGAAGGACTCATTGGGATCACCCGACATTGTCGTGCAATCCTCGCTTTTCCTTAAACCGATCCGAAAAGTTGTCGATAAGGGCTCATAACTTTGGGGCCAAATAGAGTTTTCCACCCATGGGTCATTAAGCCACTCAGCAGTTGCATTTAATGTTGTTTTTACATTTTTACTATATAAATTTTGGGAGATTTGAGAACTTTTAACACTTTATGTTTTGAATGCTTCCAACTGAAGATTGCCATTTGGATTTTCTATGAGCCAATCGAGCTAGTTCGTTCACCAATTACCAAGCCACCATTTTCCACGTAGGCTCCGAGCTCCATTACGATTGCATTTTGTTAACATGGTTTGGTAAAGCATTTTTTGAAAGGTTTTGCATGTATGAGATTAGGTTTTTCTGGGCAGTAATATTTTAAAGTCTGACTTGACCCCATAGGTTTCCTTTCCATTTCTTTTCAGGGTTCTCTAACCTCTGTATGTTTTCCCAAGTCATTCCACGCCATGAACCCTTGGCTTTCTCGTTTTCATCTTGTCAGCATGACCATAGGGGGTTTTCTTACCTTCTCTACACCACCCTTCCTCGCCTCTCAGGCCATGAGCATTGTTATGTCAAACTAGTTCAGTATCGATATTTTGTCCAGTTGAGCATTTTGTCGACTTCGTTGCCTCTAGTTCATATTAACATGCAGTAAGAGGGCCAGGTACCACCATTGGCCGATATAGGGTTTGAGGTATGTTCTCAGGATGAGAAGACAGACTCGGGTTTTTCTTGCACCAACCCTGGTGTGTTCTCTTGTTTAAGCATGGTGTTTGATTCAAGCCAAGTAAAAAAATCTAGTAAGGTTGATTTGGATCGGACGCACCCAAGGTATTTTGAGTTTTAGACCTAGAAGTTTAAACATCGCGGCAACATGAAGAGTTTATTTTGAGCTGATCCAGTTGTGACCTAGTTTCACCGTCTGATGTTTGGAGTAATAGGATAGCTTGTGTCTATATCACAAATCCTTTTGAGATGTTCCAAGATGAGTCGGTAAAGGCATTTTTTCTAAATACAATCTTAATTTTGTTATATAGTTGTCATTCATCATCTTGCATTTCAAATATAATGGCTCATTTCTATATGTTTTTCTAATGATGATTGCATGTTGCTTCACCAAAGTCACTCTTAAATTGTTTCTTGGTATATTTGTGTTGTAGCCTCAGCCTTCATACAACACCATGCCAAAGAAAGGAAAAAAGAAGGACCAGGCCACAGGAGATGACCCAGATGTAGATATTTTACCTAAGATGGAAATTATTTACGAGGACACAAAATCCATCACAGAAGTTGAGCCAGAATTTAAATGGGGGGGGGGTGGTTTATCAAATAATCAAGGACAAGACCATTCCAAAGGCAGAGCTAGTAGACATAGCCATGTATGTAAACATCAGAAAGTCTGCCATTACAAAAGTAGCTACACGCCCTGATATTTTCTCTTGTTCCAAGGTGATCGGATGGATGTTATCTCAGGCATATGCAGCTACTATTATCATATCAAACACAGAAAATAATCTTTTTTCTTCTTTCAGCCCTGCCTACATTACCAAAGCCTTCAAGCTACCAGCACCCAAGACTTTCATGAAAGATAAATGGGTAGGGGATCTTGATTTGGATGTGCATGATTGTGCTAAGAATATGATGATGTCTGAGAAGCAGTTTCACCATAAAGCCTTAGGGGAATACGAGACTGCCAATTTACGCACCCCATACTGCCTCATAGCCCTAATGCTAAATCAGATCTTTGGTCGAGAAAACATGAAGTTTGATAATATGAGATGGATTCCAATAATATATCATGTATCCATGCAAGGCACTATTTTCAACTTGGCAGACATCGTGGAAAATAACATGTCATCATGCATAGCTGCAGCATTAGGAGGTCTGACCCAAAGGAAATCTGAGTTCTACATGGGCTCCTTCTTGATTGATTGTATCTTATGCACTCACCCATTCCCAAATTTAAACTATGACTCGAATCCCGTCAGGACTCCTATATACTCCGCATATCAAATCCTGTGGTTGCACAAGTATTTCAGTTTTTATAAAACCATGTGTGAAGATATTCTTATACCATTGTACGAGCTTATTTTTCTTGAAGAATGCAATTGCATGTCTACAGGACCATTAGAGACCATAAGTGAATATGGAGACTACTATTTCTCCAAAGAAGGTTTGTATTTGAGGATGTATGGAGGATCCAAGGCTCCTTCAATGTTTCTAAGATATGCAATTGATTATGTCATTCATAAAGAGGTGGTAAGACAATTGTACATAGATGGCCTTGGGAGCTTCCTATTTGGTATGAAGAAATTTGTCTACACACCTTTTCCATTCCGCATTGGTGGTTATAAGGTTACTAAGGTGAAAAGTGCTCCTGATTTTGTAAAAGACCTAGAAACCTTCCATTTCGGTGAGAAACATTTCCATAGAATGACACTTGGGGTAAAGTTTCAAAGTATTGTCCATCTATGGGGGTAAATTTTGATCACACTGATCACTTTGACAAGGATGAGCAGGTATACCATAATGCATGTAACATGACCACATTGAACAAGCGGTTTAAAAAGAAAATCACAACCACAAGAGATAAAGGCAGTAGCAGTGGCACCTCTAAACAATAGAAACATAAAGAAGAAGCTACCAAGAAGAAGGAAGAGTAAACCCAAAGGTTAGTAGCTGAAATAGAGAAATTAAGAGCTGAGGAGGCACAGAGGCAGAAAGAAGAAGAAGATCAGAGGCATAAAGATGAAGAAGCCCAAAGGAAAAGGGAAACAGATCAAAGGAAGAAAGATGAAGAAGCCCAAAGGAAAAGGGAAGAAGAAGAAAGGAGGCAAAAGGAATTCGCTGACAGAATAAGAGCAGAGGCAGAAAAGGCAACTAAAGAACTAAAAAGGAAGGAGCATGAAGACCAAGACAGAGAGAATCTGGACCATGACTAGGCACATGATAATCCAACTGATTATTTTGTCCCATCGAGTAGCACAATGATAGGAAGCCAAGCTCCCCCGATAGATCTTCGATTGGTACCATTCGTCCCATCTCACAAGCATGTCATAGCTAACTTAGACACAACTTTCTTTGACTAGAATAAGAAAATAATTGTAAGAAAGTCGGAGAAGAGGTTGAAAGTAGGTGATCAACCTGTAGAAGTCATGGTGACAGAGAAGACAATCATGCAAGGGAAAAATGAAGACCCTCAACTCCTTGCAATGGCGAGTGTAGAAGCAACACAAGATAATGCAAATAATTTTAGTAAGCTGGTAGAGGATCTTGGGCACTACAAAGAAAGAATGTCCCAGATGAAGGAAATGCTACGAAAAGAAAGAGAGGGACAAGAATTAAAAAGAAAACATGATGATACTTTCTCATAATTTGAGAGACTCAAGAAGGAATATCAAGTTCTTGAATTGGACAAAGAGGCACTAATATTGTCAATTGCAATCACCAAGGGAGAAAATAGGGATCTTGAAAGCAAGGCTTTGGATTTGGAAACGTAGAAATCCATAGCCAACAAGTGATCAAAAGAAATGGAGACCCAGAACAGCTTGCTAGAGAAACAAATCAAGATAGCTAACAAAAAACAACTCGATATTACTCCATTCCACAGTAAAGCCTGTTTGTTGCAAAGGAATACAAACCAGGTTCAGTTAAAACTGGTGGAAGAAATATATAAGATTAAGCAAATAGAGGCAAGATTGAAGGAGATAAAAAATGACTCATCGAAGTTTGGGAAAAGGTTATCAGAGGTTGCAGAACTTGTGCAAAGTCAGCTAGATTGGATTGGAACCAATTCAGCTTTTCTTGACAACATGCCCCAAAGATAGATTGAAGATAGAGTTCACACTCTTGAATTTCAGCAATAAGGCATCGATAAGATTGAACATAGCAATTGAAAACACTGTGGAAAAGTTTAAAGAATTCTACAAGAAAATGTACATGAAACACAATAGATGTCAAGCTTCAGCAGCGACCTAGGTTTAGTATTTTCTAGACAAAGATCAACATTTTAAGAATCTCCAGGACAAGTTGTAGACAGGAAAGCAAGGCATTCAAAAGATTGAAAGCATTGGTGAGGAATAAATGGGAATCTGGGTTGTGTAGGCTTCAGTTCATAAATATATTTTTGAGGAATTGTTAATGCAGACCTCACCAAAGGTGAAAGAGATAGAATATTAGCTAGCTAAACATGAAGTAACGACACAGTTGCTAGAGCCAGTGGACTATCAAGTCATCAATATAGAAGCTATTGCATGGAAAGTTTTTATTGGAGGATTAGCAAGGCTCTCCTAAGTTTCTTCTTGTTTACATGTGGCATTTTGTAAATTATCTTATTTAATTTCTATTTTCCTAGTGCAAGTCACTAGAAGACAAATTTTGTAAATCGAAGAGTCAAGGAAGCCTAAAAGTCTAGGGTAACTCAAAAGTCATTTGTAAAAGTATTAATAGGGGTAGAGTAGAGATTAGAAAGGAATTTTTCTAGCGCATAGATGCTAAAGTTATTTGTATAAGAACTACTTCTTTTATGAATAAAGAGAACCAAGTTTTTATGTAGGAAGGACTGTACGAGTTCCAAATGGATTGTGTAGATTATCGAATGATGAACTATTTATGTTTTAGCATGCTATACAACTGTGAGATCGTTATAACTTATTGAATTACTTCTGTAATTTTATGGATGATCTTACTTTTGGTTAGAATTCTTGTACATGTGAATGAGTAATGAATGTGTTAATTAAACGAAGATATCTTTGTGTATCTTTCCTGCTGTAATTATGTTAGTAGAATGTGAACAACTACCTGTAGGATTCCACTAGCAGCTTAAAGTACATTACTCAGTTAGCTATAAACTCTACTCCCATGGGGATAGGTAGGAAAGGTAGGATAATTAGTTGTCTTCGTTTTGGTGATTGAGGAGCAATTGATTCATGTAAGGCAAGAGGTAATACCCTGCACAACTCACTTGTGGATAAATTCTTGTGAGGTTCTTGTTTTGGCAATCACCTGCATTTCGTTTCACTTCATCCCTAAATATAAAATTACATAAATGGTGGACCGGGCTACAACCAATAAAAAACTGAAAACTTTCTTTTAATTCTACGGTAGTCGAGCTACTAATCGGATGGATTCCCCATATCAAATAGTAAACGATCTAATTGGGAATGGTTATTGGGGATAATCCCTACTGTCGGTACCTAGGATCTAGGAATCAACACTGTCGCACCTCTGGGAATTTCCTGGTGATAGGGCCTTGTGCTAGGTTCTAAATTTTCATCAACATCTATAGGTTTTGGTGTAATAGAAAACCTCACATGGTATCAGATCCCTTTGTAGCTACAAACCAAAACCATTGTGTTTGAGTTGCTATTAGAGGGATTCTCTAGATAGATTCGTGGTTTTTCATTGCATGTACATTCAACAATTTGTCACCAAGAGTGTAATAATAAATGGAGAAGACCCATGAATTGTTAACACCATTCAACTATTTCAAGTGGAAAGTCAAAATGGTGATTCATCAGAGTTCGAAAGGCCTGTACACGGTCACCATGGGGACATAGGTCGAACAAAACTCTACAATTGAGAAATCAAAGTTCTTCATTAGACTTGATGAAGCATTTGGATATCTTTGTCTCCACATTTCAAGAGACTTTCTCGTCCATGTTGATAATCTAGCTACCCCCAATGAAGTATGGTTGAGGCATGAGACTTTGTTCGAGAAGACTGTTGAGATGAGAGGTCATCAGCTTGAAAATGAGCTCATCTCCTTGAACCCAATGCATTATGAGACAATCCAATATTTCTTCACCAAATTCAAGTCATTGGTGCTTTAGCTCAAGAAACGTGGCATAGAGAAGAAGGAATAGCAGATCATATTTTCCATTCTTTCGAAGTTAGGGCCTGATTACTCTATGTTTGTAAGCACATTCCACTCAAGCAATCCCACAGCTCAAAACTGGAAAATTCCATCACTAGCTATATTCATGGAGTCATTGACCCAAGAGCAAGACAAGCTAGTGCAGATGGGTACCATGAAATATAGAAAATACCAAGCTCTTTTTCCAGGGTTTTCGAATCGATCCAAAGGAAAGAATAAAGCCAAGGATTCTAGGAAGAAATATAAGAAGAAGCAAGATAGACCCATATTTCTTGATGAGGGTTCGAATCCTTGCAAGGAAAAGGACAAGAAGAAAAAGGAGAAGTTTAACTTGGTTATGTCAAAATCTGAGCAAATAGATTATGTCATGTTGCAACAACTGTTGTACTTGATTCTTCACTTCATTTTCTTCTATGATAGACTATTTGTATAGTCTGATGATTTTAAAGGGATAATCCAAAAATAATTGTACCTCGTGCTCTATCTTTGTATTATGAGGTATCCCTTTAGGATCCTAAAACACTTCTCTATATTCCTACAAAAGGAACTCCAATTAATGTTTCTTCTATTTGGTACATCCCTATAGGGATATCAATACTTTTATTAATTTTCCTTCTTGTTAATTTTGTTTTAAAAAAATAAATACAAATTCCCTACTTGAACTGATTATCTTTTTCACTTGGTTGGAACTTACCAAAGATATCTTCAATTTACCTTTATGTAAGTTGATGATGAAGGATTTCCCATATGTGATCCATAGGTATTGGTTGAATCTCCTCATGAAGATCACATCCCTCATATACATGTAGTTTCTTATAAACACTACACAAAACATCGAAGGGTACTACATCTACCTCCACTTCATCAACATACTTTGTAGTTATGAAAAACTTGATCTTGCACTTTTTCATGACTGAGTTTTTCATACTTATTTAGCCATCGCAATTGGTAGGGATTGTTATAATCATGTTCTTCCAATATAATATTACATACTATATACTATGCTATGAGGTATGTTTTTGAACCAAAATCAAATAGAGCATCAATATTGGTCTTCTTGACCTAGATATTAACATGGAAAAGTTTCATCTTTTCTTTCTCTTCCTTAGGGTTGAGGATACTTAGATTTAACTTGTTCTTCACTATGGTATAAATAATATTTTCATCCAAATCTAAGATTATTTATAACTCTTTTCTTGAATTTGTGGCTAGAATGTTCTTCTTCTTGGCATCCTTCTTGTAGTTTCTGGGGTTCAACTCTAGATGTAGCTTCCAACACATTTATTTAGTGTGAGCATGGATATCACAATGATTACAATTTTTTTTTTTTATCCTTTCACTGATGTTCCATGGCTATAGTCTTCTTATTCTTTCCATTCCTATTATTCTTCCCCTCCTTGGTAGCATATTGACTCTCTTTCTGTTTTCAACCACTTGACTGTCCTTTCTTTTGGCCTATGTTTTCTAGGAATTGTGCTTATACACAATATTCACCAATTAAACTTGGATTAAAAAGAATCACCTACCTCCATATGTGACTCTGTAATCCCCCCATATACTTGAGGAGTACATTAAGGTTCTTAGGTGACTACCTAGCATGATAACCATCTTCCAGAACCTGGTGGTGTACTCTTGCATACTTTGGCTCTACCTTTTCCTGAAGTAATGCCAGCCATGATCCACTAGCCCTTTACATATCTAATAGAGTAGAATTTGGACTTGATGAAGGTTTTAAATTCCTCCCACTTAGCTACTAGCTGATCACCCTCCGGCCTATGTGGTTTCATGTGGATTTCTCACCAGGTTAACGCATGACCCTCTAACTTTAGTTCAAGAAATGAGATTTTTTTATCCTCAACTATTTGATGGATTCTAAGATAAACCTCCAATTATTGTAACAAATGAATTAGTTTCAGAGCATTGATCTCACTACGTCAAATTTCATTTCCATCTTGAAAAGAGACTAAGAAGAAATATTGGTACTAGAACTTGAATTCTCTATCTCTCTTTCTCTTGGGATCTTTCATTGACTCCTTTAATTGTTTATGTTTATCTTCTAATTTCCCCTTAGATCAAAAATCTTAGTTAAGGCCTCCAAAATGCTAGTTATAGCCTCCAAAATCCTTGAAAGGTTTGAAATTTTTGTCTAGAGCCACCATGAGGATTGATATCTTGTCTGAGATGTCAACAAATTGTATTTTGAGAGTTTAAAAATGTTTCTCATAATCATCCACTTCTCCTTGAACAAATTCATCCACCATGGCTAGCATTTAAAGACATTTTTTCAGTAACTATTGGATCCTATGGTTACCCACAAAACCCAAAAGAAAAACTACTCTAGTACTAATATGATCCGTAAACTGTCATGTATATTCCAATATAACAATTCATCACAATCGATCTTATAAGTTAGTTCATTTTTTATTAACTTATTTTCATTGAAAGAGAAATAACTAAAACTTAAACAAGAATAACTAGAGAAAATAAGTACACAATCCACACAATAACCCAAAGATATTATTAGAACATTTAAATCAATATAGCTATAGCCATACATTAATATTTGTTTCCATGCACAAATATTTGATCTCCCTACCACCTAGACTATGATGTTGACCCCCTAGTATGATGTTGATCTCCTTTTTCAACTCATGCACCTCATCACTATATTTTAGGAGTTGATGTGCCCTCATGCATGAATTTAGGATTGCTTGAGTCAATTCCCTAAAATTAAGCTTCCTTGTCTCAAGTATCACCTAGTTAACTCACTTTATTTCCTTGATTTCATTAGATTGAGTTATTATAAGCTACTTGACCACTACAAGTCACATCATGTGCCTCCCTCTCCCTATTTTTTGTCCCCAGTGTTTCCCTCATGCTCTAATCACTTTTAGTTAATTGGCTCACGGGATACTTAGTCACTAGTTTTTGTTGGAGATGAATTCTATGTTAGTTAAGACTACTTCATTGTCAGTTGCTTGAATTGATCCAAGGAATTTGAATTTATATTCTAAGAGATTCTATATATTGCGTAGTAATTTTACAACATAACAAGAATTAAATATTATACCACTAGTGTGATTTTCCACTAGTGTTCTGCATGTATTTTCTTCATATCTCTTTGATTATCTCTCAGTGGAATTTTTTACTAGACCGCTAGCTCCCACTTATGTGTCATTAGAATTCTGACATGGTATCAGAGCCACGGTGTTTCAAAGAAGATTATTCTAGTATGCTTCAAATACAATTTTTTCAAAGTGTTTGTTTTGCAGGTACTACAACTTGTACAATGGATTTGAAAACAACAATTACTCTTCTCACTCCATTCACATCCTATGTCTTGGAAATGGGATCAGCTGCACAAGGTGTGACAAAGAAGATATCAACAAGTGGCAAAGTTGATTGCGCAAGGGAAAGTTACCGACAAGTATGGTCGGTTTGGTCGTAAGTAGTTAGAAGTTTTGGTCCAAAATAGTTAGAGAGTTGGCTCATGTGGACCATTTTGTAAAGGCACAAGCCTAGAAATAGAATTAGGAGTAGAGTCAATTGATAATGACTTAGAATGGATGAATAAAAATAGATCATCACTTGTATGAGATGAATTTTAATTATTTTGATTGTATGTGATCTACGAATGAATGTGCTTTTGGTGTGAGGATTTGGATCAAGGGATTTTTTGCGATCTTTTGAAGCTAATATAAGAATAATGTTGATTATGGAAATGTTGTCTTTTTCTGTGTTAAATCTGGAATGGCGCGATATGTGATATTTTCCATGTCTAAATGATATGAAGTCTTGATGTATTTATTTAGTTTATTTATGTCGATTTATTCGTGAAGTTGATCTGAATCATGATTGATGCGATATTGGAAAATGTTGCAAATAATGATATGTAGATCTGATAAATAATGCATTAGAAACTCATGGGTCTATGAATAGTGTTGCTACAGATTGAGACACAGTGCACAAATCCTCTTCCTTCTATAGAAATATGGTTCCTACAGCCCTCCCTCAAAAATCTTAGGTGAGACTGCATCTGCTTCGCACATGTTGCTGGATAGGGTAAAACCTATCCAGGCTGGTGTTTAGGGAGATTGTGTTGAAGGGTGTCGACATATATGTGGGGTGAAACCCTGTCAACTAAAGTGTGTCAACAAATGGTTCTGTTTCTAGGACCATAGTGCGAGGAAGAAGAGGACATGTTGTAGAATCCAACGAAACCGAAGATCCAGATCTAGTTTGATCAAAAGCCCCGAGAGTTCGCAATAGAAGAAAACAAAAACTCTAGAGTATCTATAGAAGAGTGGTTGGGAAGATATATCTACTATGATATTCACAAAAAAATTTCAAGCTTCCAATAATTTTGCATGAGTGATTGGTGCAGCTCACTTTCCAGAAAAGGAACTTCCAAGGGGGAAAACCTAAGTATTTGACTGTTGAACTGATCTAGCGGTTGCAAAGGGTAAACAACAAAGTGCCAAGAGCTGTAAAAATGTGGATCGACAGAACTTTTGAAGGATATATCATTGAGTTTATTGTTGACACGGTCAAGTCCTATAGTGACGCAGAGGGGGAATTCTTCCAAGGATTAAGAGGGAGGTTTCTTTTGTCCTTACAATTGTGGATTAAGATGTTCATTTGCGAAAAAGGAATACTGAAGATGAACTCTGACAAGTAAAGCTATGGTGTGCAGATGTTGTAGGTACTGTAAAGATTAGGGTTGGATGGAATAATATGAGGTAGATGGATGGAAGTTACGATGAGACTATGAGGGAAGTCAAGGAAGAGTGTTGTATTCTGCAAAGTGGGGTCAGGTTTCGACAAGATAAGAGGCAAAGGACTGAGGAGAGTCCTGGTGTGACCACAATAAGAAACTACAAGAGGAGAACACAAGGGACTAATTGAACCTACAATAATGAAGGAAATGACCAGGCTATGCCCGAGCCCAAGGAAGGACCAACCCAAAGAAACAACGTACCTGCACCTCCATGCACTACGCCAAATTCAGGAAGAAACACCATATCATCACAAGATTGTCCTGTGTGTCATCATAGGAGTAATAGTATTGCATCATAGAATACTGGAAGAAGGCCCAGAATGGCAGGTGATGATGTAAATCTACGCTGGTTTGATGGGAACAGGAATGAAGATCCCATGCAGTATTGGTTCCTTTGCGAAGTAGTATGGACTATGAAGTAAGTCTAAGACAAAGACATCAAGAAAGGACAACTACTGACAACCTTTTGAGGCTGAGCATTAGATTGGTACATGAAGTTTGTATCAGTTTCGATAGGGCATCAGCAAAAGACACTATTGCAAATCAGGACCAAACTAATTGAAGAGTTCAAAAATCCCAAGTCCAAGTTGCAATACATTATTGAGTTGAAGGAAATAAAACAATACCCGAATTAGTCGGTATGGGATTTTTATCAGAGGTTAAAAATGTTGACGACTAAGGTTATCTTCGGGATGAGCGATTAGAAACACAAATAATGGTTCATCGTATCTTTGGTGCCACACATTCGGATTCCATTAATGCAACAGAAGATTGCGTCATAGACCGAGGCTCTGGAAATTGCGATGAAGTTGTAAGCTTCACCAGTTTGTGAAACGGGGATTGGTATGAACCAGATCCAATAGAAATTGTCAAATCTTACTATTCAGTTGCAGTATATCAAGAAGGGAAAATAAGTATGCAAAGAATTATGGTGCAGTCGATGTCACACGGAAGAACATCATAAGGATCAATGCCCAGAATTTTGTGAATACTTACAGGATGGAGCCCCTGATACACTAAGTCAAGGTGGAATGCCATGGTGTCGGATTTTTCATACTAGAGGAAATCGGTCTGAGGAATGTGTGTACCTTCAGAAGGTTTTTTCAAAGCCAGAAAATCTATTTCGTAACTTCTGTCGATTGGTTGGCAATAAAAAAAGGAATGCAGAGTATATGATCTTCTCCAATAAATAACAAAGGGTATGTATTTTATGAAAGGAGAATTAGAGGAAATTTAAACTCAAAATGGGCCTCCTAAAATGAATTCATAAAATAATAGTTAAAATAATCAAATAATATTTATTAATTTTGGAGGAAGAAAAGAAAAAACCTACTTTTTTGTTTGTATTTTTGACATATCTCCTTGGGTTTTTATTCAAATTTCGATCGGGAGAGCTCGTTGGATGCGGAATTTAATTCCGCATCCAACGAGTACCCACTCAGCATACTTTTGATGGACCCCACTACACCAAAAACAAGAAATACCTGAAAAAATAGAATGATGACATCATCATTTCATTTTTTTCAGGTATTTCTTATTTTTTGGGTAGTAGGGTCCGTCAAAAGTATGCCAAGTGGGTACTCGTTGGATGCGGAATTTAATTCCGCATCCAATGAGCTCTCCCGATCAAAATTTGAGTAAAAACATAGGGAGATATGTCAAAAATACAAACAAAAAAAGTAGTTTTTTTATGATACCTATCCCCAAATTTATATTAAAAAAGTGTTTAAGACCTATACGGTATTTCAAATTTAAAGCAATTTCATTGGCTAACACATGATGACATGGAATTTGAATAAAATTTAAAAGGCCCATTTTGAGTTGAAATTTCCTCTAATGAAGAACATCGACCGACAGAAGGAGAGAAACCGCAACAATAGCTATAGTTCATCCAAAAACAACCATAGTTTTCTCCGCAATAACCATAGTACAACCAGATGTAGTACAATCTGCAGTAGTCACAGTATACTCATCCTAAGTATACTCAACCATAGTACATTCAATCGTAGCCTAACCAATAGCAATAGTTTAACCAACCACAATACCAACCACAAGGAGGATTTCGAGGAGGATTCCATGGAGGTCACAATGGAGGATTTGGTCACGAAGGTACTGTGGGATGAGGTCGCGGACCAGTGGCATGCTATAATTGTGGATTTTTGGGACATTACCAGAGAGACTATCCAAATCTACAGTCTCAGTGTACATATTGCAGTGTCATATATCACACTATCGAAGAGTGTCCGCAGTTGATTATGAAGTGGAAAGCCAAGAACCAACCACGGCCACAACTAAACTAGAATGCAAACGAGACTCAAAATCAAAATCAAGGACCAACTGTAGGGAAAATATAGGTGGAACCTAGGACTCAGCTCACAGATGTTGAAGTCATAACTCGAGGAGGAATGATGATAGGAGATGACAGACCACTCCCAAACACTTGATTGTTGACTCAAAAGAAGGTCCAATTCAATGTCGATGCCGAGAAATAAAATTTCTTCAACAAAAGAGACATACTGAATAGGAATACGATTAATTTACATATCTGTGAAATTCCACCTACTTTTGATTCAACAGTTGTGTTAGGACCATCACGGAAGGTCGGTACATTACAAAAATTTCTAGAGAGTTGTCTGTTGCTAGAAAAATATCCCGATGGATTAGAAGAAATAGCGAGTTTATTATACCGACGGGAGAAAGGGCGACAATACCACGCTGTGAATTCTTTGCATAAGAATAAAATAGGATGGGAAATGAAAATGAATATCCAGATTGGTGAGTATGATGTGGATTCGGTCATCTTGGATATAGGATCAGACGTAAACATCTTGAGGAAGCAAACATGGGAAAGGATGAGGAAACAGTAGTTGGTTTGGTCCCTGTACAACTGTGACTGGAAAATTAGGCCAAGTTGTTGCCAATTGGATGAATACCACACCTACTTGTCGAAGTGGAAGGGTTTAATACCTACGCAAACTTTGACGCTATTGAGATAATCGATGAAAGTAGCTCATATCTTGCGTTTTTGGGGATTGGCTTGGAAAACGACAATCTAGCGGTTATCAACATCAAGAAGAGAGTGATGACCTTTGAAAACCGTGACATGCAGATCATTTCCCCATTAGATCCCAACGAAGGCTGAATATGCGTCGAACCAGTAAAGGAGGAAGTTGTGGGAGGATGGGATATTGCACATAAAATATTTGAATATTACATCCATCCCACCATAGACAGGGAGCTAGGCTGGCAAAGCACTAGCTCTGCATCATCAGACTTTGATGATGCACAGGAGAAATGGTAGACTGGTTACATGAAGTATCAGATAGAAAATGTGGGTGAGTCACTCAGCCGCTATGATTGGTCGCAACAAAAGTTATTTAACTGCTGACATACGAGGGGATACCTAACTTGGATGGGATTATTGACGAATTCGAGGACAAAGTATCAAATCCTCAGTGACTATTGGCACTAGAAGAAGCATTGAAGGCTACTCCAACAAGGTGGTGGGATACACATAAGAGCTCGATAAGTGATTGGAAGATACATCGCAGAATGATGGAAGTTCAATTTGGGGAAGCAGAGCACTACCAAGGAAAAAAGTACGATGGAAGGGATGATCCCAATAATCATATGGTAGCATGCATTAAAACCGAAAGAGGAATTGGTACATGCATTTTTTCATACATTGGACGAAATACAAAGGAGATGGTACGTGTCAGCAGAAATGTGAAGGGAGATTACAAAATGGGAAGAATTGAGTTCCTGCTTCAATCATACTTTTATCTTTGTGAATGATGATCTAGTCATCCATGGCGCACTTCAGCACATCCACGATATCATGTTGCAAATAGTTCTAGTGGAATTACAAATGGGATAATTGGAAACACCAATAACACAGTTGATTACAGAGTGCTACAATGTGACAAGAGAGCCTGACGATGAGGATGATCCAAGAGATATCAACATTGCATACTTAGATGGAAGTTGGAATATTGCAGCACCAAAAATACCAGTCGACAAAGTCCAACAACCACTGAATATAAGGAAGGTCAATATTGGTACGACGGAGGACCCGAAGTTCACCAATATAGGAGATTAATGGGATGAGGCGTATATGGAGAAGATCACTGACCTGCTACATGATTTATAGGATTTGTTGCCAACTAAATTTGCTGAGATGAAAGGGATTTGAGGGGACTTGGGAGAGATGAAAATACCTCTAAATCCAGACATGAAACTAGTCAAGCAACATCATTACCACTTGAACCCGCGATATAAGGAACATGTTAAGGGAAAATTAGAAAGGATGCTGGATGTCGGAATCATTGAACCTATGGAAGAGTCAGAATTGATCATCCCGATGGTTGTTAAAGACAAGAAGACGAGGGAAATATGGATCTGTGTCGACCTAAGGAATCTGAATGACGCAGGTCTTCATGTTCTGTTCCCAGCGACATTCACTAATGAGGTGTGTTATAGCTGATTTCACCACTCCAGGTGAATCACACATTGCATGGCCTTCCCCTGTCCCGTTGTAGACTCCTTAGACCCTTTGGACCATTTTTTGTCCTTTGATGTTTCCCTGACCATCCCTAAAAACATGTGAAAAATTATACACATGACTTTTAAACCTATAATCGCGTACATAAAGGGTTGTACCACTAAAACTGTGTACATCGAGATGTGTACAAAAATACAAATCCTTTTGGAGTTTTCCTTGACATGGATCCGACTCACTTGACTCCTAGCCTTCCATATGCATTGAGATCGCTCGGATTCGACCTTTCATTACCCCTTTGAAAATCTATATAAGGAACGTCTTGGTACATTGAAGGCATAAGAGAGAATTGAGAGCAAAGAAACTATAGTCCATTGTTGCCGAAACTTATGCTTGAGTCTGCATCCCTTTGTCCCTTGGAGCACTTTTGTGTTCTTCCCAAGATTTCCTTTTGCTTGTGAGCTTGCTATCGAGAGATGGAGGATTGAAGTGGTGGAGGCCCAAGTGGGGGATTCAGTTTCTCCAGTTCCCAGACATGCTGACAGAGGTTGTATATTGTAATCTCTGATTTATATTAATAGAAATATCTTTTCCTGTCCAATAATGTGTGTTTGAATGAATATTTTATCCATGGGATTATGTCAAATTCTTATACATTATTGATTATATATGCTAGAATAGATCTAACACCATGATATATAGTATGCTTGTATTGTTAACTTGTTGTTGAGGAATTAATCTATCAATTCAAGATGAAGTTGGAAAGCTCAATGGGGATCTACTTCAACCGTCTGGACTAAGGTACGAGGTTCGATCCTTTAGTGTTAGACATTTAATTTCTATTGCATATTGGAAAGGATTGATTTCTGGAGTCAAGTTGTCTATTGTGGTACCCCAAGCCATAGGAATTTCTCTCCGTAACAGAATTGGCGACTCCGTAGGGGATGCTCCTTGTTTTTATTTGGGGTTTGCAGGCACAATGGGCTTGATATTCTTGACTTGCTTTTTGTTTCTCCTTGTTTCTGTGTTGCATTTTATAGTATGTTCATCCATTGACACTCCCCTTTATTTGTTTGACCCTTGGCCTGCTTTTTACCATTTCCTTCTCTATATACACGAGTTTTTGTCCAAAATTCGCGTACATACGCGGATTTTTGGCCAAAAGTTGCGTACATACGCGGATTTTTGGCCAAAAGTCATGTACATACGTAGTTGTTCTTTAAACAATCGTGTACATCCTCCCTTTTGGTGAGTTTGATGTTGTGGGAATTTGCTGGGTGGGTTGTGAGTGTGGTTGGGTCTTCCTTGGGTCTGATGTTGTCTGTTGGATGCTTCTTTTGTGACCAGAGACCACTTTTTCGTTGATTTTTCTTTGAAAGTAGTTTTAGTCATTTATCCTTTTTGTTTTCCATTAGTGCATTACTCTTTTTTGTCTCGGTGTCTTGCTGGCCTTGTGTTTTATACTTGCTATAGAGATTGAGAGTTTTAGATGACTTTTATTTGCATTTTTCATTCTTTTATATTGAAAAATACAAAGTAGTTGCATTTTTTTCATATGGATTTGAGGAGTTACTTGCATTGGACTGCTTGGATGAGAGTTTTATTTAGGATTTCATATAGGAAGGATTGCATTGGCATTCAAAAAGGAATATCTTATTATGCATCTCATGTAGTGGCATACCCTATTTTTCATTTGACAAAGATTGCAGTTAGCATTGTTTGTTATGGTGTGCATATTTACTTCACTGCTGAGTCATAACTTCATTAGTTGCATGACCATTTCCCTTTGAGTAATTACAGCCAATTAAAATCAACGCATAATAAAATGAATTACACTCTTTTCTTTTATAGGGTGCACCAACAAGATTAGGTTTTAGGGTCTTGGAACAGTTCATTGTGAGTAAATTCTCCAAGATCACTAAACAACAACATGTATGTGTCTTTCTAGGTGAGAGTGTGAAATTCCTTGGTATAATTAGTGTTTCTCGGGATCCTCCTCTTACAAGGGAGTTAAGCACGAGGAAGTGTGAGCGGTTATGATTGGGATGACCCCTGGTTGTAACTGAGTAGCATCAGAGATATTTCTAGGATTGTATTGGTATCTGGGGGCTCTTTCGAGAGTTTCGAGATTTGCTACCTTGCCCATACGGTCAATCCCACCTGCAACTGTCCACCTGAGCATTGATTATATTGAGGTGACCTTAGTTGCCTTACCTAGGTTATCAAGGGGGTACTTCGTAGAGGTTATTCTGCGGGTGTCTCGGCCAAGTAGAGGTTGGACAACACAGTCGCTTTATGCGTTGAAGCTGAGGGCCACTATAATTGGTTACGTACCTCCGCTTGTAGTGTATGGGAGTTTCGAGCCTCTCCTAGGCGAGACATACCTTCTGCATTCGGGAGCTCACATATCCTCCCCTTGGTTTGCTTATATTTTGGCTGTAGATTTTCTTAGGAGTGTGCTCTTTGTGCGCTAGTTGGCCTTTGGGATCGTGGTTACTTGAGTATATTTATGCTCTCTTGAGTTTGGGTCCTTTTATTTTTGGCATGCCTAGTATCCCATCACTCGTCCTTGGTCCTAGTACGGACCCTGGTGTTAGACTTGGGGGCATCAAAGCCCCTTACCGTGCTCATAGATTTGGGAATGGTCATATTCCATCCTCTACTCCATTTATGGAGTATTTTTGTTCCCTTTTCTCGGTCTTTACACTAGTGGTCACCCTCACGGGGTGGTGGTGGATGCGTGAACATTAGGTCTACACTTTACATTCCTTTTTATGTCCCATCGTTCACCACATTGTTTCCTTTGGGTGATTTTCTCATGATAATTCCTCCCTATTTCCTATAGTTTGGATTCTTTATTGACTATTTAGTGTTTGTGGACTAATATGGTTGTCATGTAGGGTCCAATTTTTGTGCACTCTCTCCGAGGTCTTGACCCGTTTGTTCCTATCACGGGTAGTATCTCTCAACTAGCATATAGGTTAGGATTTCACATCTGCTTGCACTTATGCATTGCCTTATGACCATTCCATCTTAACCTTAGGTACGAACCCATTCCATGGTATCACGAAACCTTCATGCTGTTGTTAGAAGTGATATTATGTGAATGGTAGATCTTTCCTATACATGGGTGCCCTAGTTAGCTCCCTTTTGCATTTGGTACCCATGCTATGAGTCCTCTCTTAGGTCCGGGAGTCCCTTTTTAGTCCCGCCATGTCCTTGAGCAAGAGCTTCATACTCCTCTTGAACTTTATGCTAGCCATTTCCCCGGGACTCCCTTATGTCAAGTTGTAATTGCATTATCATGAGCTTTTCCTGCCTCATTGAGCCTTATGTCGGCTTCCCTGACTTTGAGTATCATCCATATAGCCCGAGCTTGTCTCATGTCTAGCCATGCAGAGCCGTTTTATATATCCTTTGCAGCTTGATTCCCTTTTTACAGGGAGGGGATTTTCCCTCGAGTGTCGATATCCTACACATGTGTCCTTGCATTGAGCATAGGTATCTTCCACTGCTTGGAACTAGTTTGTTTGCCCTTATGACACTTGTCTCCTCCTAGTCTATAACTATAAAGCCATTTTATTCTTTTTCAAGCTTTTTAAATAATTGAAAAAGTCCAAAAAAGAATCAAAAAACTAAAAATCCAGACAAGGAAAGATGTTATCTTTGGCAACTGTCGAGTCATGTTGCCTTCGAACAGAGCACTATATATCGCATCCATTGGTTGGGTTTATAGTTTGAATTTAGGAGCTGTACTCATTTATCTGAGTTTATCTCCATTGACTAGTTAAGCTTCTAGTCCCTGAGTCGGCCATTCCTCAGTTATCTTGACTTTGCATGTTGGCCATTCTCGGTACAGTTACTGGTTCATGCACCTTATGATCAAGTCCTTCCACATTATATAGCTTTACTGAGTACCTCATGTTGGATGATGGGGGATGCCTTAATTCCCTCCTTCCAGTGGATTTCATCCTATCAACTTCAAATCATTTATTCTGGGATTGGAATCTAGATTCATTTTGAGTTCCTTGAGACTTGCAGTCATCAGTGGCAGGTTCTCTCACCATCGACAGTATTTGGGAATGCACCAATGTCCCCTGATCAATGGATCCTCTCAAGTGTTCAACCTCAACACATTTATTCACACTTGTTAGTTTGCACTCTAGTACCTTGATTCCCATTTTCATTATCGGTGGGTGATCTCGCGTCTGTTAACGGTATACATCAATGACCGGTAATCAGACGATGGACTACTATGTTTGACCTTGACACCTCTATTCACATAGTAGGACATGTAATCGTAGCGGTTTGTGTAGAATACCTTCCAGATTAGTGGCATATCTTATATGCTACCTCCTTGATCGTGCCAGTGTTCATGAGATTTCAGCTCTCATGACTTGATTCCAGTATATGTCAGATATTTCCAGCCACTATGGAGATCTTGATCTATTATATATCTTCAGCCATTATGGAGATCATGATACTTTGTATATCTTCATCATGAATATTCTGATCTCTGTATATTGTATGTGGCGATGACCACTTATGTGATATCTTGTATCATGCCTATTCATGGCCATTGTACTCTTATGTATCCGGGACTGCTATATGTATTTGCAGTTATGTGCAGAGTTGTATTATTGTACTATGTTGATTGGGTGGTTGGTCTTCCATTTGGGATCCTTCATCAATCCACTTCTAGGATGGACTTATAATGTATTTCGGCCATCGTATGACCCCTCTGACCTCACACATTAGGTGGCATCTGTTATAGCTGATTTTACCACTCCAGGTGAATCACACGTTGTATGGCCTTCCCCTGTCCCACTGCAGACTCCTTAGACCCTTTGGACCATTTTTTGTCCTTTGATGTTTCCCTGACCATCCCTAAAAACATGTGAAAAATGATACACACGACTTTTAAACCTATAATCGCATACATATGCGGGTTTGACCACTAAAACCGCATACATCGGGATGTGTACAAAAATCCGAATCCTTTTGGAGTTTTCCTTTACATGGATCTGACTCACTTGACTCCTGGCCTTCCATATGCCTTGAGATCACTCAGATTCAACCTTTCATTACCCCTTTGAAAATATATATAAGGAAATCCTTGGTACATTGAAGGCATAAGAGAGAATTGAGAGCAAAGAAACTATAGTCCATTGTCGCTGGAACTTATGCTTGAGTTTGCATCCTTTGTCCCTTGGAGCACTTTTGTGTTCTTCCCAAGATTTACTTTTGCTTATGAGCTTGCTATCGAGAGATGGAGGATTGAAGTGGTGGAGGCCCAAGTGGGGGATTCAGTTTCTCCATTTCGCAAACGTGCCGACAGAGGTTGTATATTGTAATCTTTGATTTATATTAATAGAAATATCTTTTCCTGTCCAATAATGTGTGTTTGAATGAATATTTTATCCATGGGATTATGTCAAATTATTATACATTATTGATTATATATGCTAGAATAGATCTAACACCATGATATATAGTATGATTGTATTGTTTACTTATTGTTGAGGAAGTAATCTATCAATTCAAGCTGAAGTTGGAAAGCTCAACGGGGATCTACTTCAACCGTCTGGAATAAGGATCTACTACAACCATTTGATAAATGTGTGGTGGATTTTGTGGGACCCCTCAATCTACCAACCAAACAGATGGGTGCGTGATACACCATCACTACAAAATAATACTTAACTAAATGGGAGGAAGGAGAACTCGTGACATATTGTACAATTGTGACAACAACCAGGTTCTAATTCGATAATATAGTTACTCGATTTGTTTTTCCCAAGATAGTAATGAGTGACCAAGGATGTCACTTTATCAATCACACAATTAGCGCAATGACAGAGGAATTCCAGATCCAGCGTAAGAAGAGTACTCCATATCACCCACATGCGAATGGAACATTGGAGGCCTTCAACAAAGTATTGGAAAATATGTTAACCAAGGTATGCAACACGAATCGGTATGATTGGGATTTGAAAATCCATGCGATATTATGGGCCTACAGAACAACATGTAAAATATTGACATCACAAACACCATTCAAGCCGGTCTATGGCCAAGAAGTGGTAATGCCAATGGAATACATTATTCCCATCCTGCGCATAGCGGCAGCGAGAAGAATAAGTGATGAAGAAGCATTCGAAGAACTGTTGATGCAACTATTACAACTTGAGGAGGATCAGTTCATCACAGTTTTTCATCGACAAGTGGAAATGAATCGATAGAAGGCATTTCACGACCATCATGTGAAAATGAAGTAGTTCCAGTGCAGAGATATGTTTCTCCTATACGAAAACAAGTTCGTGAAGAACCTAGCTAAGCTACAAATGCATTGTTTAGGACCTTACATGATTCGGTTTAGCACCGATGAAGGTGCGGTGCAATTGCAGTAGTTATATGCAACATTACTAATGAAGTTAGTAAATGGAAGTTGACTAAATCCCTATCGATACTGAGTCAAATGTGGCACCATGATTGAGAAGCCGCACACTAAAAAAAACAAGAGAGAGAGAGAGAGAAGTGAAAGGAAAAAACAAGGAGCATGAAATCGCAACAAAACGAAATCGACAGAAAAGAAAGGAAGCACAAATAGCAGCAGGAATGGAGCTTGGTGATACTAGATGAAGGGTGATACAATCAAATTGGACAATAAATGCAGCAATTAAAACCGATGGGTGATGGTGCAAGTTGACGACACGCACATTTATGGAGGAATTGGAGTGCTGGATTTACATAATCGACGACAGATTTGAACAATATCTAAAGGGTTTTTCTATGATTATTGAAATCCTTTGCATGGGAACCAAAAAGGATATAATAATCAACCAAGGATGGAGGGATTGAACCATCATGATGATTGTGAGAATTTGGGAAAAGAAAATTTCAGAGAGCAGAAAAGAGTGGACGAATGAAGCGAGAGAGCTAGCTATGGCCCAAATCATTTCGAGTGGTAGCACACAAGGGTCACCATTGCAGAGTGTTTCGATAGTAGAGGAGATTTCAGAGATCCAATATGTATTATCATAACCACTCAGGAAGAAGAGGGGTGTGAATTGGCCAAATTATCCACAGCGAAGAACCAAATATACCCATAGTTAAACCAGGGAAGTAGAGGCAAAGGCTGGCCCATCAATGATAGGAGACGAGGACTCCAAACTGAGAAAAGGACCAATAGTTGTTGACATTCTGGTCTATGTACCACCATGGAATCCAAATGCACCAGTATTTTGGATCACCAAGAATCAATGATTCAGCATTAAGATGCCAGCAACACCAAAGGGGGTGCATGTTACTATGAACATTGTTTTGCATCTACTGAAGCTAGCATATAGAGACCATGACATTCTATGGTATCCAGAATGCACCGAGCATACACAAGTGAAGGTGTTTGATGAGGATTCATAGGAGGAATCATCTATGACTCCATTAGGTTTAGATCTAGAAAGGTATCAAGAAGAGGGACAAACAAAAATGAGATTCGAACAAGGAGAAGAAAGAAGAAAACCAAATCTTGTCCATGATCAGGTAAGCAGGATCTTTGCCGCAATTAATTTAGAAACCAATGAGATTCAAGAACAGGTGAAGCAACATGCGACATAATATTTTCACTAGGTGAATGGATTGTTGCAATCCCTAGCGAATGTTGTGTTAGAAACAAGAGTGTCACAGACGGAGCCACTACAAAGGCTAGACGAAGTAAGTGTTGGACAGAGAGCACGTACAATCATGATTTCATCGAAAGAAATTTTGAGAAGAGATGAAGTTGTTGACATGACATTGAGGCAATTCTACTAGATCAATCTGAACATTAATGAATTGCCAATGCACATAGTGACCAGATTACAAAATGTGACAAGTCATGAGATTCAGGATTGTGAGATGATAGTCCATGACCAATTGATCAAGTCATGAGAGAAGATAGTGCAAGAAGAAGTAGATATGGAGGAAATGAAAATAGAGAAAGACATGGTGGTGAACGGAAAAACCATACTGGTTGACGATAGACAACGAATCAAGAAGGAAATCTTAGCCGCATGTGAGGAGATTCCAAAAATCACAACAAATATGTTTGTAGAAGTGAAGATATTGCGACTAGGACAGATAGTCACCGACTTGAAGAAGGAAAATGAGGAATTACAAGCACACACAGTACCAAGTACACCGCCAAAATAGGTGGAAAAGTGCATAAATATAATTGAGGAGTCTGCATCATAAGTCGAGGAGTTGGAGAAAGCATCACACTCCATCACAAAAGCAATGACGCAATTTTGGATGAGCGTCGTTTAGGATGAACAATTGCAACAATTAGGGACACAGCTCAGCGAGGCAAAAGTGCATCTAACAACATTACGAGGATCACTAGAGAGGATTCCCCTAATCATGTAGGTGAGAAAGGAAGCTGAGTTTAAAGCACTACAACAACGAGTCAACAAAGAAAGGGATAGACACCAGCAGAGGACTGTTCAATTAGATCAATTCCAGGAGGACATAGAGCAGATGACACTTAAATCAAGGAAGGGAATTTTGAACACCAAGGAGGCGTGCACAGGTGTATGATGAGCACCCAACAGATCAAGAGGTAGAGGAGTGTGTAGCACTAAGCACACAGGTCAAATATAAGATTGAGAAGATACATACAGAGCATGACAACTTCAAAGCCAAGTTGACGCACCATCCATGTCTAGCTAACGTGGCTCGAGGACGTTCCATAATTATTTTGGGGGGGCATATTGGAAATGGGATTAGTTGCAAAAGGTGTGAAAAATAATATATTGACAAGTGGCAAATTTGACTATGCAGGAGAAAGTTGTCGACAAGTATGTTCGGTTTAGTCACAAGTAGTTAGAAGTTTTGGTCCAAAGTAGTTAGAGAGTCGTCTTATGTGGACGATTTTGGAAAGGCCCCATCCTATAAATAGAATTAAAAGCAGAGTCAATATATAATGAATTATAATGGATTAATACCAATATATCATCACTTGTATGAGACAAATTTTGAGTATTTTGCTTGTATGTGATCTACGGATGAATGTGTTTTACGATGTTTTTAAGCTAATGCAAGAAGAATGTTGATTGTGTAACTCTTGTCTTTTTTTGTGTCAAATATGCAATAGTGCGATCTATGATATTTTCCATGTCTAAATTGTTGAGTCTCAGAAATGTCCCTTTTTCATCCACTTTATCTTCCGCATTCCTCACATTTCATCGTCCCATTAACCTTTTATCATACCATTTCCATACATATCTGTGGGTTTTACATTATTATTTTCCACTTTATTCATTTTAGTATTATAAGTGAATTTATGATTAAATATTAGAAAATATACATGTTTTTCATATATATATCTCAATTATGTGTGAGCTTTGTAATGTGTAGGAATATGTAAATGATTAATTCAAAGAGACTTCTCGAATATTTCTTACACCATTCCAAAGGAGATAGTTATTCAAGCCTATTCTTAAGGAGAAGATCATGGAAGATTTGGTTGGCATATCTTATCTAGGATTCATGAGGATTTGAAGGAACCATATCTTGTAATAAGAGGAAAGTGGTTGAGAGTAGTTGAGAGAATAGTGGATCTGTTCTTATCTTTTTCTTAAGGCCTCTCATGTATAAAGGAGAGTGCTCCCTCTCCATTCCATTAAGTTGTAATTAAGTTAGATTAAGCTTGTAGGAGGGTTGTAATGGAAGTGGATTGGATTGGATTTTGTACTTGTTAGATTAGTCTTTGATTTGAGATTCTTAATGTGATTCAAGCTTTCATTATCATGCTTCCATGTTTGTCATTTGATTATTGATTTGTGGATGTGAGCTCACATATGTCATTATTGTTAAGCTCTTCACATGTTGTATTTCCTTTACGCAATTTCATGCTTTCCTAGTTAGTGTTTCAATGCTTTCCTAGATTAATTTGATTTCAGAAAATTAGATTAAGTTAGATTAGATCTACTTTAGTCCTGCACAAACAGTGCATGTGCTTCGTCAGTTTACGTACCCCGGATTGACAAGTAAATAGTTGGGCAACTGCACTGCAACGTAATTATTACGACATATATTTCGCCTAACATAAATGATGCGAAGTCTTGATGTGTTTGTTGGTTTTATGTATGTCGATGTCTTTGTCAAGTTGATATAAACCATGAATGATGCAATAATGGAAATTGTTGTGAATAATGATAGGTAGATATGATTAATAATGCATTAGAAACTCATGGATCTATGAATAGCATTGTGACAAATTGAGACACAGTGCGCAAGTCCTTTTCCTTCTGCGGAAATGTGGTTCCTACAGCTCTCCGTCAAACATCTCGGGTGAGACTGCATCTTCTTCGCAAGTGTTGTTGGATAAGGTAAAACCTATCCAAGATAGTGTTTAGGGACATTGCATTGAAGTGTGTTGACATATCTGTCAGGTGAACACCTGTTGATTGAAGTGTGTCAACACTATGTAGAGTGTAAATTGAGCATGGTTGCATCTCTAGGGAGACATTGTTTCTATGAGGTTTCTATTGGAGCTATTGTAGAGTCTTATGAAGAGGAAAATGACCGGTTGAATGAATGTGACAAATATTTTGGAGAGATGTGTCTGCCTATATCTCCAACCATGCACTACCTTATTGATTCTGCTAGAATACCCAAAGTATCTCTTAACCAATTTGGATAGAGGATTTGGGAAGCATAATGAGGATTATATTAGAAATATGGAAAGTGAATATAGCACCTTCTCTCATGTTCTCCCTCTTGATGTCTCGGTCTCAGCACTCTCTTCTAAAGTTGTGCAAGATGGGGAAGAACATATGGAAGAAATTTCACCTCAAGTTCGAATTGGTGGAAGTCTCCTTGAAGAAACTCCATCTCCTATTTATCTAGAATTTCATGAGATTTAAAATATCTCATATTCACATATAGTTTATCCAAAAGAAGACATTTGAACCCCCATTGTTGGAGAAGAAAACTCATTTAATCAATAGTTCTCTAGTATATCTTCAAATGTTAATTTTGAAGGTGAATTGCTAGTTTCCAAAGATTTTGTGCATGCTTCTCTTTAAGATGGTGGATAACCTTCTGGTATTTTTTGTGTTTTTAAGGATGCATCAATGTGTGAGATAAATTCAAATGCATTCACTGATTTTGATCTGATTCCTTCTACCAATCCCTACCTATTGACTCGAGCATTGCTTCATAGTTTTATTGAAAACACCACCAAAGTATTGGCACACTGTGAACTCTTGTTCCTCATTTTTGGACCTGATAGCACCAGTTTTGTATATTATTTCAGATCATATTTCATGTCCCAATATATTTTGGAACCTTTTTTAATCACTCTTGGAGGTACCACAACCTTTTCCGGTTCAAAGTTTGAAGACAATTTAGATTTGCTTGCAAATAATTTCACTTTTCATGGTTTGAAGTTGTTGGCTCAAGCATCACAAGTCTCATTTGGACCTGATATCAGTCTAATTTTCAAGTCTAATGAGTATCCACTTCTACTCTTACATCAATGTTTTGGCGTTGTTCTACATGACTACATTGTTCATCATACAACTACTTATTTTCTTGATTTAGTTAAGTAGATTTCTTTTCTTCCAAGGAGGAGAACACCTCCAACCATCTTCATCAAGTTTTGGAGATTATAATTTTTTTTCTTTCTTTCATGTCCATTTTTGGGGGATTATTTTGTTCCCGTGAGGTTTTTCCTTGTTTCCTTAGTTCATATGGATTAATAATGTAAAGGGTGACCAAAGGCCCATGTTACATGGGACCTCAATAAATTGGCTTCATTACTCACCACCAAAAGTTAGGATTAAGGGAGGGGTGTTGAAACATTTAAATCCATCTAGACTATAGCCATATATCAATATTTGTTTCCATGCACAAATATTTGATCTCCCTACCACCTAGACTATGATGTTGACCCCCTAGTACTTAATTATTGTTATTATTTGCCTAATTTTTTAAGTCATGCACCTAATTACTATATTTTAGGAGTTGATGCACCCTCATGCATGAAGTTAGGAGTACTTGAGTCAATTCCCTAGGATTAAGGCACCTTTTCTCAAGTATCACCTAGCTAACTCACTTGCTTTCTTTGATTTCATTAGATTGAATTATGATAAGATACTTGGCCACTACAAGTTGCATCATGCACCTCCCTCTCCCTATTTTTTGTCCCTAGTGTCTCCCTTTTTCTCTAACTACTTTTAGTTAACTCACTCGTGGAATAATTAGTCACTAGTTCTTGTTGGAGATGGATTCTATGTCAGTTAAGCCTACTTCATTGTGAGTCACTCGAAGTGCTCTAAGGAATTCAAATTTATCTTGTAAGATATTCTATATATTGTATACTAATTGTAAAATATAAGAAGAATGAAATTTTATACCGCTAGTGTGATTCTCCACTAGTGTTCTGCATGTAATTTCTTCATATCTCTTTGATGATTTCTCAGTGAAGTTTTGTTCTAGACTGATAGATCCGACTTATGTGTCATTAGAATTATGACATGGGACCGGATCCACGGTGTTTCAAAGATGATTATTCTAGTATGCTTCCAATACAATTTTTTAAAAGTGTTTTTTTTACAGGTACTACAACTTGTACAATGGATTTGAAAACAACAGTTCCTCTTCTCACTCCATTCACATCTTATGTAGAGTGGAAACTGAGCATGTTCACATATCTATGGAGACAATGTTTCTATGAGGTTTCTATTGGAGCTCCTGAAGAGTCTTCTTAAGAGGAAAATGAGTGGTTGAATGGTCGTGAAAAATATTTTGGAGACATTTGTTTTCCTATATATCCAAGCATGCACTACATTATTGATTCTGCTAAATACCCAAACAATCTATAGACCAATTTGGATAGAGTATTTTGAAGGCATAATGAGGACTATATCATCAATATGGAAAGTGAATCTAGCACCTTCTCTCATGTTCCCCATATTACTCTTTTTAATGAGCTCGAAGAACGGTTTGAAGAATGGTCATGGTATCTGCTTCATTTTTTAACGAACTTGTAACAGACAATGAACTATGCTCAGGATGTTTGTTTCATTTTTTAGCGAGCTTGAAGTTGAAAATAAACTATGCTTATAATAAAACCTATTGGTGGCTTCCTTCCCAACATGATATCTAGAGGTCAATACTTTGGATGATGCGCATTAATAGTTTTTTTCCCAATGTGATGTATATAGGGTGGATATTCCCCCCAACATTACTATGCTAACATATTATTGCGAGGAGAAAAAGAAAAATGCAAGAAATAAGAATCTATGCTAATATCCAAGGAAGAAAGCACAAATAATTATGAAAAAATTATTGTGAGAAAGGAGCATATTTTTTGTATTAATATAAAATAAGAGAAGGAGACAATTACAACCAATCCTTGGCACTGAAAGCTTCCTTCTAATAATCCAATGCCTCAAAGAATCACATTTATTCAAAGGGATGAGAAAAACTAAAGAACACTCTAGCAACATTCCGCCAACATCTAGCTGTTGTCCATTCTCTCCCCCCACCCATGGCGATAAGCTGGTATTTATAGGACTAAACAGATAGAGGGGAGTTGAGAGATAATAGGATAAGGTTAGGGTGAGATCCACCCTAATCATATGGGATAAACATCCATGAGGGATTATTCCTAGAATCCTGTCAAAACTTAACTCTTTTTCCCTTTGTACCAATAGTGTCGCACCTTGTCCAAGTGTATATTGTGACATATGGAGGTGTCACACTATAAATTAAGGAATCCTATGAAAATGTCTCAAGTTTCCAGAAGGAAACCTATGACAATGGAAAGTGTTATAGGTTTTCAGATAGCAAGGCGCAACAATGTTACTAATTAGTCAATTTAGAGGGGGAAAACTCATGGTTCCAATCTACGAGGTAATATTTGACAAAGTAATTTAGGTATCAAGTCAAGTTTAAAGATACATTGTTCATGACAAAATTTCTGTGTAATAATCGCACCCCTGTGCCCTTTACTACACACACATCTATCCTACCATTTGTGACTTTCTCCCACTCTCATTCCTTGCGCATCCTTCCAATTTCCATCGGCTCCATGTCACTGCTACAACACAAAAAAGGTTACATAAAATATATTATAAATATTTCTATTAACATTTTTTTAACCTTGTAATAAATAGAATAATATACAAATACCATTATCATTTTTAATAATTTTTATTATTGATGTTGTTGTCGGAGAAACCACAGTATCGAAATGACCAGGTCGACGTTTCGAATCCATATCATGATCCATCATCAGGACAAAGTCGACTATGGAGAGAGTGAGAACTATTGTTAAATACTGGAACCGGGTAGGAAGTCTAAGGTCGGCCGTGGAGACTAGGGTTTGGTTCAAAAATAATCTAAAATCAACATTTTAACCTTTAAAAATCCTAAAATTAGGCTAAAAGATCACCTCTCATAAAATTTAATTATAATTATAATTAAATTTCCTTATTGACTTTAGGGTTTTAAATTTATTATTGGGTTTTTTAAAATTAAAAAACTTTAGGGTTTTTAAATTTTTTTATTAATAATAATAAATTTAAAACTTTAGGTTTTTAATAGGTTTTTAAACTTTAGGGCATTCAGTAGGTTTTTAAATCAAATTAAAAACTTTAAGGTTAAAAATAATTAAAATCAACATTTCTCCTTAATAAAATTCTTCCGCACACTTTGAAATTAATTAAAATTGAAATTTTCTTACCTAGCAAACCCTAGTCTCCGTGGCCGACCTTAGACTTCCTACCCGGTTCTAGTATTTAACAATAGTTCTCACTCTCTCCAGATTCGACTTTGTCCTGATGATGGATCCTGATATGGATTTGAAACGTCGACCTGGTCATTTCGATACTGTGGTTTCTCCGACAACAACATCAATAACTGACCACCACAGAAATTTAGCAACAAATTTTTTTATTATATTATCATTATTTTTATTTATTTTCACCACTTTAATAATAATTACTTTATTATTATAATAATAATTAAACCTAAACTTTATCAACATCCCTACACAATAGAAACATGGTGGATGTAAATAACCATTTTGAATAAAAGGAAAAGGATAGAAAACATAAGATGCACCATGCTAGTACAATTGAGGCTGTAAGTTTTATAAAAGAAGAAAGAGAGGAGTAAAAAAAGTATCATGGGCACACTATCAATCAGAAAAGGTATTCTCGAAAGCATGGATATGAATCTACCTTGAAATCATTCAATGAGAATTTATCATGTTTCTTAAGCAATACACGAGGGAGAGAAATGAATGGCCACCCAAAGTAAAAATATTTTAAATAAGCAATTAAAGGAAACCAAATTTGTCTCTAATATTCATGTAAAAGTAGTCACTAAAGAGATAGATTTAACTTCTAAATTCAAACCCAATCGAGAAACTGAAGGCACTCAAAAGTAGGCAGAAAAAGAAATAGCTTTAGCTACAAATTTTTAACGATTATTATCCACATCAGTAGTTCCATTCAGTGTGACATCATTTCCATCTAAATCATATCCAAATCCACATACTCTCGATGATGATGATGACAACTTTGAGGAGAAGGCATTTAAATCCTATGTGTCCCATGAAACTGGAATAGGTAGAGATGACCTTTATGAGAGTCAAGCTAGTTGCTAACGAGTATCCAAAAGATTGGGTTTCTCTTGTTGATGATGATGAAATTTTTGAGGATAAACGATTTAAAACCTATTTCTCCCATATAATTGGAACATGTATACATAACATCGATGAGACTCAAGCTAGTGTTGCTGATAAGTATCCAAAATAAGACATATTCACAAAATATGAGCAAGGTAAAATAAGGGAACCCATAGTAGAGACTGAAGAAAAAGATGACAACAACAAGGTGACAGAGCATGTATTTGCATTAGATCAACATCTACCAGTTGTGGATTATGAAGGTACGAGTTATGGACCTATAGTATCTATTGGGATAGCATATGCAACCCAAATTTCCCTTGTTGTGCATCATGATGAAAAAAATAGTAATACCATGTTTGGAGAGAACAAGGAGCATGAAAAAGCACTTGCACATTGTTCTTGATCAGTTTTGTCAAATAACACTATTGATCTGATTGATGAACTTAGAATTCACATAAAATATTGCAATAGAATGAAGAAACATCAAACAAGCATACTCCCAACGTTCTCTAAAGAACATTGGGAAGAAATTATAATAGTTAATAAATTCCATGAGATTGCACCACCAAGAAGAAGCAATCAATATCCACTTAAACAGATTAGAAGTAATGATGATGGTTACACAAGTGAAGATAGTTATGTGGAATTTGTTCCCTTGTCAATTGTGGATTACATACCAAATGGTGATAAACATGATAGAGAGCCTATTCTTGATAAGCTAGAGGACATAACAACTATTGCATCCACTTGGTCAATAAGTCTAGTTAAGAAAATTAATGCAGATGCAACACTTATATTTTTCTAGAATTGAAGCTTTGTCCCATTCATGTGGAAAGTGGGGGTGGATATTCTTAAAATTCCTTCCAATAAATAGTCCATGAAGGATACAATTCAAAGATAACCAATACAAGATCTAGATATTTCTGATTACGTTAACATCGATTTAGATTTGTGTGTTTTCTTTGAAAACCACCACATATCTTAGAAATTGGTTGAATTAAAGTGCACGCTCTTTGAGGTTGTAAAATGGAATCCATTTAAAATAATAATGCATGATGAAATTGAGAAATATCAGCTTGATATTTTCAAACTCCAAGCACTTACATATGGCCATCACTTTGATTTCTAGGATCAAAGAGTTTCTCTTTAAAATACCTCCATTATTATTACATTCAATTTTGAATTGAAAACCAATGCAAAAGGTGGAATTAGTATAACTTGATTCAATATTGGAGAAAAACAGCATGAAAGAAGATATTCAACCTTATAAACAATAGTCATAAACGAATTAAAGGGATATTTTCAAGACACCAGTGATGATGAGATGATCAAAGTGATATTCAAAACAAAAATGTCCCTAATGAGAGGAATTTTTGTAAGAAAATTAATCCAATACTTAGTACTTTGGTTTATAACCTTAGTCAATTTCATTTGCTTCTTAGCATTAAATTGCTATGGTTTAGACTTAGGGAATTTGGTCTAGGAGGTGAACTGGCTATTTTTAGACCTTTCACACATGCACCAAAACTATAGTTGGTCAACCCAGCACATAAGAACCCTTATTTAATTCCTTATAGAGCTACATCCTTGATTTGGGTGATCTGGGTTTGACTAGGGGGCGCTTATGTGTATTTTTTTCCATTTTGGCTCTTCTAGGAGCATTTATTGTCACTTAGAGCCTCCCACACAACTCTACTTGCTCACCCATTCATGCCCTGGAGTCATTATTTCCCCATCACTCTTTACCCACATCCACACCATGGTTCATAACCGTTTTCACTGAGTTGGAGCTTGTTTGGTCCACGTAGGGGGGATTGAGCCCAATTTTGGCCATGTCACATGTACACTCAAATTTGGATTCCTAAGACTCATGAATTAATACATATGTAATATATACCTGTTCTTAACACATTCAGATGTTAGACAGTTCAATAATATCCACTTTCTGTTGACATGTGTATGTAAAATTGTTCCTCTTTCAAGATTTTTTGCTGGTTTTTGCAACTAATTCAAATTGTGAAAGTCTCTTGCACTCCTAGAACCTGATGTATATAAAATTCTCACAATTTGAAACCTTAATATTTTGTGGCTCTCAAGTATCCCAATATTTGCAACAATTGAATGGATATGGACTAGAGACTTAACCAAAGTTATATCAAGAAATTGTGAAATACCATAATTTATATATGTAAGTAATTACATCTCAAGTAATTGTAGGTTAATTAGATTTGAAAAATTATCAGTTAAGAAAGGATTACAATATAAGGTCGAAACCCACATCAAGAGAAATGAACCAATCAATAATAATCATCTCAAGTCGAAGCTTCATCACAAATCCATAAGAAAAGTTGACATCAACAAAAGCAAGCTTTGAGGACAAAGCTTCCCTTAAAGGGGGTGGAAATGTTATATACGTAAAATAATACATATATAATGAATAAACAAATATACTCAATGCTTAATAAATAATAAGTAAACATTTAATAAAGGGTTGCATTCATTCACAACAACCCTTCACATTAGTCACCAAGGACTATTTAAATAAGTCTTTAAGTGTATTTTTATCATCATTTATTTCATTCAATATATATATAGTTGAAGATGGATTCTCTTCAATAAACAAGACTCGGTTTGTACTAGTATGACATACATGAGAACATGAGGAGACAACATATAATCACGTACACAAATCATTTTCTTTGTTGTTATTTCTCCTACAATAAATTTGGGCATAAAGAATTGGAATGTAAAAATTATGGTAGAAAGAGGTCCAATAATATAATGAAATGTTTAAAATAAAAATAATTTGGACATACTGCAAAGTAATATCATATCATAATATGTTATGTTTATGATGGATTTGGACACAAAGCATGAAATTTTCAAAGATCAAAAGAACAGTTAGAAATAAATATTCCATATAATGCACCAGGTGAAACTACTAAGGCATGGATGAAGAAAATAAGTGACATTGATATGCCTCAATAAAGGTATGCACTACACTCTCCCAAAAAAATGATAAGGAAAGCTTCTCTAATATACCTAAAGTATAGTATATTTATATAATAGTATTTAAATATTTAAATTATAAAACTAGTAATATATGACAATATTCATATTTGTTGTTGTTATTAATGATGATTGTAACTTTTTTGAAAGGTCATGACTTATCATATTTTAAGTGTGTTTATATACACATCCATTGTATCACAAATTGTCAATTAGCAATAACATTAAATATTTATTCATCCATGAGTTATATGGATTTATTCTTACTCTTATGGATTTAATATGCTCTAATGGATTCTAGTGTGAAGTAACCCATAGGGTTCACTTCAGGTGGTATTAGAGAAATTTTAGAGTGACTTGTGGTCAAATAACCAATGGAATTAAGGAAAAAAGAATCTACAAGCTAGTGGTCCTATTTAATTACTAACTATTTGAAGAATTAAATGAAGGTCCTACTGGGAGAGAAGAGGGGAAGAGGAAAAAGGAATAAAAGAAGGAACACAAAAAGAAAATAAAAAGTGTAAAATAACACATGGTTTTAAAGAAAACCATATGTGGTTTAGAAGTGTAAAAAGTAAAGAAAAAAAGTTTAAAAAAAAAGAAAAGAAATTAAAAAAAAAGTAGAAAAAAAAGTTTAAAATAAAGAATAACAAAGTAAAAATGAAAAAGATACTTATAAAACCCTCATGATATATGGGTAATTAGAAAAGAGTAACTAACCTTCAAACTTATTTGATTCTCACATATGAATATTAAAAAAGTAAGTGAAGAATTAGTTGATGAAGTAATACAATATCAAGAGATAAATAAAAACTTACAAGTTATGATTGACTTTGAGAAACATTGTAATGGTTTAATTCAGAAAGAGAATTCTTTCCTTAAAAATCATATTCAAAACTTACTACACTGATCAATGACTTACAAAATTAGAAACAATGTAATCAACAAATAGTTGAAGATTTCTAAAGAAAATTCAACAAACCATTATTATAGAAAGATGAATAAAGTTTCCTCCTAAGGAATCTCAATAAGAAGTTACTTAATAGATAAAAATGTTAAGAGACATGAATCCATAGAACATACAACTTGAAAAAAAGATGAATTCAAACGTGCCAAATCAATGTGATAAAGAATCTCAAGACGATAAGGAGACCAAGGAAGCAATTGTCAAGCTCTTTTCATATAAAGAAAAAGAAATTAATGTTTGAAGATTCACAATCAAATCTTATTGAAAGAAGTGCAAAAAATAAAACCTAAGGTAAAATAAATTCTAAAAGTAGACAAGGAGACATCCATGGATGCAACAATATCAAGCAAGTATAAAGTAGAAAAAAAATCAACAAAGCATGTCCAAACTATGGAAAAATAGACAATGACCGAAGCCATTGAATTAACGACATCATTAGTAGAAATTCAGATGTTGGAAAAAATCAGTACAAACACAATCAATGTTCAAATTCGAGAAAATGGCTCTATTGAAAAGGTATTAATTAATAGATTGATAGAAGCACCAAAAGTTGAAATCCATACAAACATTGCTCAAGTAACTCAAAAATTTATCATCACCCACATCACAACAACCATTACGACAAGAATCGAAGTCATAATGAAAATAAACAATACTCTTCTTACAGACAACCCAAATACAACATTAAAGAATTGCAAAGTCAAAGCACAACTTGTAGGGAAGCCTAAAATGAGAAGTTCTATCCAAGTAATTGATCAGTAAATAGTTCCAACAAAGGTAGATTTGGGATGGATCCACTCGTCCACATTTCAAAAATTGTGTGAATCACTTAGAATTTCTTATCAACACATATCAACTATGACGATAAGATAATAAAGGTATGAATGGAGACTAAGAGGAATAAATATTCGTGGTCAAATATTTTTGAAGAGGGAAGACTTGTAATATACGTAAAGCATATTATATATATACAATAATATATAAATATTTAAATTATAAAATTAGTAATTTAGGATAATATTCATATTTATAGTTGTTATTAATAATAGTTGTACATTTTCTGAAAGTTCGTGACTTATGATATTTTAAGTGATACACATCCATTGTATCACAAATTATCAATTATCAATAACATTAAATGTTTATTCCTCCATGACTTATATGGACTTATTCTTACTCTAATGGATTCTAGTGTGAAGTAACCCATAGGTTTCACTTCAAATTCATAGTCTCAGCTTCATAGTCACATCTCGACGAAGTCAATAACAATAGATCTCAAGCAACAAGAAATTGCTGCATATCTTGCTAAAATCTAAAATTACATATGAGGATCCTTGAATTCAAAACCTTATTCAGGAATCATGAATTCAAGGACAAAATATGAAGAACAATAACAACAAAGTCAAATTGTTGTGAGAAAAAATCTGTAAACTTCCATGCAAGAATACATTTATATTCACTAAACAAACACAATTTGTATTGTATTTGTAGGGGCTGTTGTTGCAAGAAAAGAGGGTACATATGTTTAAAATTTGCCATAATTGGAAAATCTGTCAATTTTTAAATAAGTCATTCAAGTCGCAAAGGTCAACATTCATATACAAGGGCCTCTGTTACTATGTGTGTGTGTGTGTGTGTTTTGGCAAGCCTATCAGAATTAATGATTTACAAAATGTGATAAAATATGTAGAGTAGATAAAATTACAAACTGCATTTGTGGGAACATGTTCAAATAATGTAATTCAAGCTATTGCCCATAATTAATTAACGACACATGAAATTTGGTATCTAGCAAAGATTGTTTCTCGAAACCTATACTGATGGGAATTGACTGAATTTACTGCAAACTTAGGAACAAAATGTACTCCTATTGCTTTTCGAATCAATTAACTCAATCTTTTAGAGCCACAATCTTCTCTATGTTCCTTTGATTCACCCGTATCTATGCATATGAAAATTATTTAACATCAACCTCCTTTGTATGAGATACCTAGTTCTCCAAACTGTTCTTGAGGGTTGCAAACTCTCACTATTGAGAATGAATTTCTTTAGAAATTTTTGTCATGGTAGAGTCAATTCGCTCGAGTGGATTCGACATGGTAATGGAAATGCTGAATGAAGATTTGAATACTTGCTAAAATAATGACACGGGCTGTGAAGAACCTCAACAAATCAATATCTTATTACGTAGATGAGTGTTACATATAGAGGATATCAAAATCGTTATCTACAGTTAGATAATGAGATTATTAACTAGAATTTACTAACTAATAACTGAAATATTATTTACAATGTAATCCCGAAGGATTATTCAACATTCCCCCTTAATCCAAAGGGACATATGACATGCCAAGCTACATACTAAAATTTTCAAACTTTTCACGGCCCAATGCTTTAGTAAAGATATCTGCAATTTGCTCCGAAGTAGGACAATGTGTCAGATGAATGGTTTTGGCCTCAACATGATGTCGAATCAAGTGATATTTGGTTTTGATATGTTTGGTTCGATCATGGAATTTTGGATTCTTAGCCTATTGAATTGCAGAAGTGTTGTCAACAAAGAGAGGCATTGAAGTCATTTGTTTCTCTTGCAAATATTCAAGTATTTTATGAAGCCAAATGATTTCTTTTGTGACTTGAGTTGCTGCAACATATTCGGATTCAGTTGTAGAATCAACAAGAACAAATTGCTTTTGTGATCTCCATGTGATAGTTGTTGATCCAATGTTCATTAAATAACCTTATCACATGCTCTTTATCTCCATCAAAATCTAAATCTGAATAACCAGTGAGATGAAAGTTTGAAACTCTAGAATATTTGATGCCATAAGATTGAGTGCCTTTTAAATATTTGAGCACTCGATTTGTTGCATTCCAATGACCTTCACAAGGATGATTCATAAACCAGGAAAGTACTCCTACAACAAAACTTATGTCAGGACGAGTAGTATTAAGATAAATTAAAGTTCCAACAAGCTGCCTGTACTTTGTTGGATCTTCAAATGTGCTACCTTCATTTGAATTAATCTTTAGATTCTTCTCCATTGGTGTTGAAACATGATTACAATCCTGCATACCAATTTTTTTTAATAACTCTCCAACATATTTTTTCTGAGAAATGAAAACGTGCTTTTGTTTTTGATCTACTTCAATTCCTAAATAATAATGTAATAATCCAAAATATTTCATATCAAAAACCTTTTTCAACTCTCTTTTGATAGATACTATATAATCATCATTAGTTCCTATGATAAGAAAATCATCCACATAGACAACTAGATATACAACCGATCTTCCAACTTTCTTGACAAATAAAGTTGCATCATCTAGATTGAAGTGCTTATAATTCAATTTGATAATATGTTCAATTAACTTTTCATACCAAGCTCGGGGTGCTTGCTTCAAACCATATAAAGATTTGACCAATTTGCATACCTTATGTTCTTGACCTTTGTTAGCAAATCCTTCAAGCTGATCCATATAAAAATCTTCTTTCAAGTCTCCATTCAAAAAGGATGTTTTAACATCCATATGATTTATCTTCCATCCTTTTTGTGTTGCTAATGAAAACAAAGTTCGAATGGTGCCCCATTTAGCGGTAGGAGAAAATGTTTCAGTGTAATCAACACCTTCTTTCTATGCATACCCTTTTTCTACAAGTCTCGCTTAGTGTTTGTCAAGTGAGCCATCTGCTTTATATTTATTCTTATATATCCACTTGCATCCAATCTCTTTGGTTCCAATTGGAGGATTCACCAACCTCCAAGTTCCATTTTTTTATGAGAGCATCATACTCTCTTTGCATTGCACTTTTCCATACATCACTATTTACTGCTTCTTGAAAAGATGCAGGTTCATCAAACGCATGAAAGTTTAATTCACAATCTAATGTTACAAAATCATCATACCTTTTTGGAAATGTCTTAGTCTGTATCGATCTACGAACTTCTTCTTGTTGTGGTGTTTTCTCTGTTTCTTCTTTAAGAGTAGGTTCTGCAGTATGTACGATACTTAATTTATCCATTCCATTAACAATATCATCAACTATCTCATCTTATGTTTCATCAACTTGTGCATTAGAGGAACTTGTTGCTATAGAAGGAAATTCCAAAAATTGACTTAGAACAGGAACCCCCCTTTCAATATTCGAAGTTCATTATCCATTTCATGATAGATCTTTTTAGAATGAAATCTATCAAGCTGAGCAAGTTGTTTATCAATAGTGAGTGCATCTTTCTCAAATTCAAGAAATATAACATCTCTAGAAACAATAAACTTCCTGTTATCTTCATCATACAACCCAGAAGCTTTAGAAGTATTAGAATATCCCAAAAAAATTCACACTTCTAACTTCTTGCTCCCAATTTATGTCTTTGTTGCTCAGGAATCAAAGCATAACATGTGGAACCGAAAATTCTAAAATGCTTGATAGTTGGAACATGATCATACCACATTTCATAAGGTGTTTTGTTTTGTAGTGCAACAGAAGGACATCTATTCTTAATGTAGACAACACAAATAACTGCTTCTCCCCAAAACATTAACTTGACATTTTTAAAAAACATCATTGATCTTACCATATTCAAGAGTGTCCTATTCATATGTTCTGCCACACCATTTTTTTGTGGATTATAAGGAACAATTGTTTGATGTTTAATACCATTCTCCTGTAAATATTTTTCAAAATCTTGAGATGTATATTCACCACCGTTATCAGTCCGAAGGGTTCCAATATTGAGCTGAGCTTCATTTTTAATCCATAAATGAAAATTTCTGAATGTATCAAAAGCTTGAGATTTTGCTTTTAATAAATAAACCCAACACATCCTCATAAAGTCATCAATGAAAGTCATGATATATTTGTTACCATTTTTTGATGGAACAGGCATGGACCCACATAAATCTGAGTGAATAAGACAAAGCTTTCTTGAAGCTTGAAACATAGAATCATTAAAAGGTTGTTTATTGTGCTTGCCTAAGATACAATCATCACATGGGGAAAGTTGTCTTGGAATAGTAGGAAGTGTTAGGATTATTAATCCTCCCTTGTCCAAATTTGGTCATATGTCTAAATCGGGAGTCATGTCTAAATCGGGAGTCCATCCAGTCTATTTATAGTCATTATCACCATTGGTTAAACTTGACCTAATTGGGGCACATGTTTCAGTTACCAAAGTGTGGGGAACACTAATTGAGGCTCACTGCCACTTATTGCACTTGATTGCATAAGTTTAGGAGTCTCCTAGATCAATCCCTACAATTTAGGAAGCAACTGGGAGTGCCGAAACCAACCAAGGTCAGTTCACTTCAGTTAATGACTAGTCAAGCCAAGTTAGGAGTCAGTTACATTTAGTTCTAGTCCTCTACATTCAGTTAGCGCTAGGTTTAATTGATTGCACACATGTGGGGCAAATTTCTCACCTACCACAGTCAGTTAACCATTATTTAATACTAAATGTAACACTTGGTTGTGTTTTATAACTCCGGTTATGATTTAGACAAGGACAGTTA
>LPNX010236182.1:431217-442650 GCA_001517045.1 Pseudotsuga menziesii
TATAAAGCATATAATCTTCAAAGGAATCTTCAAAGACCAAAGCTGTAGACAAATCTGGTTATGATCAACCCGTAAATATTTTGAAGCCAAACATTCATAACCCTTTGCAGCACTGATAGAGCCCACAAATTGCGCAGTAGACCACAGAAGTAAATCTGCTTCCTCATTTATGCTGATCCGGTTATATTCTAAGCCACTTGTATATGTACTCCAAAGTATACTCCATTCATCACATAAATCTAATTCCTCAGCAGTAAACCAGTGTCCCGTCTCATGATTTATAGCCTGGGCAAGAGTGTTGATGCCATAATCTTCAAGGTAGGTTCTAAGTTCAAATGGCAATATGTATGTACTGCCAAGTCCAACAATTGGGTCCACCCCAACTCTGACCTCAGTGCCTTGACCCACATGCCAAATTAAGCCTTGTCCAATCCATTTCAGAGTGATAATGAATCTCATCCAGATACGTGAAGTGTTATTATATCTGAAAAGTTTTTTCCTGAACCAGTTTTGGATCGACATATGCTTGATATACTTAGTCCTAATAAGCTGATTCCAAATACCAGTTGTATTCAAAGCATACCAGAAGTTCTTCATTCTCAATAATATGCAGAAAAGGGGCAAGTTTTTGATACCCAGCCCCCCATGGAGATGGGCCGTGCCAGTGGTTGAAAGGCCGCTTATCTCTTTCTTTTGGGGCAGCATTATGCATATACGTTCGTGGGGTCAGTTAATTAGCCATGAGATGGCGCTCTGCTCGATGAAAGTTCACATAAACGAGAGGAATGATGATTGTCCGGTCCCTGCACACACAGTGAATATGCAGTGTGTTTTTTTTGTTTTTCAAGATATCACACACATTCCAAACTCAAACATTCCTACACTCGTGCTGTCTCTATTTTAAACTCAAAAAGTATTTCACAAGAGCCGAGGCAAGAGACATGCCACCAGGGTCGTATGAATTATTGTACTAGTTGTCTGACTCATCTTATTAAGTGGTGTTTTAACGTTTCAAAGAGGTGTTTAAAAGATAATGACAATATATGAGATTGTTTAATTTTAACTTTATTTATATATAAAATTAATATAGACACAAAGTAACAAAAACAAAAATAAATTGTTATCTATTTTTAACTACTTTTTAACTCGCAAACAAATTATTACTCATTTCTTTAATTATCTTTTAACTAAAGTTTATTTAAATTTTAATCAAGATGTATTTAAAGATAACAAAATACTATGACCACCTTTTAACTATCAAACAAATTATTACCTGTTTCTTTAACTATCCTTTAACTAAAGTTTATTTAAGTATTAATAACAAGATACTACAACCATGAAAAGAATCCCAACTATACACTTGTTAGACTTGAGTTAATCTAAATCAAGTCCAAAATATCAAATAATATCTAAATACCAACAACAACAACAATAAAATAATAATAATAATATCAACAATAACAATAAAAAAGTATTTAAATAATAAATTTAGATTTATTTATATTAAAAACAAAATTATAAGACTGAAAAATATTTGACTTAAAATTTATTTAATTATTACATGTTTTTTGGAATAGGTTTAGAGTGTTTTTAAAGATCTTTATCAAACCTAAATTGTGAGATATGTAATTTCTTTACCTATTTTTGATACTCAATATGGAATTGAGAAATAACATTTAAAAAATTTGAACTCACAAATCACATTAAAAATAAAAATTTCAAAAAATATTCAATATTAATTGTAATTAAAATATTTCAATGTACATCTCTAATTGATTGCTTTGAATTGCAAATAAAAACATCAAAACTCAAGTTCTTCATTAAATCTCTATTTGATTTCATTGAATTATAAATAAGAGCCAAAAGTCAAGTTGTGTATTATCTATCAATATATGTAAATAGTTTATGCTTAAATAAAATTGACACTTTTTTATAGAAGTGGGCCTTTCCCCTATGGAGAGCCCGGATATGACTAGGTTCGTGTTAGCACAAAATCAATAACATGGGAGCCCATAGCTTTAAATTCCATCCAAAACCACTTAAGGCTAAAGCGAGATTGGTATAAAGATACGAGGTTAAACCATTAGAAGATGGACTAAACTCTTGCATTGCAAAATATTGTTACTTTTAAGTTTAAAGAGAAAAATGTGGTGTAAGAAAGATTTAGAGGCTAAAAGAAAATTAAGATATTATAAGGATGTCATCAACCCTACTTTAGAACATCAAAAGTATCTCTTTGTTTTAACTAGTTCAAAGAAAAAAATTAATATAGCCAAGATAAGAACGAAATCTCATGAGCTCCATAGTGAAACAAGTATTTGGCAGTTCCTAAAACACCATGGGTGGAAATGATTTGCCATTTCATAATCTTTGTTTCCATACAGACCTTCCTAGCCTTTTAACTTATCAAAATTGTACACCCACATTAAATCTCAGTTTCATAATCTTTGTTGTCATACCTACCTTCCTAGCCTTTTAACTTGTCAAAATTATAGTAAGCTAGGAAGGTCTACATGTATTTCTCTCCAAGTTCTTTGAGCATAGAAATACAATTTTAAAACAAACTAAATAATTCATTTCTTTAGGTTGGATAGACCAAAGTTTCGTGTCAAGTTAACCATCATCATCACATTTAAAAAGTAATATTTTTTTATTGTAAATATCAAATTTATATAAACTAACAAAGCCACAAGTTAAATGGCAGGTGAATGCCTATATAGACACAACCAACCACTTAGTTTTGTGAAGCTATCTAGGTGTTAAACAAATGCTAAAATATATAATTTTATATCCATTATTCATTCCAAATTGTTAGAGTTAATATAAAGACAAAACAAATACTATTTAATGAACAAGAAAAAAAACAACTAATATCAAAGAACAAAACAAATGAAATGAATAACAATGCACACTTGTTACATTTGAGTTAATCTTGTTGATCTACTCAAACAAAGTCCCAAAATATGACTTAATATCTAAATAACTATCCACATAAATATGAATATTTTGTAAATTAATTCTCAATTATACATTAAAAAATAAATTGATTTAGTACCAATCATAATAAAATGCAATTAAAATGAATACAACTCTAAGCTTAAAAATACATTTAAATATAAAAAATAAAAAGTAAATACAATTAATCCCAGTATCCATTATATTAAGATTCAAATATACAATCATATTATCAAACAAAAACATAATTTTAATTTTATAAACAATTGCATGTAAATGTAACTTAAATTCAACTTTAAGTCCCTATCTATAATGAACCCAAAGTATAAATCCATAATTTTTTTCAACTTTTACACTTAATATTCAATATTGAATCAATCATATGCCTCACTAAATACAATATTGATGAATTTAAACAACTTAAGTCTTGTACTTAAACCAATGTCATTTATATTAATGTTTGTTTTAGATGGAAAATCAAGCAACTTATACATAAACCAATTTATTTTAAATGGAGAATCCAAACAACTTATACATAAACCAATATCATTAATCTAAATGTTTGTTTTAGATTCAGTTAATCATATCACGGCGTATTGTTGAGATTGCTTTGCAGGACAGCGACATCTCTTATTGACACTGCTTTTCAGGAAACCTACGTCTCCCAAGCTAGATTTATCAGTACAAAATCATTAGTGTTCTTGATGGGATATATATATATACTCACTCCTTTCAGCTTTTGCTTTTCTTGTCTCACTGCCTTCAAACTTCAAAGGGCATTTCAACAAAACTAGTCTTCCGCCATGACGTGGAGAGAAGCCCGGGGCCGAGGTCTAACATTGCTGTAATCATTGCAACCATCAATCATTCACAAATTCTTCTTTGACTGGTCTAAAGTGACACACATTAATGAGAAATGGGATAAGTCCTATCAACCCAATCCAATCAGAATGCAATAATCACAAACAAAACAAGTCGTCACCTCTCCTTAATTCTATCAAATATCTCCTGGCAAATAAAAAAACATTGACGTCGTTATAGGCTTTTACTTTCAGCTGATTCCAGAGTTGTGAGCAGGGATGAATTTTAATGTGTAAATTGTTCTTCACTAAATTAAATTTAATAGCTACATCAATAATACTCAAAAAATTCGATAAAGCTATCAAATTTAATTAATAATATAAAGTTGATCGGTGAAATATTTTTTTAGGTTAGGGAAATCTGTAACTCGTATGATCGGTGAGATATTGAATAGTGGGTGGTCGGTGATGGTTAAGACCTTCCTAAAGGATTGGTGTGAGATCTTTTTTGGGTGGTCGGTGATAGCAAATCTGCTAATCAAATTATTCTTCCAGTTGCCAACAAACAATAAAAACTAATAATATAAAGTTTCAAATTTAAAAAATATATTAAATTTGAAATTTCAACCCTGCTTAGAGGTTGCCCACATGCAAAGCTTGTTTTTCTTCCCTGAATTATATCACATGCATCTCTTGTTTTTCTTCCCTCAATTATATCACATATCGTTAAAAAGCTAGATTTGGTTTCTCTAGTTTGAACGTATTGAGTAATTATGAATTAAATTGACTACTTCCCCGTTATGTCTGTCTAATGTTTATGTTCATCTTTAGATAGAAATATTCACATCCTTCTTCACAGTTGATACCGCTTTTAAGCAAACCGATTAAATCTCCCAAGCTATTTTTATCAGTACAAAATCATTAGAGTGTTCTTTTTATGGAATATATATACACTCATAATCCTTTATGCTTTTGCTTTTATTTTCTGTCTGTGCTTTCAAAGGGTATTTTTTTCCACCATGACGTGGAGCGAAGTCCCACGGAAGGAGTATAACATGGCTGCAATGATAGCAACCATTAATCAATCAAAATTCTTTGACCAGTCTCAGTATGTTACACATCAATGACAACTGATATCAGTCTTATCAACCAATCCAATCAGTCATTAATTAATGAATTAGATTGCAATAGCACAAACAGCGTCGTCACGTTTCTCTATCAAATATTGAAAGTGTAATCAAAGCCTTTAAAAACATGTTATATGCAACGTTTTTCAAATTCCGAATCCATTTATGGAACATAATAGCATTGATGTCCATATACGGTTTTATAAAAAAAAATATTTCATTCATGTTAGTGTAACACGAATAGGAGTTGGATTTGTTGGTTACTTGTTATATTGTTTCCATGCAGGCTGTGCCAAAGATCCTTTTCATTTGGACAAAGTCCTTTCTTTGGTATCTGGGTTTTGGACAGTGTTAAGTAATACTTAAGAGATAGATTTATATATATATATTTGTTTTATTAGGTTTTCAAATTAAAAGCTTTCAAGTGACATATGTGTCTTATATATCATTGTTTAATCTTGGTTTTAGTTTAAAATATACTTAAGTTATTATACTTCATACTTTAAAATTTAAGTAACTAACAAAGCTACAAGTAAAAGTAAAGTGGTAAGTGACCCTTTGGCAACCAGCCATTTACTATTTGTATAACGATCAATCTATCTTCACAATACTAAGTAGATGGCTGGAGCTATTTAAGTCCACCTACCATTTTATTTGTGATAACTTTATTAAATATTATTTCGGGTTTTGGGCTTCCTTGAGCAGATATACAATATTAACCCTAGTGTAACAAGTGTACAACCATGACTCATTTTATGTGGTCTTTATCTTCTAATGCCTAAATGCATCTTGATTAAGATTTAAATAGGCTTGAGTTAAAAAGTGATTAAAGAAAAGGGTAATATTAATGGTTTTGTTTTTTATTAAATAGTATTTGTTTTATATTTATATTAATTAATTTAATAATTATATTAATTAATTTAATATTTATATTATGCCATCAATGGATAACTTAAACTAAATGGTTGGCTGTTGTGTTAGTAGTTTATTATTTAAACTTTTATAGGCTTTTACATATCAAGAGATTAATTTGAATGTAACAAATGCACAACCTAGATTCATTTCATGGTTGTGGTATCTTGTTATCTTAAATGCATCTTGATTAACATTTAAACAAGCATTAGATAAAGAGATATGGGTTTTTGTTCTTTTTTGTGGTTTTTTCAGATAAGTTTTTTTTATTAAATAGTATTTGATCTATATTTGTATTAATTAGTTTAATGTATGGTTTTAAAACCATGTGCAACACCTTCCAAACAACCCATGGTTTTATTGTACATGGTTTAGGAGGGCCTTGCGCATGGTTTTAAACCATGTGCAAGGCCTCCTAAACAACTCATGGTTTTATTCTACATTGTTTAGGAGGGCCTTGCATGTGGTTTTAAAACCATGTATGGGGAAATGTTGTAATGGTCGTTCCTAATAAAATAAAAAATAATAAAAAATATTATATGTCAACCATAAATAATATTAAATATTAATAATAAAAATATTATATGTGGACCTCAAATAAAAAGATGTGTCTTTGGTTTGAATCAAATCAATGGATACCTAAGAAGAGAATTGATCCCTCTCGGTGCTTGATAGAGCCTAGGATTTGGATCTAAGCTGGTATTAATTAGTTTAATGTATGCATAGTGTAATTGCGCCGAGAGGCGCTCTACAGGGCAGTATGGGGAAGATCTTGTAATGTTACATAACATTATGTAAAGTTACGTAACGTTATTTTTATTAATAAAAAATATTTTTTTTTAATTATAGGCCAAAATAAATGTCGGCGAGAAAAAAAACCTAATATGGGGGAGATGTTGTAATCTTCCTACCTAACAAAACAATAAAAAAGTAAAAATTTAATTATCGGTAAAAAAATATGGGTGAGGAAAAAAACACAATATGGGAGAGATGTTGTAATGTTTTTACTTAACAAAATAATAAAAAATGTTGGCCTTGCACATGGTTTTAAAACCATAAACCATGTGCATGGTTTTAAAACCATGGTTTAAAACCATGGTTTAAAACCATGTGCAAGGCCTTCTAAACAACGCATCGTTTTATTGTACATGGTTTAGGAGGGCCTTGCACATGGTTTTAAACCATGTGCAAGGCCTCCTAAACAACCCATAGTTTTATTGTACATGGTCTAGGAGGGCCTTCCAAATGGTATTAAGACCATGTGCAAGGCGTCCTAAACAACCCATGGTTGTAGGAGGGCCTTGCATATGGTTTTAAAACCATGTATGGGGAAATGTTGTAATGTGAGTTCATAACAAAATAAAAAATAATAAAAAATATTATATGTGGGCCATAAATAATATTAAATATTATATGTGGACCTTAAATAAAAAGATGTGTCTTTTGGTTTGAATCAAATCAATGGATACCTACCAAGAGATTTGATCCCTCTCGACGCTTGATAGAGCCTAGGATTTGGATCTACGGTGGTATATGGAATGAACCCCAATATTTATTGTTTAAAATACCTTAAGTATTATTTAGATATTTTGACCAAGTGAGGTCAAAATAAATGTAAAAGAGTTATTAATAATCAATTAAAAGTGAGGGAATAAAAATTAGTGTATCTGTTATAGAATGTTTGATGCTAGATTAGGAGGAATGACAAGTGTCAAAAGAAAATCCCAAGTGACAAAATTTCTGAATTAAACTCAAGTGATGGAGGAGGCATGGTCCCTAAAAATCAGGTTGAGACTCATTATGGAGTAATAATGAGAGGAGGCTCATAAATGACAAAGTCCTAGGAAAAAAACTATAAGTATTGAACCCATCGAATGAGCAAGAAGCTTGTGATGGAGTGAAATGTAAACTAGCATATGAAAAGAGAGTATTGTGACACGTCTTTGTCGTTGTGGTTTAACAAACATGCTCAGGGTTTAGAGCAATTAACTCGGTTTTTCTATAAGTTGGTTGGGAGAAATAACCACATTTAGTTTTTCTTTTCCATGAGTTGGTACTAGGTTCTATTCTATTAAACTTATTCTAGAATTGTTTAATATATTCTTGTTATCTTTTGTTACAATTATTATATTAGTTCTTATTTACTTTTACATTCAGAAATATACATTCATAAGTAATTATCAATTATTGACTTATCATTTACTCACAATTAGTGTCTTTTAAAAGCGAACCTTAATATACTAGATAAATCTTTAATACAAACTGTACTAATATAAACAGAATTAATACGTACTATATTTATATATATCGTACAAATATTGCATAGAGCTAACATGAGAGCCGAGTCTTCTTAGCACTCATGAATACACTGGATAGAATTTTTAAATGATAAACTATGAGAGTGTCGATAATGCCAAATTTAAACACTTCTAAAACCCTATCTTTTAAATATGTTATCAAACTTTAAATATCTTTAAGTTATAAAGTGAGACGACATAGAAAGCAAACTTTCCATAAAAACTTACACAGTAGCAATTTACATAGAGAATCCAAATTTTTTGATTTGAAAAGTTAAATTAAGTATCTAAACGAGACCAACAAACAAGTTTTGAATCAAATCTAGAATCATCAACATAAACACATCTCAAACTTAACTTAGGATTTATCTATAGGATGTAAGAGCCAAACAAGCTTTTTTTCTAATTTATTTTCCAATCCCTTCACCATGGATACACAGTATTATGCCAATCGGCGGAGGATTGTTGTGTATACGGGTGTGTGCAAGCTGATGAGGGTCCCTTTTGACGCGTTAGATGCAATAGAAAAATGAAAAAACAGGCATTCATCAACTTGCATGGATATTTTGAGACACTTACACAATCAATCTTGCGATGAGTAAAAAACAAGAAATGTAGGAAATTGAATGACGTTTCCAAATATTAAATTTTTTTCTATTGGAAATGTTGTTAACTATCTAAAGTTAGATATTTTTTAATGGACAATTTTTATTTTTGGGACAAATTATAAGGTATATGTTTTTGTGGGTACAACCTCTGAGTGACTAAATGATGGAATAAACTGATGAAAACCGGTATACATATAGAGAACATATATTACTAGTGCACGAATATTTTTCCAATAGTAAAATAATATTTTTAATCATCTAAGAGATCAAACCTCGAAAATGTTACGTCAATTGTGGGTGCAGCGTTTGAATGTCTTAATGCAATTATTTGGAAATGCGTTTTTTATAGCATGTAGAGGTCAGTGTTCTTTAGTGCACCATACAACTTTTTTTTAAATGGTGGAGAACCGAAAGAGATATGGACGAACACTAACAGTGTGTATTTTGAGTTGAGTAGTGATGACAAAAGATAATTAAGAAAAAAATATGTATTCTTGTTAAAATTTACATATTTGGAATATGCAAAAAAAACCACATCTGTTTCTAAAATCTCATAAAAAATGGAGATGTGTAGCATACTTAGACAAACAGCTCAACACGAGCATATTGAAAATTTGGATATAATGCTGAATTATCCATGGTTTATCATACTCCAAGGCATAGGTATGTTGAATCCAAAGCAAAGTCCGAAGTAGACACATAGGCATAATAATTCCATGGAAGCATGGGTGGAGGCTTGGCCTTATCATTTAGAGGGAATACATTTTTGAATTTAAACAAAATGAGAGCGTGTTTTATTGAAGCACAATGTGCATACGCATTTTTAAATACTACAATGAGTGCTTGTTTTGTCAATTATACCAATACGTTTATTATTTTATGTCCCACCCCCCACTACCTTCTCCCCCTAACTCTTACTAACCCCCCCTCCTCCTCTCCCTACCTCCCTCTTTTCCCTACCTTTAACTCCCATCCTCTTTCTTCCTATCACCCCACCGACCCACTCCTTCTCTCTCTCTTTCTCTTTCTCTCATGCCTATGTCCCCCCTTATCACTAACACATGTATGCCCCCCCCACTCCTAAACCCATAACCCTTTCTCTCTACCTCTAACTCTTAAACAACCCCTATTTTTCTATCTCTAATCACTTAGCACCCCCTCTCCAACCGAAACCCCTAAAACTCCCTTCCTCTCTCTCTCTCTCTTTCTCTATATCTTCCTCTCACACACACATCCCCCTAGCACCTTTCTCTCACTCCTAACACCTAAAACCTCTCTCTCCACTCTTTCTTTCTCCCCAACTCATCCAACTACACTTAGCCCCCACCCCTATATATTCCCCAACCCTCTCTCTCTCTCCCTCTCATAGACACCCACATCATCCATCCACAGTTCACCCCCTATGACTAACATCCCCTCTCTTCCCCCTAATTCTTACTCATCCCCCATCCTCCTCTCCCTACCTATAATTCCCCTCCTCCTTGTCACGTCCCCGTCCCTCAACCGGCGAAGAGGACGCGACTAACAAAACAACACAGCCGGGAAAGATGCCCAATGAACATAAACGAATTAAATCAATGCTGGAATTAAGCATACACAGATGCAAGACTCTTCAATCATACAGCGGAAGCACACATATTCATAAACCAGCATTTAACATCATTATAAATTGCAGAGATGAAGTATAGACAGCAGCACTTATCTTTTGATGGAGAATTCACCCGCAACCAGCTACGTCGCTGCAACGTTCCACCCAACCATAGGCCAGCTTGCTCATCAATCTCTCAGCAACGCTGCCACCCCCGAGCTGGGCATGATTCCTCCGGAATAAGGGTCAATTGCAGGCTTATACATAGCCAAGGGGACATAAGCAACAAAACAACATAGCTGGGTTTCACAGGATTTCAACAACCAAGCCAAGCCGGCACAGTCCAAAGACTATCCATTGCACTCAGGCAACCAATCAGCTGTCACAGCTTAAAACATGGAAAACGAATTGCACAGCCCCAAAAACACAACAGCAAACAAACTACAACAGGGAAAAACGACCCAACTAATCTGTGAGACAGCCAAAACCGTGAATGGCCCTTCACAGTCAGTCGTGGATGCAAAATCACGGCTCTCAGCTCACTATGTGCACCCCAAACAGAAGAATACCTACGCGTGGGTAAACAATCCGACCCAGCAAGGAAAATAACAGACAATGGAGGCCATGCGTGAAGAAAAACAGCTCCGTTTTTGCCCGTGGATGCACACACAACAGGAAGGACGCGAATTTGCAGGTCGTGGGTGCTCAACAATTCGTGGAGAGAGGAAGAAAAAATCTGCGTGAGACCAAAAACGCCCCCAAAAACCTGTGCGTGAGGAGAAAACAACCAAAATCGTGGTAGAGTGTAAAACTGACCAGGGAAGAGTGCGTGAGGGTGAAGAATTGGCAGACATGGGTGGAGTGGGCAATTGGGTAAGGCTGTCAGCCTCCCACAACCACCACCACTTCAGCAATAAATGCCCTCAGCCATAACTCCTCAACCACCAGCTGAAGCATTAAAGAGGTTGACAAGGTTGGGTGAGACAAGAAGGGTGACAAACAACAAAGATGGTGAAACACAAGGTAATAAAACATAGGTTTTTCCCCATAACCCAAGGTTTGACATCCCCCTCCCCTTATCCTTTGGAACCATGCCCTTTTCATTCAACGTTGCACTGCCGTAGCTGGTTGTGGTTTATTTTAATT
>LPNX010236182.1:442835-458648 GCA_001517045.1 Pseudotsuga menziesii
CACACACAATCACACAAACACATCCATTTGTTTCCCCCTACAATTGACACCCCCCCTCCTCCACTCTCTCTCACTCCCCAACTCATCCATATACACCTAACCCACACCCTATAATAACCCAAAAATTCGTAAAAATTTAAAATTTTTCAAGTGACATAAAATGTTTAATATCACTGCTAAAGTACCACTAATGGTTAGCAGATAATAAAATAGTTTATGAAAGAAATAAGAGTTTCTTGTTTATCAGGTTTTGTATAACTTACAGGCGTAACCTCAAAAGCTATGTTAGTGTTGTTTTAACTTAGCAGTTGTAATTCTTCCAGAAGTAGAAAAAGAACTTGTATTTTACTGCTGCTAGTTATACTGTTGATTTATTTTGTCAAGTAGGGAAAATATATTATGTTTGATTGGGGCTTACTTAGCGTTTAACTAGCTCAGTTGGATTGATGTTTCTTTACAGGGTTTTTTAGGTGAGCGTAAGTTCCATTACAAATAATAATAGTTATATTCAAGTTAAGAAGATACTTCTCTAGCATGTTTATGATGCTAGACTTAGAATGTTAAAATGCAGCTTGTCTCCATAAGAGGTAAGGTTGATCTTAAATTTTGCTATCAAAACTCCATAATGACATTATAACAACTACCTATGCATGGGTTAAAATGCATAAACAAATACTGTCAGAAGATATCAAAATCCCTAGATGATTATGATTCAACTTCTAATGAATGCTTGTATTCCTGTTTACAATAATTGTAATTTAGAGTTTAGATGGAAAGAAATTCAGTTCACCTCTTGATGCTTCAACCACTCCATACTGTTTGGTGTCTATCACAATTATCTTCATTACAAGGTTTATACACAATAATCTCTCAATACTAACCAAATTACTTTTACTTTTAACTATTTATTCCTTACTAAGTTGCTATAATTTCACTGAAACTCTGGATATAGTCTAAGGAATGTATTTACTATCATTCCCAAAACTCAATTTATTAAAAGAATCAGATCATGAATCTCTTCCTAGCTGAAGAATTCTTCCTTATTACTTTTATAGTTTTTACCTTCATACTAGTGGATTTAGTAAAACTTTGATATAAGTTGGTGGATTAACATCATAAAGTTTGATACTAAACATGAGTCTTTTTAACTATGTTCTAGCACACATGGTAAACAAAGACTTATCTTAACTTGACTTATCCTAAAAGATGCTTTCTATCTTAAACCTATAGTTTGTAAACTAAGCATCGAAAACTCCATGGTAAGATATATATTTAACAATCATAGAAAAGTGCATAGTTAAAATGATTATAGGGTTTTTTATTATAATTATATGCTGTAGATTGGAACCGTTCTCCACTATTGACTTGCACCCTCGATTGGAAAAATATTTTAGTGGACACATGGGATGGTCTTAACCACGAGATGGTTGACTTAAAAGAAACTAAACCCTATCCAATTCATTTCACAATGCGAGGGTTTCCTGTCTGGTGCGGTCGAGCTGTGAGCTAGTGGTCTTCGTTACTCTAAGTTTAATTATCGATTTTCCATCTCCTTCGTGAGCTAGGCCTTGTGAAGGGTAAAGACTAGTTTTAAGTGTCTTAAGACTGAAAACAGTGACAGAGCTCAAGTTGTGAATGTTTCCCATTCGGTTGAAGTACTACTTACTTCCTTTGAAGTCGTGGCTCTGGATTTTACCATTGCTGTCGGCGTAGTAACTTTGAGGCAACACTCTCCAAATTGTCCACAGGCTTTGGCATTTTCGACTGCTACTACAAGAAAACGCTAGCAGGTAACGGCCTGTCTTGTTTTTCTTTTTTAAAAGGAATTTTTACAATTTTACATTAAAATATTTTAAACCATTTAATTGTGGCTCCGTGAAGGTTCTTTTCTTAGTTTTAGATGTTGGAAGTGAGCTCGTTCTTTCAAGCCTAAAAATACAGTCCCTGGTAAGCACTAGTTGTATTGAGTGTCTTCTCCTGCATTGGAATGTGGTGATTGGAAAGATAGGAAACTTCATTGCTGGTTATGGCATGATATTGGTTTACATGTTAGGTTGTTACTTCTTGATTGTTTGTTTTTGTATGATTTCGAAACCCTAGAGGGTACTGTGTGCAGGAAGGTTGAAGGCTATTGTAGCCGTGACATTTAGGTTTTAGAGACAATGCCTTTATGGCCTAGACGATGTAAAGGAATTTTTTTTTCCAACTCGTCTTAAGCCATGACCATGCTATTTCGATTATTGTCTGAAATCTCAATTTTAAAAAATAGTCTTTGCGGTTAATGATAAGTCTGTTCAGTCAGCGGAATTTGTAAACTGGCAAGGGTTATTAGTAATTATAATTTTTGGTTTACTAATTTATATTTTTAAAAGAATTTATAGGGTTTGTTTGGTACACGGTTTAAGCCTTGACTAAATTTATAAAAGGCTTAAGAGCCATTACATTGATTTCTAATTTGTCTCTTATTCAATCATTAACAATGTTATTAATTTTTTTATGTTATTTGGTAATTAAAATGATTTACAACTATTTATTTCATTGAGAGCTTTTACTGTTTTAAAGAATAAATTTTGTACTCTTCCTTGCTCACAAGGGTTAATATTTTAATTACCCTACAGTTCTGAAAAAGAAATAGAATTTACAGAAATGAATTTGGTTTTGTGTTTTCTAATTTTACTTTTTATAAATAATTACTTACACCTATTAAATTTTACGAAGAAATTTAGTATGAGATTCTGCAAGTTTGTAAATAAGGAGGAAACCTGTCTTTTGAAAACCTTAGGTAAAATTCTGAAGGTTTACAGTAAACATCGGTTTCCAGTACAGAATGTAATATTGGAAATTATTAAACAGACCTATGAAGTACTTAGCTAGGTTAAAACCCTAAATACTGTTTTTACAGTTCCTATATTTGTTTATTTGATTTTGTTTATTGTGTTTAGAATAAATATTAGTACTAGCAATTGTTCTGAGATTAATATGTCTACTAGTGACTCATGTATACTCTATTATTTTCCTATAATTAGATATTACAGATACTTTCAGTAGATAGGTTAAGCACTGCTAGTTTTCTATTAATGAATCTCATAAAAAAAACTATGTAAGTAATCACTTGCATTTTTCATAAAGAATAATAAACAAATCATAAACAAATATACTGATTTATCTTAACAACTAGTTGTACTAGAGTACTGCCTTATAAAATGCATGGAAAAATATAGTGTGGTATTTTCTTTCTATTCTTGTCTCATTTACTAATATTCATACTGTTCTAAATATGATCTACTAATCACTGATATTATCAATAAATAATTCTCTTTTCTTCTTAAACCCTAATATAACAATAACATACCTATCTTCAAAAACTAGTAATCATTTTCTGAAGACAGTAAATAAATTGTAAATAAAAAATGAACAAATAAAAACCTGTCAAATGATGAGGTGACAACAGCTTAAGGAGGCTGTTCCTCCCAACCAACTCCTGGAGAAAGCTTAGTCTGCACTTCCTCAGGACCCCCAAGCCTGTCTCATGGTCCTCCTGGTAGAGTACTAGCTGAAGGATGTATCCTTAAGACCTTCTGTCACCTGACTAGTCAAATTATAACAATAATTCAATCTTGCTTACAACAGTAAGAACTTCATACTAACAGCTACATAAGTTCAGTTCTCAGCAGTTAACCCCTCAAACTCACTTCAGTAATCCCCTCCATTGAATTTCTAATGTGCACTTCATTCACACTGAATGATGACTTCTTCAGAAATGAGCCGCCTCAGCTGTCTTCAATGGGAAATTTTATAATAATGCCTAGGTCTTCTGGGTCAGTTTTTACTTAATGAGCCACCTGCTCCAGTTCCACTTTCTTGGGAAATCATGACCACAAATATAGGGAAGTTGCCACCTGCAATAGTTGGAAGTAGTTTGACAATGTTGCCACTTGTCAGTATACTCTCCACCCAGTATCCTCCACCAAGTGACCAATTAACACTCTTTTAATAGCTTCCCTAAGCTGTTGTCTCATCATTTATTTATTTATTAATAAAATATTTTGAAATACATTAATTATTCTTGACCCCATTTGGTCATCAATTACAAACTTAGCATAAAATATAACATAATGTTCCTCAATAACATTAAATTGTTTGCAAATTGGGGAATGTGACATACACGGCCCTTAATTTATAACATCGTCTTCGATGTTATTTATTCCTCATCCTCAAAGTTCCCCTAAAATATAATTGGATATGCATACTGCATATGACTTTCCAATTCCCACGTGGCTTCTTTGGACTAAGGTGTTTCCGTTGCACCTTCACTTGACCAATGGTGCAATTTCGAAGTGAGATCTCCCTCCTTTCGAGGATACAATCCGGTTCCACCAGAAAATCTCCTTCGGGTTCCACCTGCACATCATTCCAATTAATAACATGAGTAGCATCATGTACATATTTTTTTAATACAGAATTATGAAAAACATTGTGAACTCTTAGATTTGGTGGTAGAGCTAATTGATATGCTACCTGTCCTATCCTAGACAGTATTTCAAAAGGACCAAAATATTGAGGTGCTAGCTTAGCATAGCTACCCAACCTCAGAGAACTCTTTTTGGGTCTCACCTTAATAAAAACATGTTCACCTACCTGGAACTCCTTTGGAGTTTGTTTAAGGTCAGCTTAGATTTTATGTCGATCTTGCGCAACTTTCAAGTTATCTTGTACCTGTTTTACAATTAAATCCATATCCTTCAATAATTTAGGTCCTAATACTAACATATCCACTCAATTCCTCCAAGAGATGGGAGTGTTGCATTTCCTTCCATACATAATTTTCAAAGGGACTATATCTAGCTGAAGCTTGATAATGATTATTGTAAGCAAATTCTACCAAGTGTAAATAATCTTCCCATTTACTTGGGTTGCTCCTTTACATACATTCTGAATAGATCTTTCAATACATGATTTAATCTTTTAGTCTGTCCGTTAGTTTGAGGATGGAAAGAGGTACTAAAGTTTAACATAGTATTTAACCCTTTAAACAAAGATTTCCAAAAATTACCTGTAAATTTAGGGTCTCGGTCTGAAATTATCACCTTCGGTATTCCATGCAACCAAAAGATTTGTTTTAAGAAAATATCAGCAATATTCATAGCTTTATACATAGTTTTTATAGGTATAAAATAGGCTACTTTGCTCAATTTATCAACCACTACCATTATTGAGACATTTAAGTTCTAATTTCTAGGTAGACCCGTGATAAAATCAAGGCTAATTATCTCCCATTTCCAACTAGGAATAGGAAATGGTTGAAGTAGCCCAACTGGATGCTGATGTTTAGTTTTTACTTGCTGACATTCGAAGCACCTAGCAATATATTCTACCAGTTCATTTTTCATGTTTGTCCATAAATAATCCTTTCTTAGCATGGTTATTGTTTTCTGATAACCCGAATGCCTTGAATAAGGAGTTTTATGAACTTCATTTAAAATTAACAGCTTAATCTTAGGTACATTAGGTATGTACAATCTATATTTATACAATAATAATCCTTTTTGAGCCGAGAGGCACTCTACAGCCCAGTATGGGGGAGATCTTGTCACGTGATGTAACATGATGTAACGTTACTAACATGTTGGCAAAAAATAAAAGTGAAAGTGAATATTATGGGAGAGATCTTGTCACGTGATGTAACGTTACTAACATGTCAGCAAAAAATAATAGTGAAAGTGAATATTATGGGGGAGATCTTGTCACGTGATGTAACGTTACTAACATGTCAGCAAAAAATAATAGTGAAAGTGAATATTATGGGGGAGATCTTGTCACTTGATGTAACGTTACTAACATGTCGGCAAAAAATAATAGTGAAAGTGAATATTATGGGAGATATCTTGTAATGTGATGTAACGTTACTAACATGTCCGCAAAAAATAATAGTGAAAGCGAATATTATGGGAGATATCTTTTAGCCATTCTCATGTAGATCGGTAAACTCTGATCTAAAAATACATATTACAAAATGGAGAATTGTTCCTAACCAGATGAATATTATGCAGTAATCCATAATCCTTAGGACCGGGGGAAAACATGTCTCTGTCATGGAATCCATTAGTAGCTAAAGCAATTCATAGTCGAAGAATGTCTACTTGTGTTTTCCCCGGTAGGCAGTTGATAATTGCTATAAAAAGTATCAACTTCAAGATTTTCTGTACAAGTTTCTGTAGAGATTAGCTCAGAAGATGGACTCTTGGAATTTGTGTGCCTCTGCTTCTCTTTTGTAGGCTTCCCGGTGAGTTTCTGAATAAGAGAACGAAAGTTTTGTGGGTCCATTTTGATAATCTTGGGTTCATAAACATACACAACACGCATCTTTGGAGCGATAATATTCTTGTGCTGCAAATATTTCCTTGATCTTCGTTCATCATTTGCAGCAGAGTAAGAGTCGGAATTGGCGGCCAGCATCGCAGATTCTGATCTAGACTTGGGTGCAACTTCAGCCATGTTGGAATTTGTCATAATCCCTGCAAATGTTTGAGAACAGTCGATCATGGAGAATGAGGGGATTTTAATAGCTCTGATTCTTTCGAAGATGAGAGTTTTGATCAGCTTCTAAGATATAAAATTGCCTTCTCCTTTCTGGATTGTAGATTCCCTTCAGCTTCTGATCAACTGCACCAATGCCACTTATAACCAGATTTCCAGCTATTCTAAAGATAAGTTCTGGGAAGTACAAATGAATTCCAATGAAGTAAATTCAATCTCTGAATTGACCAATGAAATCATATGTTTATGCCCATGTTATTCAGATTATTCTATTTGACAATGGTTTGTATTCAGATTGGGCTGTGTATATAGGTTTCGAATTGGCTCTTCGCTGATAAGCATTAGGTAGTTTTGTGAGCATGCGCTGTCTTATCGAGTCCCATCAATCCCACGTTTTGTTTTGGAAGTAGGCAGGGAAGCTCGTAACACTAAGAAAATAAAAATCTTATTCTTGACCACTCTGTCGGTGTCATGGTTTGTAAAATTCTTATGCTTGAGCCCTGTGTGGGTGTCATGGCTGGGTAGCTAATAATGACAGATCTTATTTGTACTATGTTGAATGATATTCCAATCGATCTTAATAATATCTCAATAGGCTAATGGCGTTAAGTCAAACTCTTATGTAAGAGAGTAACTTTCACAGATTTTGTAGTGAATGTCTCATTTTTAGAATTCGTATGTATTGTCCAATTTTGAATTTTCCAGTCAACTGTTTTATTTTACAATTCCAGTTTTGAATTCTTGTGAGTTGATAGTCAACCTTTTTATTGCGCCCAAGGCGCTTTACATCTCAGTATGGGAGAGATCTTGTAAGGTTACGTAACGCTATTTTTATTAATAACAAATATTTTTTTTAATTATAAGCCAAAATAAATGTTGGCCAGAAAAACCACCTAATATGGCGAAGATGTTGTAATATTCCTACCTAACAAAACAATAAAAAAGTAAAAAATTAATTATCTTAAAAAAAATGGAAGATGTTGTAACATTACTACCTAACAAAATAATAAAAAAGTAAAAATTTAATTATCCCTAAAAAAAATGTGGATCAGGAAAAAAAACACAATATGGGGGAGATGTTGTAATGTTCCTACCTAGGAAAATAATAAAAAATAAAATTGTGAATTATCCACAAAAAAATGTTGGCCTTGCACATGGTTTTAAAATCATGTGCATGGTTTTAAAACCATGTGCACATGGTTTTAAAAGCATTTGCAAAGCCTTCTAAACAACCCATGGTTTTATTGTACATGGTTTAGGAGGGCCTTCCAGATGGTTTTAAAACCATGTGCAAGGCCTCCTAAACAAGCCATGGTTTTATTGTACATGGTTTAAGAGGGATTTGCAAATGGTTTTAAGACCATTTGCAAGGCCTTGCATATGGTTTTAAAACCATGTATGAGGAAATGTTGTAGGGTTTGTTCCTAACAAAATAAAAAATAATAATAAATACTATATGTGGGCCATAAATAATATTAAATATTAATAATGATAATATTAAATGTGGACCTTACCTAAAAATATGTGTCTTTTGGTTTGAATCAAATCAATGGATACCTAAGAAGAGATTTGATCCCTCTCGGTGCTTAATAGAGCCTAGGATTTGGATCTACGCTGGTTTATTCAAGCTGTACCTTGTACTTAGACTTTCTATTAAATTTTCTTTTACTTTTGCTAGTAACTTTCGATAATTTTCATCTTGTTCTATTCTAGCTTTTAGTTGTTCTTCCAAGTCTGTCGTATAAGTGCTGATGGATGCTGTAAAATTTAGCTTTGCATTTCTATTTAATGCATCAGAAACCTTATTCTCCTTTCCTTTAATATGTTGAATTTCAAAATCATATTCACTCAAAAAAGCTAGCCACCTAGCTTGCCTAGCATTCAAGTTAGGTTGGTCCAACATATATTTCAATCCTTTATTATCTGTCATTAGTATAAACTTTCTTCCTATTAAATGATGACGCCATATCTTTAAGGCATGTATGACAACAACTAATTTTAAGCCATAGGTCGCATAATTTTCTCATGAACCTTTAGCTTCCTAGACTCATAATCAATGACATGTCCTTCCTGAGTTAATAATTCACCTAAACCATCATTGCATGCATCTGTACATACTATAAAATATTTATTAGGGTCAGCAATTCTTAGGATTAGTGCGGTGGTTAATAATGTTTTTAACTTTTAAAAACTGTCTTCACACTTTTGATTCCAATTGAATTTCTTCCCCTTTTTCTGCAAAGAGGCTATAGGATTTGCAATTCTTGAAAACCCTTCGATGAATCTCCGATAATAACCAGTAATCCCCATGAATGGTCAGAAGTCAGTTATGTCTTTTGGGTCTGGCCAATCGTTGATTGCCTTTATCTTTTCAGGGTCGACAGAAATTCCTTCTTTAGTCACCACATGACGCAAATACTAGATTTTATCTTTAAAGAAGTCACATTTACTGAATTTTGCAAAAAGTTGATGTCATCTTAACTCTTGTAAGACAATTTTTAAGTGTTCTTTATGTTCCTCTTTAGACTTTGAGTAAATTAAGATGTCGTCAATCAATACGACCACAAATTTATCCAGATATTTGTGCATTACATTATTCATTAGACACATAAAAATAGCTGGGGCATTAGTAAGCCCGAATGGCATAAAGACAAACTCGTAATGTCCATATCGAGTCCTAAAGGTTGTTTTAAAGATGTCTTCATCCTTGATTCGGACCTGGTGGTACCCAGATCGTAAATCAATCTTTGAAAACACCGTGGCTCCATGTAACTCATGAAACAGATCATCTATGCGAGGTAACAGGTATCTGTTCTTGATAGTCATTTTATTTAGTTGACGATAATCTATACATAGTCATGGAGCTCCATCCTTTTTCTTAACAAAGATGACAGGTACCCCCCAGGGGGACACACTGGGTCTAATGCAATTCTTATCAATGAGTTCTTTTAACTGTGACTTAAGTTCATTTAATTTTAGTATATGCATCTGGTAAGGGGCCTTTGAGCTAGGCACTGCCCCAAGTACCAGCTCAATAGAAAAATCTAATTTCCATTTCGGAGCCAGTCCCAGAATTTTTTTTGAAAATACATCTGAATATCCCCTCAGAATCAGAATATGTTCCAATTTTAATTTATCTCTGTTGTTAGTGTCTTCTTCATCGATGACTATTACAACAAAATCCTTACAGCCTTTCCTAATAGCTCTCTTAAGCTGCAAAGCATAAATCTGCCTTATGACTGTTTTCCTAGGGTTTCCCTTTACATTTATTAACTTTCCATTGCTATTTATGCAAGTGAAGTTTGTATCAAAGCAATTCAAGACCACCCTATGTTGTTCTAACCAATCCATACCAATTAATATATCATATGAACCTAAATGTAGCACATTGAGCTTAACAGAGGTTTCAAACTGATCCATAGTTACTGCACAATTCTTAACAAAGCTAATTACTTTTCTCTTTGCACCAATAGCTAGCTAAGCTAAGCAAGATCTTGCAAAATTTTCAATTGAAAGCTTACACTTTTATACTAAATTAGGAGAAATGTAGCTTAAACTAGCTCTTGGATCAATTAAAATAGATATAGGTATTTGATTTATCTTACCTTCCACTTCCACCATGGAAGTTTGATAATCTACTTTCCGGTTCTCTAATGCTGCATTGATCCTGGGCATTGTCCTCGCTAGATCACCAACAATGATCTCCTGTTGTATTTTGTGTATATTGCTAACAGTCTTCTTTTAATTGGGGTAAATTGATGCATAATGCAGACCATTACATTCCCAACACTTTATGGGTTCCTTTCGTTCAAAATTCTTTGTATAGTTACTGTGGTTGTTAGCAGATTATTTATTCCTTCGATTATTTGGTCCGCGAATTACTTTTTTTCCCTTGGAAATTTTTACTAGGAAAATTTCTGGTGTTATTTTTCCTTTTGGGCTTCCAGTTAGTCATACTTTCCTTTTTACGATTCTGTTCATATCAGAAATTTGATTTTCTCATTGCTTCTTCTAATGTTTTTGGATTGTCATACTCAATTCTGTCTTTTATATGGTAAGGTAAACATCTGAGAAACCGTTGTACCTTAGGTTTCTTGTCCACAATATATGGCACATACCTGAGCAGACTTAGAAACTTACTATTTAGTTCTTTCATATTCATTGTTCCTATTTTTAGCTCATAAAATTCCTTTGCCCTTTCCTTATAATACTATTCAGATAAAAATTTCTTCTTGAAATATTTCTTAAATGTACTCCAATTTATATTTTTCTTCCTTATACATTTTACTCTTTTTAAGTCCTGCCACCATATGTCTATTTTTCCCGTAAGATTATAAATAGCCATCCTAGCCTTCAGTTGATTAGAGTAGTTATAAGTTTGGAAGTATTTCTTCATCCCAGACAGCCAAGATTCTGCTTCTTCCCCCTTTTCAGTTTCTCCATTAAAGGTTGGTGTCTTGATCTTTTTGAATTCCCGAGAGATTTCTTCGTAAGGTTTAAACTTTCTCTTCCTAGTATGGTTATTATCTTCACTACTGTCACTAGTATAATGAAAGTTTTGTTTATGTAAATTACCATATACTTCAGAAGATGAGCTACTTTCATTTTTAAATTTTTTAGTCTTTTTATCTTTATGCTGGTAACCTATATCTTCAGACTCAATTCTTTTATCTTTTCCCTTAGTATGAAACCTTTCTATTAAAATCTAATTTAGCTCCTCCTGAGCTCTCAAAATCCTCTCATTTTCTTTCTTAACCGATTCCATCTCTGTTTTTAATTCTTTAACTATTTGTAGTAGTTCCGAAGAATTATTAGTTATCTCTTCTTGTATAGGTTCTTTTTGAAAATTATTTCGTTCAGTGTAAGGAGATTCCTCATCCGCATATTCTTCCTATCTATCCATACCTGTCATTAACTCAAAAACAAAATTCTCTGGATTTATCATTCAAAAGAAAACAACATCAGCATGTTTACTTAAATTCACTGTTCCACATAAGCAAGTTGAGCTACATTCAGGACTAATGTTTGAACCTTGTACTCTGGAGTCTGATACCAAATGTAATAACCCAAAAATTCGTAAAAATTTAAATTTTTTCAAGTGACATAAAATGTCTAATATCACCGCTAAAGTACCACTAATGGTTAGCAGATAATAAAATAGTTTATGAAAGAAAAAAGAGTTGCTTCTTTATAAGGTTTTGTATAATTTACAAGCGTAACCTTAAAAGCTATGTTAGTGCTGTTTTAACTCAGGAGTTTTAATTCTTCCAGAAGTAGAAAAAGAACTTGTATTTTACTCCTGCTAGTTATACTATTGATTTCTATTGTCAAGTAGGGAAAATCTCTTATGTGTGATTGGGGCTTACTTAGCCTTTAGCTAACTCAGTTGGACTGATGGTTCTTTACAGGGCTTTTCAGGTGAGCGTAAGTTCCAGTAAAAATAATAATAGTTATATTCAATTCAAGAAGATACTTCTCTAGAATGTTTATGATGCTAGAATTAGAATGTTAAAATGCAGCTTGTCTGCATAAGAGGTAAGGTTGATCTTAAATTTTACTGTCGAAACTCCATAATGACATTATAACAACCACCTATGCATGGGTTAAAATGCATAAACAAATACTGTTAGAAGATATCAAAATCCCTAAATGATTATGATTCAACTTCTAATGAGTTATTGTATTCCTATTTACAGTAATTGTAATTTAGAGTTTAGATGGAAAAAATTCAGTTCACCTGTGGATGCTTAAACCACTCCATACTGTTTGGTGTCTATCACAATTATCTTCATTATAAGGTTTATACACAATAATCTCTCAATACTAACCAAATTACTTGTACTTCTAACTATTTATTCCTTACTAAGTTGCTAGAATTTTAGTGAAACTCCAGATATAGTCTAAGGAATGTATTTACTATCATTCCCAAAACTCAATTTATTAAAAGAATCGAATCATGAATCTCTTTCTAGCTGAATAATTCTTTCTTATTACTTTTACAATTTTTACCTTCATACTAGTGGATTTAGTAAAACTTTGATATAAGTTGGTGGATTAACATCATAAAGTTTGATACTAAACATGAGTCTTTTTAACTATGTTCTAGCACACATGGTAAACAAATACTTATCTTAACTTGACTTATCCTAAAAGATGCTTTCTATCTTAAACATATAGTTTGTAAACTAAGCATCGAAAACTCCATGGTAAGATATATATTTGACAATCATAGAAAAGTGCATAGTTAAAATGATTATAGGGTTCTTTATTATAATTATATGCTGCAGATTGGAACCGTTCTCCACTATTGAATTGCACCCTCGATTGGCAAAATATTTTGGTGGACACGTGGAATGCTCTTAACCATGAGATAGTTGACTTAAAAGAAACTAAACCCTATCCAATTCATTTCATAGCGTGAGGGTTTCCTGTCTGGTGCGGACGAGCTGTGAGCGTGTGGCCGTCATTACTCTAAGTTGGCTTCTTGGTTTTCCACCTCCTTCATGAGCTAGGCCTTATGAAGGGTAAATACTAGTTTTTAATATCCTAAGACTAAAAACAATGACAAAGCTCAAGTTGTGAATGTTTCCCAATCGGTTGAAGTACTGCTTACTTCCTTTGAAGTCGCGGCTCTGATTTTTACCATTGCATTTGGGGTAGTAACTTTGAGACAACACTCTCCAAATTGCCCACGGGCTTTGGCATTTTTGAATACTACTACAAGAAAACGCTAGCAGGTAACGACCTATCTTGTTTTTCTTTTTTAAAAGGAATTTTTACTACATTAAAAGATTTTAAACCATTTAATGGTGGCTATGTGCAGGTTATTTTCTTAGTTTTGGATGTTGGAAGTGAGGTCATTCTTTCAAGCCTCAAAATGCAGTCCTTAGTAAGCCTCGGTTGTACTGAGGGTCTTCTCCTGCATTGGGATGTGGTGGTTGGAAAGATGGAAAACCTTGATGTTGGTTATGGCACGGCCTTGGTTTACATGTTAGGTTGTTACTTATTGATTGTTTGTTTTTGCATGATTTCGAAACCCTAGAGGGTACTTTGTGTAGGAAGGTTGAAGGATTTTGTAGCCGTGACATTTAGGTTTTAGAAGCAATGCCTTTATGGCCTGGATGATGTAAAGGATTTTGTTTTTTTTTCTAGCTCAGCTTAAGCTGTGACCATGCTATTTCAATTACTGTCTGAAATCTCAATTTTTAAAAATAGTCTTTGTGGTTAATGATAATTCTGTTCAGTCAACGAAAATTGTAAGTTGACAAGGGTTATTAGTAATTATAATTTTTGGTTTACTGATTTCTATTTTTAAAAGAAGTTACAAGGTTTGTTTTGTACAGGATTTAACCCTCAACTAAATTTATAAAAGGGATGAGATCCATTACATTGCTTTCTAATTTGTCTCATATTTAATCATTAACAATGTTATTAATTTTTTTATGTCATTTGGTAATTAAAATGATTTACAACAATTTATTTCATTATGAGCTTTTACTATTTTAAAGAGTAAAATTTCTACTCTGCCTTACTTAGAAGGGTTAATATTTTAATTACCCTACAGTTCTGAAAAAGAAATAGAATTTATAGAAATGAATTTGGTTTTGTGTTTTCTAATTTTACTTTTTATAAATAATTACTTACAAGTGTTAAATTTTATGAAGGAATTTAGTGTGAGATTCTGCAAGTTTGTAAATAAAGAGGAAATGTGCCTTTTGTAAACCCTAGGTAAAATTCTGAAGGTTTACAGTAAACATCGGTTTCCAGTACAAGATGTAATATTGGAAATTATTAAACAGACCTATGAAGTACTTATCTAGGTTAAAGCCCTAAATATTGTTTTTACAGTTCCTATATTTGTTTATTTGATTTGATTTATTGTGTTTAGAATAAATATTAGTACTAGCAATTGTTCTGAGATTAATATGTCTACTAGTGACTAATGTATACTCTATTATTTTCCTGTAATTAGATATTACAGATACTTTCAGTAGATAGGTTAAGTACTGCTAGTTTTCTATTAATGAATCTCATAAAAAAAAACTATGTAAGTAATCACTTGCATTTTTCGTAAAGAATAATAAAAAAATCATAAACAAATATACTAGTTTATCTTAACAACTAGTTGTACTAGAGTACTGCCTTATAAAAGGCGTGGAAAAATATAGTGTGGTATTTTCTTTCTATTCTTGTCTCATTTACTAATATTCCTACTGTTCTAAATATGATCTACTAATCACTGATATTATCAATAAATAATGCTCTTTTCTTATTAAACCCTAATATAACAATAACATACCTATCTTCAAAAACTAGTAATCATTTTCTAAAGACAGTAAATAAATTGTAAATAAAAACTGAACAAATAAAAACTTGTCAAATGATGAGGCGACAACAGCTTAAGGAGGTTATTCCTCCCAACCAACTCCTGGAGAAAGCTTAGTCTGCACTTCCTCAGGACCCCCAAGCCTGTCTCATGGTCCTCCTGGTAGAGTACTAGCTGAAGGATGTATCCTTAAGACCTTCTGTCACCTGACTGGTCAAATTATAACAATAATTTAGTCTTGCTTACAACAGTAAGAACTTCATCCTAACAGCTACATAAGTTCAGTTCTCAGCAGTTAACCCCTCAAACTCACTTCAGTAATCCCCTCCATCAAATTTCTCATGTGTAGTTCATTCAAACTGAATGATCACTTCTCCATAAATGAGCCGCCTCAGCTGTCTTCAATGGGAAATTTTATAATAATGCCTAGGTCTTCTGGGTCAGTTTTTACTTAATGAGCCACCTGCTCCAATTCCACTTTCTTGCAGAATCATGACCACAAATATAGGGAAGTTGCCACCTGCAACAGTTAGAAGTAGTTTGAGGATGCTGCCACTTGTCACATTAGAGGAAATTTGGGGTCTAAAATGGGCCTTATAAGAAAACGTGCCAAAATAAGTTTTTGTGAGTTGGAATTCAAGAACCAATAGAATTTCAATAAAATAAGTCAACCATAATGGTTGAATTGACATATTTGTCATTAAAAAAAACTACTTTTTTTGTTTGTATTTTCGACATATCTCATTGTGTTTTTCTCAAATTTTGATTGGGAGAGCTCGTTGGATGCGGAATTTGATTCCGCACCCAACGAGTACCCACACTGCATACTTTTGACGGACCCCGCTACCCTAAAAACAAGAAATACCTGAAAAAAACGTGATGATGATGTCATCATCACGTTTTTTCAGGTATTTCTTATTTTTGGGGTAGCGGGGTCCATCAAAAGTATG
>LPNX010236182.1:460120-473464 GCA_001517045.1 Pseudotsuga menziesii
CCCTCAATCTCTCTATCTCTCTCACACATCCACATGTCACCCCATCCCACTAAGGGAACCCCCACTCCACTATATCTTTCTCTCTCACACAGAGACACACACACATCCCTATGTCTCCCCTTACCACTAACACCCCCTAACCTATAACCTACAACACCTAGAAACCCCCACACACATCCACAGGTCTCCCCTTACCACTAACACACACTCCCTTGTATCACTCCCCAACCAATCCAACTACCTCTAACCACCACCCCCCTACTACATACCGTCTACAACACCTAGACACCCCTGCATTAATCTAACCCACCCACTCCTAAAATACTAACACATCCCTTATTCTCTCTCTCTCTCTCTCTCTCTCTCTCAAACAAACACACACACACATCCACAGGTCACCCCATACCACTAAGGACCCCCCCTCCACTCTATCTTTGTCTCTCTCTCTCTCTCACACACACACATCCCTATGTCTCCCATTACCACTAAGGACCCCCCCCCCATTTTGCGCGTTTTATTGAAGCAAAATAGGAGCACATTTTAATAAAGAAAAACGGGAGCGCGTTTTACTGAAGCAAAATGGGAGCACGTTTTATTTAAGCAAAATGGGAGTGCATTTTTGCAAGGTAAAACATGAGCGCATTTTTTCAAGGTAAAATATAAGCACTTTTTTGTACTATCCTAATTGGCATGCATGTTGGCAGCCTTGGGACTAGGCTTGGCAGTGTCAGGATTGCTTGGGATGATTTCTATTTTATGGATTAAGAGTGATTGACTTCACTCTACCATTGCATCTAAAAGGTCCCTCAACTTTGTGCACTCACCCATACCTTTTATACACAGCAAGGAAACTAGTTCATGCAATTAAGAGGCACATCACGCCAATGATCAAATCCCCATGTAAAAATAAGAAATATGGTTAGAAATGAGCATGCTAATTTAAATTAAGAACAATTTTAAAGAATTAGATTTAGGATTTACCACTTACCAGTAGTAGAGAATCGATTTCTCTTGAGGAAGCTTAGCCTCATCAATATTTAAAAAAAACAAAGACCCGCTAGCCGAGAATAACAACAGTATAATAAGTACTCAATCCCAAACTTAAGATTCAATGAACTACTAACTATTGCATTCGAAATACCAGGTAAGACGAGCACCTAATTTGTTCACAAACGTGTAAAGCACTTATATAGTTTAAACACAAATATATTCCATGAGGAATATTGAGGGCTTGAAACAGAGACACCATAATGAAACCTGTAACAAGAGCACAATATCATAATATTTCCAAATTAAAGTTCAAACAAAACCGAAACTTAACTAGACCAAGCTGTTATATCTTGCCTTTTTCTATTCTCTTCACCTGCAGCATTCAAGAAATGATTTAGAATCCATTTACATGTATATTCTTACCCTTTAAAAAGGAGAAACAATATTGGTGAATACCAGATGACTTACCATGCATGTAAATGCTTGAGGGTACCAAGTTTTCTTATCATTATTTACACCATCGCAAATCGTGTACAAAAACACACTTGTATTAGCTTTAAACCCTATTAAACTTTATGCAAAAGCTTTAAAGAGTGGTGTGAGTTATTTGTAGAAATGATGGCCTCATTTTTGCCTAATAAAACTTCAACACGAACGATATCAACTAACAGAAGCCAAACCACCCGTCCTTCCACAAAAAGGAAAGAGAGAAAGTTTAAGAATTTTGTAGAGCCGAAGAAAGTGACATAGAGCTCAACTCTGCTAGTTTCCACACCCTTCTAACTTTTGATAAAAAAACTCTTCCGCTAAATGAAAAATGTAGTGCTCAACGAACAACATTGATTTTGCAGCCAAAGGGGTAATCCCTGTGTTCACACTAGGAGAAACACATTATCCACACAAGGGTAATACCTCAGTAGGGTGCGTGTGAAATAAACAATGAAACACAACCAACAAATAACTTCCAAAATAACCAAGATCAAGTTATGAAAGAGTTATTGTTTCACACTTTCCAATTTTTATCCAATGGTTAAGAGTCAATGTAGATTCTAAGTGGAGGGATTATATTCATTTTCCGAAACCTATATTCATTTTCCAAAACCGAGGTCTAAAGAGTAGTTAATGCACTGTAAGAATAGAAATTAATCACCGTTGTTGTGTTGTCAACTCACATTCCACGGGTTCGATATTAAAAGATCAAACATTAATCCTTCCACTTGGCATTGCATTAAAAAAATTTAGATGTCAAAACCTTACCACAAACCCTCCAAACTCATCTTTTAAAAATTCTATCACATGGTTATAAATACACAATTAATACCATAGTACATACCATCGTATGGATGTGTATAAATCTTAAACCTTAACAAAGCTAAATCCAAAGTATAGCATATGGTGGGTTTAAACATTAATTAAAGTTTAAGAGGGTTAATCATTGCATACAAGCCTTAAGCATAAAAAAAACCTTATGCTTATAAACATTAGCATTAGCACTAATTTTATGCATTGATTCAATACTAATTGGGACTATGGTTAAACGCGTAGGTCCTAACTTTTAACTTATAGAATAAACATAGACCTTGACTTGCAAATAACTTGCTAGGGAACTTCAAGTGTATACAATTAATTTACCTTGCTCAATCAACAATCCCAAGCAGTAGATGTGTACACTTCCAGAAATCAAACAACCTTAGATTAGAACTTGGAAATAAAACCGATTGTGTAAAAGTTTAATGTCATGTCCCCATTCCAATAGGTCTACTAGTTGACAATGTTCACCCACCTACTAGTTCCCTAGGTTGGGGGAGGAGGAATTAAATATTGCAATAAGGGAGTTATGGGACCCAACAAAACATTATTTTATCATTTACGCATTAATTTGGGTCATACAAATAATAAATATGGAGAAAATAAAGTGGCATTGCTTCATAAGTACAGTTTGAGGTCCATGGGGGCCTTGGGTGGCTAGATGCTTCCTTACACATGTCATGGATTAACCCAAAATTCTAAATTATGAGTGATGGAATATTATTGGAAGGTGAATATTCATCAAATGACATATTATGAGCCTAAGGATTTGAATGGGTGAGTAGGATTAAATCCCCATAGAAGAGGAAGAGTCTAGTAGGAAACTAAGGTTCCATGTGGAGCTAAATTCCCTGCGCTTTATGACAACAATGATGGAATGTTCTATGACAAGTCAGACCTGATTCTATACCTATGACAACTTGAAATTTCAGGGCTAAAAATAGGCTCCAATAGGGCTAATTTTGGACTAGGCGGAAGCCATTCGAATTGGGTGGAAGATGAGGGGTTGAGGAGAAGACCAAGTGGCATGAAGGTTACTCAACATCAAGGAGAAGGTGGAGGAAGCCTATGGGAATGAATTCGACCTTGTAGGACCATAGGAAGGCTAGATAAATATCTCATAAGGAATGGAAATGTATTTTTATCATTTGTGAATTTTCCTTTGGAATTTGGAGAGAAATTGCTTGTCCTTTGCACAGTGAGTGCACACTTACCCTGCTAGTGAGCCAATTTTGAGAGAGTGAGATTCTCATCCAACTTGGCCATGGGGGATGCCATTCAGACCTATAATTTGGAGCTTAATTGGTTTTTTTTATGGAATATAGTAGGATGCTTCTATTCGTGACCCATCTTTCCTCCCATTCTCTCAATTTCTACTTCCATATTTCTGCATTTTTCTATGAATGCGCACTAGTGTGAATGGTGGTTGCGCCCCATTGAGTTCACTGGATTCCAAATATTTTATGTATGATGTATGTCTATTTAATATCAATTCCATATGGTTTTTAATTCAAAATCATAAGAAATACATATGTAAATGTCCACATTTCCAAGCTTTCTTGTGACTAGTTTACATGTGATGATTTTCCCTTTCAATGGAGATTGTGTATCTGATGTATATTACGACTTGGGTCAATTTTATATGATGTTATTAATCTATTGAAATGATGGAAATGGTATGTATTCATATTTATCTATATGAACCATTATATGCACCATTTATGAGTCGAAGTTGAGCTTTATTGTGTCATTTCCCTTAATCAAATATCACTGAAATTGTGCATTCGAATATGAAGATTTAATCCTATGTTTCAGAACTATTAACCACATATAATGATATTAAATGAAGTATAATTACAGTCCGCATACTCTATTCTTAAATTTTGTACTTTTTCTTAGGATTTGGATAGCCATTTTTTCCCACACCCTAGGGGGAATTGCACCATAAATTCATAGTAATTTTGCCCTTTTTTCCATTATGTCCAAATCAAGTTGCGGATGTCTATGACCTGTAATAAAACCACCAGAGAGTATATTGAATATTATTAATTCTCCCCATGTCATTACCTATCAAATTCTAGACCCACTTGTGCCATTCAAATCCCCCACAGTCCAAGCTAGTCAGGACACATTCGAGGAAATTTGAACTCAAAATGAGCCTTCTAACCATAATTCAAATTCCATGTCATAATGTGTTAGCCAATGAAATTTCTTTAAATTTGAAATACTATATAGGTTTGAAACAATTTTTTAATATAAATTTGGGGATAGGTATCATAAAAAAAAACTACTTTTTTGTTCGGATTTTCGACATATATCCCTGTGTTTTTACTGAAATTTCAAGTGGGAGAGATATCTGGATGCGAAATTAAATTCGGAATCCAATGAGTACCCACTCGGCATACTTTTGACGAACCCTGCTACCCCAAAAACAAGAAATACTTGAAAAAATGTGATGATAATGTCATCATCACATTTTTTCAGTTTTTTCTTGTTTTTGGGGTAGCGAGGTCCATAAAACATATGTGGAGTGGGTACTCAATAGATGTCGAATTTAATTTTGCATCCAGGAAGCTCCTCCGATCGAAATTTGAGTAAAAACATAGGGAGATATGTTGGAAATACGAACAAAAAAGTAGTTTTTTTCTTTTCTTTCTCCAAAATTAATAAATATTATTTTATTATTTTAACTATTATTTTATTATTTTTCTTAGGAGTCTCATTTTGATTGAAATTTCCTCTAATGATAGTTTCCAAAATTTTTCCTTTGTTGGGAATTTGTGAATTGGGCCATTACAAGTGGTATCATAACATGATATTGGCACCTGATAGAGTTCCATATTCATGTTTCCTGGTTCTGACCTTCTTCCATTATAAAATAATACTGGATATCTTAACATTGAAAGAGAATAAAGTGAAGAAAGTAATCCTATTTACAAAGAGATTAGGAATGAACTAGGATTTGGAGATATCGAGGGAAAAGAAGATAATAGAGACCTTAAAACATTCCTTACAACAGCTCTTGACACCATGACAAAACATCTCATGCAAGGGTTCTAATTGATGGCTAGCCAATTTGGGAGAAAACCGGCACCCGAGAGTAGTAGTAGTACACCCCATGTTGAGAGGAAGACCCATGGAGAAACAATTTTTTCGAAGACTGGACCTCATAACAAACCTCATGAGTTCAAAAAACAGAATGGACCTGCAATACCCAAGTTCTTACAGTCCAAATAAGTCCTTTACACCACCTATGATGTTAGAGATGCAACAAATGATCGGCATCAATTAAGTGATGAATGTAGGAAAGTCCTACATTTTAATTAGTTCATTAAATATTCTCTTCAGTTCAAGCAAGGAGGAAATGGTAACATGGCATCTCATATTAACCATGAATTAAAATATACCATGGGAAAAGTAGCCATTCCTTCCTTTGATGGTTCCTCACAATTGTCTGCTAGTGCTTGGTTGCAAAAATTTAGTGTATATTTTCAATTAAATTCTATGGTTGAAGAAGATGCATTGAAAATGGCCATTTTGCATCTTGAATGGGAATCTAGTGATTGGTGGCTCCATCGTATTAGAAACTTGGGACATGATCATATTTTATCCCATGAGTGTTTCTCCAATTCATTGATGGAGAGATTTGAGAGGAAATACCATGAACTTCCTTTCAAAGAACTAACCCAATTGAAGCAAGTAGGAACTCCTGAAGCATATATGTTAGACTTTGAAAATCTTTCAGTAATGGTTTTTGATGTATCTATGGCGAGGTTGGTTTTATTGTTTACTGAAGGATTGACAGAACCTTTGAGAGGGATAGTGAAATCCCACAAGCCAACCCCATTAAAGGATGCCATGAATTTGATAAGGGATTTGCATAATGTGTTTCCAAGAACCAAATACCCTCCTGGTCCAAGTTTACCTTCCAAGTTAAAGGAAGGTAAGAAACCATGGAAAAATGACTCCTATATCAAAGAAAATAAAGGAGGAAAAAGCAAAGAAGAGCTTAGAATAAAGAAGCTATGTTTTACATGCCAGCAACCTTGGGTCCCAGGACATAGATGTGACAAGGGAAAGACACACTGCATTGAAGTTTTTTATGAAGATGATGAAGAGGAGGAGGAGGAGGAGGCAGAAGATGCACAACTTGCAGCCCAAGAAGAAGGGTATCAAACAATAGAAGAAGAAGATCCCACTCCTTATACAAGAAAAAATGAAGCACTTTTGGGTGTACCACGATTCCACACCTTAAGGCTCAAGGGAAGCATACGAGGCCAAAAGGTCATGGTTATTATGGATGGTGGAGCCACTCACAACTTCATAGATCCAACTTTAGTGGAGAGGAGAAATATACGAGCTCAAACTTTTGATGGTTTCACAATCATCATTCTAGGTAACAATTCTATGGACTGGACGAAATGGATTCCAAAGCTTCAAGTTACTTTAGGAAATCATACTATCATTGATAATTTTTATGTAGTGAATGTGGATGATACAAATATTCTTTGGGAGTACAATGGTTGTACTCTTTAGGGGAGAATATAGTGAATTATCAAGTCCTTGAAATAAGGTTCAAAAATTCAGAAGGGAAACCCATCTTGTTGAGGGGAATGCACACTTACCCAAATCAAGTAGTGTCTTCTCACAGCATGAGGACTGTCTTGATTCATGGAGACATAGAGTGGGATGCTGAATGTTTAATTACATCTCATAAACCCCACTTGGACATTTCCAAGCATCCTAAGGATATAGAGAAACTATTGAGTAAGTATGAGAAGGTTTTTGGAGAGCTTCCACCAAGAAGACCACTAGATAGAGGTGTTGAGCATATCATTGAGTTGGAGATAGGAAACAACCTATAAAAATGAATCCTTATAGGAATCCCAAAAGGATTCAAGATGATATTGAAGACGCCATCAAAGAACTCTTGGACTTGGGTCTCACAAGGCCTTGTTCTATCCTATTTGCTTCTTCAGTTGTTATGGTTAAAAAAAAATATGGAACCTTGAGAATGTGCTTTGATTTCATAGAATTAAACAAGAATACAATAAACAATAGATACCCCATACCAAGGATTGATGAGCTCATGGATGAGATCCATGGGGCCAATTTCTTCTCAAATATTGACCTTAGATCAGGTAATCAACAAATTCAAATGAGAGAAGAAGATATACCAAATACTACTTTTAGATGCCGCTATGGTCACTTTGAGTTTGTTTCCATGCCCTTTGGCTTGTCAAATGAACCAGCCACTTTCCAATCATGCATGAACACATCTTCCACAAGAAACTTCATAAGTTTGTACTTGTTTTCTTTGATGACATTCTTATTTACAATAAAACTTGGAAGGAACACTTGCATCATCTAGAAGAGGTATTAAAAATTCTGCATGATCAATCTTTGTTTCCTAAGCTGTCAATATGTGAGTTTTTTTTTACAGAGCTCTTGTATATTGGACACATCATTGGTCAAGATGGTGTGAATGTGGATATGGAGAAAATAATAGCCATTTTAAAGTGGCCTCGTCCCAAAAGTCTCACTGAATTAAGAGGGTTCAATGGAATTTGCACCTACTATAGAAAGTTTGTGAAGGGGTTCTCCCAACTCACTTTACCTCTCACTGATTTGACAAAGAAATATTCTTTTCATTGGCATAAAGGGGATTATAAATATTTCCAAAGAATTAAGTAGGTAATAAGCAATTGTCCCATTCTAGCATTGGCTGATTTTTCTAAACCATTTGTCTTGGAATGTGATGCATCAGGAGAAGGCATTGGAGAAGTCCTAAACAAGGAAAACACCCAATATATTTCGAGAGTAGAAATTTTCAGTCACATGATATATTTTAATCCATCTATGATAAATAAATGCTGGCCATCATGTATACTTTGATCAAGTTTCAAAAATACTTGGTGAGAAACAAATTTGTAGTCAAAACTGACCATAACAACTTAAGGTACTTCCTCACTCAAAAGGATTTAAATGAAAGGAAGAAAAAGTAGGTGAGTAAGATTCAAGAATTTGACTTTGATATTGAATATGTGAAGGGGAAAAATAATTTGGTAGCTGATGCCTTATCTAGAATACCTTCTATTTCTCTCATGGATGTAGCAGAAAATTGGAAAGCCACATTAGAAGTAGAGTATGCCAAAGATAAATTTTCTTGTGAATTTTTTGATGGGACTAACAATTATGATAGGTAAAAGGTATTGGAAGGAATCATATACTACAAAGGTAAAATCTATTTGGTTCCTATTTCAGGTTTGAAGGAGAAAATTTAAAAAAAGGTTCATGATTCTCCTCTAGCAGGTCACCCCGGTTTCTTCAAAACATACCGAATGTTGAGGGAAATATTTGCAAGGAAAGGGTTGAAGGATGATGTTCTGAAGTATGTTAATGAATGCACCACATGTCAACAAAATAAAGTGGAGCACACTCATCCAACTGGTCTCTTACATCCGTTGCCAATTCCAACACAAAACTGAGAGAGCATTTCCATGGACTTCATCACTGGGTTACCCAAAGTATTTGGTAAGGATTGCATATTTGTGGTGGTGGATAGAATCACTAAATTTTCTCATTTCTTAGTTGTTACTCCCACTTTCACTACTGTACAAGTGGATGAACTATTTTTTCAACAAGTTTTCATATTGCATGGGATTCTTAAGAGCATTGCCAATGACAAAGATAGCAGATTTTTGAGTGCATTTTGGAAAGAACTCTTCAAAATGGTGGGGACCAATTTGACACCTAGCACAATATATCATCCCCAAACTGATGGAAAAAAAAAGAGGGTGAATCAATTGTTGGAAGGATACTTGAGGTTATGTGAGTTTTGTTACAATACTACTTTCCATATGTCCATTGGCATGTCTCCTTTTAAATAAATTTATGGTTATGATGCATACACTTTTATTGATCATATTTTTGGTGATAGTACAGCTCCCAAGGCTAAGGATTGGATTGAAGAAAGTAAATAAATTTTGAAGGTATTAAGAGATAACTTACATGTTGCTCAAAATCAGCAGAAACAATATGTAGATAAACATAGAATGGAGAGACAATTCCAAGTGAATGACTTGGTGTATTTGAGGTTTAAGCACTACAAACAAACCACCATAAAAGGTAAAGGTTCATAAAGCTTAAACCACGATTTTATGGTCCCTACAAAGTGATTCGAAAAGTTGGAGAAGTGGCCTATTAATTGGAGCTTCACATGGGAAGAAAAATTCATAATGTGTTTCATGTTTCTTGTCTAAAGAAGGTTATAGAGAAAAAAATTTCAGTTTTAGATACTTTACTACCTTTGGATGATGAAGGAAAACTTCTTCTCATTCCAAACAAAATCTTGAAAACAAGGGAGAAAAGGCTACAAAGCATAACAATCAAAGAATATTTGGTACAATGGAAGGATTTTCCTAGTGAGTAGGCCACTCGGGAAGATGAAATTTTTTTGCAGAATCCAAACTTGGCATTGATTGAGCACAAGCAATATTGGGTGGGAAGGACTGACATGTCCCCATTCCAATAGGTCTACTAGTTGACAATATTAACCCACCTACTAGTTCCCTAGGTTGGGGGAGGAGACATTAAATATTGCAATAAGGGAGCTATGGGAACCAAGAGAAACTTAGTTTATCATTTACACATTAATTTGGATCATACAAATAATATATATGGAGAAAATAAAATGTAATTGCTTCATAAATATGGGGGCCTTGGGTGGCTAGATGCTTCCTTACACATGTCATGGCTTAACCCAAAATTCAAAATTATGAGTGATGGAATGTTCTTGGAAGGTGAAGAGTCATCAAATGGCATATCATGAGCCCAAGGATTTGAATAGGTGAGTAGGATTAACTCCCCATAGAAGAGGAAGAGTCTAGGAAGAAACTAAGTGCCATGTGGAGCTAGATTTCCATCGCTTTATGACAACAATCATGGAATATTCTATGACAAGTCATACCTAATTGCAGAGATGGTTGAATACCTATCACAAGCTGATATGTCAAGGATAAAAATAGGTTTCAAGAGGGAAAATTTTGGACTAGGTAGTATGCATTCGAATTGGGTGGAAGATGAAGGGTTGAGCAGAAGACCAAGTGGCCTGGAGGTTACTAAACATCAAGGATGAGGTAGAGGAAGCCTCTGGGAATGAATTCGACCTTGTAGGATATTAGGAGGGTTATAAAAACATATCATGAGGAATGGAAATGTATTTTGATCATTTGTCAATTTTCCTTTGGTATTTGGAGATAAATTGCTTGTCCTTTGCACGGTGAGTGCACACTTACCCTGCTAGTAAGCCAATTTCGAGAGAGTGAGATTCTCATCCAAGTTGGCCATGGGAGAGGCCATTAAGACCTCTTATTTGTATATTCAGAGAGTGTTTTATTGCATATAGTAGGCTGATGTTTTTCGTGATCCATCTTTCCTCCCATTCTCTCAATTTCCACTTCCATATTTCTATGTTTTTCTATGAAGGCTCACTAGTGTGAATGGTGGTTGCGCCCCATTGAGTTCATTTCATGCCCAAGATCTGATGTATGATGTATGGGTCTGTAATATCAATTTCATATGCTTTGTAAGTCAAAATCATAATAAATATGTAGGCAAATGTCCACATTTCCAAGCTTTCTTATGACTAGTTTCCATGCGATGATTTTCCCTTTCAATGGAGATTGCGTATTTGCTATATATTGTGACTTGGATAAATGTTATATGTTGTTAGTAATATATTGAAATGATTTCAATGGTATATATTCATATTTCTCTGTCTGAACCATTATATGCACCATTTATGAGTCAAAGTTGAGCTTTATTTTGTCATTTCTCTTAAACAAATATCACTAAAATTGTGCATTTAAATATGAAGGTTTAATCCTATGTTTCAGAACTCTTAACCACATATAATTATAGTAAAAGAATTATAATTACAGTCCCCATACTCTGTTCTGAAATTTGGGAGGGTTTCTTAGGATTTAGAGAGTTATTTCTATCCACACCCTAAGGGGAATTGCACCATAAATTGCTAGTAATTTTTCCCTTTTTGCCATTATTTCCAAATCATGTTACATATGTCTATGACCTGTAATAAAACCGCTAGATATTCTATTTAAGAGTATTACGACTCCCCACATAAGTCCCTATCGAATTCGAGACCCACTTGAGCCATTCGAATCCCCCACAGTCCAAGCTAGTCAAGACATTTTTTTCCAAAATTTTGCCTTCGTAGGGAATTTTTGAATTGGGACATTACATTTAATGAATATGTGATTATGCTTATGAGACAAAGAGTATATATTTATATATATTGGTATTTTTTGGGTTGTGACATGTACCGGAAATGGATAACTATAACTTTTTGTAATTAATTTAGTGTTTACTCTTTATTTAACAACCAACTATCTCTAGAAAAATAAGTGGTTGTCTACACCTATCAGCATTTAGTGACCACTTTACTTGTGGTTGTGCTAGTTCATACAATATTGTTATACATCAATATGCATACAACCTATTTAAATATTAATCAAGATACATTTACGCATAAAACGATACGACGACCATGAAATGAATCCTAGTTGTACACTTGTTACACTCTCGTTAATATTAATTATTTGCTCAGAGAATTCCAAAATCTCACACCTATCAACATAACTAGCATAGCCATAAGTAAAGTGACCGGTGAATGCTGATAGGCACAACCAACCACTTGGTTTTGTGAAGATAGGTTGTTAAACAGACTAAAATGTATAATTTTATATCCATTATTCATACCAAATGGTTAGAGTTAATATAAATAAAAACATATACTATTTAATAAACAAAAAACCAAAATTTGTTATGAAAAAACAAAAACAAATTGTTACCAATTTCTTTAACCACCCTTTAAGTGAAGCTTATTTAAATATTAATTAATATGCATTTAAGATAACTTGCTATTAAATAAAGTATAAAATTTATATAATTTAATATCCATTAGTCATACCAAATTGTTACCCTTTTCTCTAACCACCCTTTAAGTGAAGCTCTTATGAACATAATTAGTAAATAAGATAGTAATTAATAATTAATAATATTTACGATAATTAATGAAACATTATCTATAGTGTAAACAAGAGCCACGTGGTGGCAATGTCCTCGACATTGCCACAACATTTTTGGGGTTAAACGCTTGCTTGTAAATGAAATTTACTGTGAATTATTAAACATTTAATAATAAGAAACATATCATAACTCGAAGGTGTATCATTAAACATTTAATAATAAGGAACAATTAGAGCCTCCACTAATACTGCATTTTTTAAAACAAAATATGTGAATTATGTTATTAAATATTATTGTTAATCTTAGGGTTTATCTCGAAGCATCAAAATAAAAATATTTCATTTTATTTGTTGTAAATGTTTCATGGAGAAATTATGGTGAAAGAGCACCACTCTTATGGAATGTTATAGTTAGAGTGCTAAGCTAGAGCACTTCAATTTGCAAGCACAATAGAAGTGTATTTGAAAAACTACACATAAGTAAGTAGAACAAATTAAAATGAAGCAATTAAAATTATTTGATTTAAGCACACTTAGAATGCAATGGAATAGCAATGAAGGGAAATAGAAAGCAATCTGCCTATAAATAACAAAAAATCTCCATATAGGCAAGACATTATTTGCTAAACTACACTTTATAGGAGAAATAGTTCATCCATTTAGCTAACTTTGTAATAGTTAGAATAGATTATAAATCCATAGATCCTTAAAAAAATAGCAATAGTGCATACCATTTGACAAGAGAAAGCACTCCATAGTTGCATGTAACAACATAGTTAGCTTCCAAGGATTGGCATAGACTAGTGTGTCACCTACAGTATGCCTATATCCATGTCTATCAAACCACCTCTAAGAACTCTCCCTATATAATTCACAACGGCATCCTCGTAATCAAACACTTGAGAAGGGGAGGAAGGAGAAACGTCCTATGAAATGGAGATTCAACCAAAGAAAAAAATGCAACGATCTAAATATAGATCAATCAAGCTATATATAT
>LPNX010236182.1:473943-534744 GCA_001517045.1 Pseudotsuga menziesii
TAAATGACCATAATTAGATTGTTAAGTCTATGCTCATTTTGCTTATGTAGTATGCTAGTACAAAATAGTGATAGTGATAGGAATTTCATAAAGATTTTTTTTGTTTAAATGAATATAGGTAGAGTTGTATATTATTTATAAAAGCCAATATGCATAAATATAATCAAACAAAAATAAAAATACCTTGTAAAACCATATTTAACATTGATGAAGAATGTATTTTTCATTTAAACTTAATAAAAAATATGATTTTTTTCCAAGAAAAAAAACTAAAAAGACATTGCTATTCTATGACTACGGGGAATTATTGGCCCTCAATTTCCTCCTCATGTTTGCATGTTTTTTATTATTATTGTCATCACTGTAAAAATTATTAGATATAAATTTTTATTTGGTCTACTAGTGTTTGGCATGATTGTACGAGATATAATAGATAAGGAGTTAGATATAAAGTTTTATTTGGTCTAGTCGTGTTTGATAGGATGTAAGAGATATCATAGGTAAGCCCCTCTTTATTTTAATTAAGCAGTGAGTGTGAAGCCCCTCTTTCTTTTACTATTGTGCCCTACATTTAGGTACCTTCATAAAAGGTGTTCAATAAATACTTTTCAATTCCATTTATACAACATTTAAGATACCCTTAAATGCTTGGGCTACCCTTAATCCATTAACTCCAACATTACGACATTGCTACCAACTTTACCGCTAACTCTAGGGAGTTTTTTACAATGAAAACAATTGTTATTTTGATATTTTTATTACTAAAATAAAATATATAAAAATATTAAACATGTAAAAGAGAGATTTTAGAACTTTAAAAATTTTGGTTGGTGTAAAGTATATATTTATTAAAATAAATTATGATCTCAAAAATAAGAAAATCTCTTTCCTAACTTAAGATATAATAAGAAAAAAAAAATTAGAAGATTTATAAAGGTAACTAAAGAAAATAAAAATAATATTTTATAAGTATAAACAATGATTGGTTTTTGCCCATGTAATAAATAATTTATATTTCTGAATATATCAATATTAAATATTTCATGATATATTAGTATTAGCAAAGGATGGAGATAACCATCACACTACCTAATGATTAATATATAAATAAATTATGAAAAAAAAAGTAAATAGGAATTACATTTTTTTTCTTCACATTTTATATGTTGTGGTATTGATAATAACATTATTGCAATATGTTGAGATGTTATATTTATTAGAAAGATTAGAAATGTGTGGTTAAGAAGTTGTTCTACCTACCACCTCTAGATGGATATTGGATTTCTCAAATATCTAGTAATTTCAATCACAGGCCAATCTTATAGGAGAAGGGATCTGCATAACCTTCCATCCACAAAAGTAGTAGTATATAATCTATATAAATATTGAGGTAAAATTAATTTATATTACCAAAAAATTAATAAATGAATTTTGAAACTGCATTTTTTTTCGAATAATTATTATATCATAAAACTTATAAAAAATAAATGAATTAGGAAACTCTATTTTTTTGAGAACAATTGGCCATTTTTAGATATAGGAAAAAAGTATCTACTTTCCAAAATTGATTGACAAGTTAAATATTCATGCCCCATTTGCAATACAATAATAGTTCACATGTTTTTGTTTTTAATATCACATGTTTTTGTTTTTAATACGTTAGTCAAACAACAAAGGTTTCCAAGAAGACCTTGTGAGAATTGTGAGGTAAAATAAATGTTTTAAGTCCTTAATCAAATAACTAAAGGATTTAGAGAATAGTTGTAGAGAATTGTGTAGTAAACTAACTGATGTAACTCTGATTTGTCATAAGAATGTAATAAGGACATTGTCATGAATATACTCTCATATTTATTTACAAGATATCTATCAAAACCCAAAGAGTAGAGGCATTGCCACCTAGTGGCTCTTGTTCTATAATTATTTATTTGGAATTTGAAATAACTGTTAATTTAGACAATACACTTATCTCATCCTCATGCAACTTAGAAAAAGCATAAAAAAAAATCTACGCCAAATTCTAAGATATAAACTCCTCTCTGGTGTACCAACAAAATTGATCAAAATAATGAATACCAATATCAAGATTGAAAATTTTAAATAAAGCATCATATCATAGATAGTCTATAGATTGTGTGTTTGAAGTTTAAAAAAAATCTAACGAATTGTATAGAATGACGTTGCTGGGCCGATTCAAATCGTGGCACTAAGGATCTGACAAATATACTCGCCAATTATACTCGCCAATTTTGATTTTGTTTTAAACGTGCCAAATGACGTGACTAGAGTTGTACCACAAACTAGAAAGGTGCCCATGAATGAAATAACCAATAACCCATTTGTCCATGAGTGAAATGACCAACCAATGTGTCGAATTAAAAATTTTGTATACACCAAAAATACTGCTATGTGATCTCCAAATTTTAGACACATGTTTGCCTTTAGTTTTTGAAATGAAACAATCTGTTATTTAACAAAATGGTTTGTATTAAAGCTAGGAGCAAAGACAAATCAAAATAAATAACAAAAGTTCGTAAACCTTTGCTTTTCACTTTTGGTAATTTCCCAAATACAAACCTAAAGTTCAGACCTAGATATTACAATTTCAATCTATTACTCTCCTACAGGATATTGCTCTGAATTAGATTCGTGCATTCTACAAAGTGGATCCATGAGCTTTTTGATTAAAAAATATATGCACCTGTTTCATACATAGAACAACAATCACAAACTCGAAATCGTCAATCCAATCTTATAAAAACTCAAACGAAACTTGCCTTAATCCTCAATGCAATCTTATAAGAACTATTCTCAGAATTCTTAATGTTAATAGCAAACAATTTCTGGGAAATTTAATCCTCAGAATTCTTAATGTTAATTGTATAGTTATTAGCACTGTTGCCACCGGGCATAGAAGCACCAATACTAGAACCACCAATACCTCAACTGAACACAAAGCAACCAGAGGAATGAATTAAATACCCATTTGCAATGGACATGCATGTCGAGAAGACAAAACAACGAGAGGAATGAATTAAATACCCATTTGCAATGGACATGCATGACTAGAAGACAACACGTTACAAGTGTTGAGCTTGCATGCATGGTCATTAGATACATATGATTACACATTGTTGCAGGATAGATTCAAGCTTACAGATGGAAGGCTGGGAAGGCTAGCAAGAGTAGTGCTGTAACAACAACTGATGAAGAGCTAGATTTCAGAGTAGGTTTGTCAAGATTTTAATTGTTGTGAGGGGACTATTGTAAATAAAAAAGTTTAAGGACGAAAATATTTATAGCATTTCTCACATCACCTTGCCGCCTGGTCTTGGGGCACACGAACCAAGCGCAACGTCATCTACACCAGACCAATGGTAGCCTAAAAAAATACAATTAAAAAATAAAATTAAATAAAAATTGCATTGAATATTGCAAAACCTTAATCTAAACACTTATAATTTTTTAAATTGTTCCAAATTAATATAGCTGAGCGCTTCACATATATCCCCTTGTGGGGGGCATAATAAGAGAACTTGACCCTTGATGTAATGACCAACCTAAATATTAATCAAGATGCATTTAAGCCTAACAAGATACAAAGACCATTAAATAAATCCGTGCTATACACTTATTACACTTAGGCTAATCTTGTTAATCCAGTTAAACAAATCCAAAATCTCAAATAATATCCAAATACCTATAAAAATAATTAATAAAATATTTTTGTTTTTAACGAAGCAATTATAGATCATTTAACTATTAAATTCAAAATATAAAATTTATTATCAAATAACGCGCGTGCCATAATAATCTTGTGTGTTCCTACCTCAATTATATCTGATATCATTAACTATATAGCTTTTGTTTATCTAGTTCCATCATGAGAGTCATCATGAAATAATTTGACGTCTCTTTTTGGATGGATTTTTCGAATTATAATGAGTGCCATACAGTTGGTAATATGCAGAATTGCCCACGAGTGCGCTAAAGTTGGCCGGATTTTATTAAACATGTCAACCATTCTTATCAATATTGTGTCCGTGAGTAAGCGTCACAAACTTACTACCAGGCTTCATCATCGAACATTTGATTAATAAAATCATCAAAATATGAATTCCCATCAACGTTTTAATTATGTCACATGTGATTAATAAGTTTTCATTAACGTTTTAAATATGTGTGACCAGTGAGTGCAGACTAATGATGGTGTCTCTTTTAACCAGTTAGATATAACATAATTCTGAAAAGCCTTATTTTATAAAAAACCTTCATTTTTATATAATCTAAAAACCTTCAGTTTGATTTTATCATATAATTAGAAAGTTAATATTACTTATTTAATAGACATTTAATTTCTCAATCATTGAAACACTGATTTTACCATTTTTCTCTTTTGTCTTTTTAACCTCATGTCTGGCCACTTAGAAGTTTCTTAATGCAATTTGAATTTGGATTTTCTGAATGTGTGTGGAGTATCAATTCCTAGTCAAAAGTAGACTTGTTATATTTAAATCAATTCCTCAATCTACACTTGTTGATAGCCATTGTTATCGTTCTATGAAATAGTTGTTTGTTGATATTTTACATTCGTATGAGTCTCATCATCCAAGCATAGTTTCTCACCTGTTTGGTAGTGTTTTGGTTTGGTATTATATTTATTATTATTTTTGTTAGGTTGTGAAAACAAGAGTCTTACTCTCATTCTCATTTGTTGGGAGATAAAATGAAAAGTTATAATCTGATCCTCCCAAATCTAACCATCTAAAATTTTCGTTATTTAGTATCATCTTCTATAATAATCTGCTTAAGATTTATTTGTAAGAAGATTAGCTCAACGATTGAATCATAAACTTGACAAATACTTTTAATACCATTCCTCATATCATGTATCAATAATTCTTTGTTGGATCCATTCTATATACTATTTTTTTATGAGTTTCACAAACCATGAGAAATCATAGATATAATTAAAGTTTTCTTATTGATTCATTAATAATAAAATAAGGGACCTACAATAACATAGCTACTTACAAATTGTTCAATTAACCTTTGATACCCCAAGATATACTGAAAACCCTTAATCCAACGTCAATCAAATAATTGGATGGCCCTTCACTGTATCTTAGAACCTATTAAAAAACATGCATGTTTGATTTTAAACTAGAATACATCCATGTTAACTCTTGCACTACCAAGCATTGAGAGGGATGGAATCTCTTTAGGTGCAAACTTCACTCTAAAAAAGAATCCCATAGGTCGTTGGTAGACCCAAAGTTAAGATGGATCTATGCTAGTTTTACCAAAACTAATATCTACTTGATTATTCTATTATTAACTTAATAATATATAATTTAATATATTTTCCATTATAATCGTCCAAGTGCCAATTGCTCCACTTTGAAATTGTGTTGTAAATTATTACACATAAAATCTATAAAGAGACAAAAATTGCACTCATTCCTTAATTATGAAATTAAATAGTTATTCTAGATATGCATGTCTTATATATATATATATATATACTCCAATTGAATTTGAATCTGAAATTTGATATATATTTATACAAATGCATTTTACAATGTAGCCAATTTAAATTTCAAGGTAACACAAACACCCACACATATATTGAAGTGACATATACCACATTTCACCTTCTTGGATTGTAACAATACATAATCCAATATATTCTCCATTATAATTGTCCATACAACAATTATTCTAATTCTGAATCATATCTTAAATTATAACACACATAAATCTTACAAGTAGGCAAAAATTGTATTAATTATATAATTGTGAAGGAAAATTGTTATTTACCCTAAACTAATATTTGCCTCACTATTTTATTATTAACTTAACCATACAAATAACATATTTTTCATTATAATCTTCCACATGCTAACTACTCCAATTTGGAATTGTGTGTAAATGATAACACACAAATCCTATAAATAGACAGAAGTTGTAGTCATTCTTTAATTATGAAGTAAAACAATTATTTTTTATATGCATGACATACTTATATAAGGTTTTACTTTCTCTTTAAATATATATGGATGCACCAATTGAAATTGTATTTGAAATTTGATATATATTTATATAAATGTTTTACAATGTAGTCAATTTAACTTGGAATATATATATATATATATATATATATCCCTTCATTATATATATATATATATATATATATCCCTTCATTATATATATATATATATATATATATCCCTTCATTTTCCAAGTCAATGTTAAAAACATGGCACATCACACACACACACACACACACACACATATCCCTTCATTTTCCAAGTCAATGTTACAAACATGGCACATCTCACCCACTTGGTATGTAGAAAGAACCTCTTTGGTGCAATTAATTAAAATATAAACATCACACCAAATATGAAATTGGAATAAAACCACAAGTACTCACAAACTTTGTGATCGACCTTTTTTTTCCTTGTCATCTCATCTTATGCATAAAATGGGTGCCATTTTCTTTATTTTTTGCTACAACAAAACAATTGAAATTTAGTATTTCATATGACAATTAAACTCTTTGCACATTAAAAATAAAGTAATGATTACATACATTTGATGCATGTTGTTGTTGGGATGGTTCACCCCTGCAATGTGGTTATCTTCATTTGTTTGACCATCTCATCATACATGCTTTCTGGCATCCATATCGACATATTTTTATATCATGTAATTCGTCCTTTGGAACTTTAGCAATCGTCTTGAGAAACAAAAATAACAATGAAAAAAATGATAAATATTTATATGGAAATAAGCGTAGAAAAATATTAACAAAGTAATTTTTAGACTATTGTATACATATTATAGAAAAATATTTTTAGCAATAAATGATTTTTTTTGTTATTATATGATACAGGGGCATCTGGGCCCAACCAAAACTGTCGAAGGTAGGCAAATAAATGCATGGAGGATAGTCAACTACCTCCACTAATTAGGAAGATAGTTGACAGGAGGTGGAGTGTAGCAATCGATAAGACACTGGTCAACAACAAGAGTAGTTGGAGGTTCCCCCTAAAGAAAATGGTCGATGATCATGGGAAGGACCAATGGTGGTAAACAACCATAATACCGACAGGGAGTAATATATTACTAATGTAGAGCGAAGAATAGAGTTGGGAAACAAGCTGACACTGATGAGTTACCAACCAAACAAACAACTAGAAACCAGAGGAACAGAGCAACAGGGTCATTGGAGTGGTTGTAGCGCAATTATGGTGGTTGTTGAAGGACACCAGGTAGCGAAGCCTGTTGAAACAAATCTAAGAGTGTATTTAATGCATTCATTATGGTTCTTAGGAGTAGGTGATATTCTAGAAGGAGAGAATCGAGTACTTTGCACCCAAGAACATTTATAAATACTAGTTAGTGTTCAAGAATAGGGACTTTTTGGGGGTCAGACTAGGAAGAGAGGAGGAAATCCTGAGCGAGCATAAGTTAGAGGTTGTGTGCCAAATCTACATGTGTTTGTAGAAGGAATGTGTAAGCATAGAGGAATTAGCAGTCCTTCATGTGGTTGTATGCTGAAATAGTCTATGTCTATTCCGATTTCCGACTAGTTTCCTTAGTAACTTTGCAACCTATTATATAGAGATTTCTTCATTTAATTTAAATCCATACTTTTTGGAAAATATGTGTTTTTTTGTTTGTTCCATTTTCTAACTCCGATTGGAAGGTGCTCTATCGACCAACCTTGCATCAATTGGTATCAGAGCAAGAAGTTACCCCATGTGAGGTGTCTAGCTGTGATTGGACGAGTGAAACAACTCTAGTTTCCATTGGGTAGAGTTGTGGAAGTGTAGATATGGTTTTATGAGTAGAGAAATGGTTCAAAGAGGCATCAACGTCCATGGTAGAAATAAACGTAGAGGAAAATGGGCCACTATAGACCATGAGACATTTAAAGAACGTGTTTAGATGATGAGAACACTGAAGAACGAGTTAGCAACCATGAAGGAGGCACAACGGCGAGGATATGTCATCGAAACTTTTGAACAAAACGATGATGAGGTCGACAATAGAGAAGCTCAAGAAGAAGAAGAGGATCCATAAGAACTTGAAGATAGACTATTAAAAATTATGATAAAGATGAGGGTTAAGGATAAAATTGATGTAGCTACCTACTCGGGAATTTTGTTCCTAGACGATTTGATAGACATGGTCAGAGAGATGGAGTAATACTTCAACATGGAGTAGGTCGAAGATCCCAAAAGTGTAAAGGATTTCTGTTGGAAGATACAATATCATGCCTCATTGTGGGGGGACAATGTAAAGGATGAAAAAGTAAAGAAGGGTAAGGAGAGGCTATAAGGACATGGGATAGAATTGTCCCCAAGATGAAGGGTATGTTCCTTCCCATTGACTACATGATATCACTATTCAAGGAGTTTTAAAAATGGAGACAAAAGGCGTTGACCATGAAGGAATTCATGGAGGGATTTTGTTGACCATTTATCAGGCCAAGATGAACCTACGAACGGGAAGAAGCAATCATTAGATATTGAATTGGAAAAAATATTCCATACATGACGAGTTGATCCTGTCGAAGTTCAGAAATATCTATGAAGCCTATCAACTGGCACTAATGGTAGAAGAGAAACTGTTGAGGAAAAAATCAACAACAAGAGGGAAGTAAATTACTCAAGGTCATAAATATTCCATCTCCAAAGGATAGACTAGTGAAACAAGGAAATAATAATGTCGATATGATTAATGAGAAGATAGAACGATTGAAGGAGATAGGTTTGAGTACCTACATAGAAGTGAAACCAACAAGTTCAAGGAAGCATGGGTCTAAAAGGAACATTAATATGAGGACGTGCATACATGTCAAAGATCGTATTCTATAAGAGTCATGAACTGGAACACAAGGAAGATGAGTTCCCAAAACAATTGCATGCCACCATTTGACATGAAACTAGAAGTGGAGAAGACGATGAGGCTAGTTTGATTGCAAAAGAGCACTTAGGGAAAATCGAGTAAGAAAGAGGTACAAAACTTGATGACCCAAGGAACACTATTATAGTCGATACAATATGAAGAGGAACTGGCACAAAGGATGAAGCAAACTAAGGATGAAGCCCGCTCTTCTAGTTGTATAGAGGCATATTTTATCATTTCCTCGTCAGCTGTGATATTGTGTATGGAAAAAAATTCTTCTGCCTTGTTGATCCACGCCATGCTCCATTTTGTGTCTCCATTGAATTTTGACAATTCTAACTTGGGTTTCATTTGATATTCATTCCTTTTTGGAGGAGAAATTGACTGCTCATGATTTGGAGAGAGATCGTGATCGAACTCTTCTTGTGGGAGGAATTGTCTTATGATGCCCTTAATTTGAGGATGGTTGGTCTTCCTTTGACATATTGCACACTAATGTAGTAATTGTGTTTTCCAAATGATGCTCGAGTTTGCTTAACCTAGATTCAAACAATACTGTGATGTCTCTTTTTACACCTTCCATCTCCCAAGATACTAATTTGTTGACTTCTTTTTTAACAGTCTCTAATAATTCGATTTTGCTTTTGTGTAGTTCTTCTTCAATTTGGTTGAGTCTTGAGTGTAAACCCTCAATATTTTTAGAACCTTGGGCTTGGTTAAGCTCTAATTTCGCCATTTTTTCTTTAATTTCATTCATTTCTGCCATTTTTATTGTGCAAGGAGGAATTTTGTTTTATTAAGAATGGTGAGGTTTAAGGAATAATAATTAATTATTATATAATAAAATATTTATTTTCCCTTAAGTTTTGTAAAATGTAAGTAGATTGGGTGGTTGGGAGGAATGAGTGTTACATTACCCACCTAAGTTCAAATCTCACTTTCTCTTTACTAGTAATTATTTTTCACTTTTATATTCAAACTCAAACCCAGTTTAAGAAACGAGTTGTGGTTTCACTTTTACCCTCTCTCTTTTTTTTCCTTTTACTTTTATCTTTTATTTTTATTTTTTAACTTTTTTTTTCTTTCCTTTTTTTTTTCTTTTTTTTTTTAACTTTTCTTTTTCTTTTGGACAATGTCCAATATTTTAGGGAAACCCTAAAATAAGGTTATAACCCAAATGAGGCTATGATACCACTTGAAGCGGACTAAAACTCTAAAACCCACATTAATTCCAAAAATTAACCACAATAAAATTGAATATTGAATGATGATTTAATTACAAAGATGAGAATACCTTTTATAGGTCAAAATACACCATTTCACTGAAAGGGTGTGATCCTATGTTTTAATTAATACTACATTAATATTAAAATAATTGCTCGTAATATTAGATACATAACAAAGGAAATCCATTTTTTGAAAAAGGGTGAATATTCGAGACATATGCTATATGACGATCATTAATGGGGACAACATGGAGAATCTAGTTTCGACAGAAGTATTCGACAAGTTTGGGTTAAAATTCCAACCATGCAGAAATGTTTATAAGGTATTTTGGTTGAATAAAGGTTGCCATGTTATGGTGATGCAACAGTTCCAGATTGACTTCAATATTAGAGGGTTGTATGAAAACGTGTTAGGCGATGTGATTCTAATCAACACCTTTCACCTATTGTTGTGTCGACCACGGAAATACGAATGAAAAATGTTATATGGCGATCAATGTAATACATTAACAATCAAGAAGGATGACAAGAGCTTCTGACTAATTTCCTTCGCTTGAGATTCAAATAACCAAGGAAATGAGAATGGTTATTGGGATAAGCGAGTCTTGATGTGTTCAATAAAGGAGTTCCTAAGGGAGGAAGAGAAGTAGCAATATTCATTTCCAGTTATTCTGAAGCAGCGAAGTGATGATCAATTGACTAAAAAATATCCCAACAGATGTTGAGGAAGTATTATCGAAGTTTAAAGGAATAATTTCTAAGCAAATACTGATTGGGTTTTCATCGTCGAGGAGTATATCACACCGGATCAACTTAATTCCAGGGTCGAGTCTGCCCAACAAGGATCCGCACAAGATGACGTTGATGGAAAATGCTAAGTTGAACCGTAAAGTCCAAAAGTTGTTGGATTGAGGATTGATCAGAGAAAAGCTGAGCCCATATGCTATACCAATCGTACTAGCACCCAAGAAGGGAGGAGAATGGAGAATGTTTACTGACTCAAGGGCCATTAACTATATCACAAAAAAGTACATGTTTCCATTAATAAGAAATGACAACTTGATATATTTTTTGAGTGGAGTGACATACTTCACAAAGATCGACCTGAAAAGTGGATACCACTAGATCTGGATCAGAGAAGGTGATGAATGGAAGAACTCCTTTAAGATTAAGGAAGGAATATATGAGTGGCCATTTATGTCATTTGGTTTGACTAATTCTCCAAGAACATTCATGAAGATAATGAATGAGGTTCTAAATCCATTTTTGGGAATATTTTTCGTTGTATACCTCGACGGCATACTGATATTTAGTAGGACAAGAGAATAACACTTGTCACACAATTGACAAGTCCTGCAGAGGCTAAAACATGAGAGGTTGTTAGTAAATCTACAGAAGTGTTCCTTCATACAGAAGTAGTTTGTATACTTGGGATTTGTGATTTATAGAGAAGTACTGAAGATGGACCCTAAGAATGTCAATGCAATTTTAGAGTTTCCAAAGCTGAAAAAGGCCACATATGTGAGAATCTTTCATGTATTTGATATTTTCTACCACAATTTCATTAAATATTTAAGTCGCGTATGTGCACCATTAACATCATGCATGAAGAAGGGTGAATTCACATGAAAGAAAGCAGCTCGAAGAGCTTTCAAGAAGCTGAAATAGAATGTGATGGGTATCCAGTGTTAGCTCTTCCTATATTTGAAAATATATTTCAATTTGATTGGGACACAAGTGGAATGGAAATCACCTATGTTAATCTAGGAAGGGCGGTCGATTTCATTCTTTGGTGATAAAAAAGATTAATAGAAGTAGAAGTATTCCGTCTATGACCAAGAAATCTACGCCATTTGAAGGCATTGAATAAATGGAGGAATTATTTGTTGCCAAGGGAGTTTGTGCTATATACTGACCATCAAGCTCTAAGGTACTTGAATACTCAGGTGTGTTATATGAGATAACACAACAATGCTCATGGCATGGTTTAATTTCATCTCATTCCATATTTTTATTTTCCATCTACAAGCATAAAAATAAAATGTGATGAGTATATGTACATTTATCTATAGTATAACATACATAAATGCATAAAGGTTCATCGATTGAATCATAAACTTCACACATATTTTCCAAAAAATTACTCATGTCATGTATCAATGAATTCTTTGTTGCATCCTCTCCATATTCTATTTTCTATGACTTTCATAAGCCATGACAAATCATAGATATATTTAAAGTTTTCTTATTTCTCCATTAATAATAAAATAAGGGGCCTAAAATAACATAGCTACTTACAAATTGTTCAATTAACCTTTGATACCCGAAGATATACTGACAACCCTTACTTAATCCAAAGTTAATCAAATGATTGGATGGCCCTTCGTCATATGTTATAACCTATTAAAAAACATCCATGTTTGATTTTAAACTAGAATAGATCCATGTTAACAATTACACTACCAAGCGCCGATAGGGATCAAATCTCTTTAGATGCAAACTTCACTCTAAACAAGAATCCCTCTAGGCCCTTGGTAGAGCCAAAGTTAAGATGGATCTATGATAATTTTCCCAAAACTAATATCTACCTTATATTTTGTTATTAACTTAACAATACATAATTTAATATATTTTCTATTATAATTATCTAAGTGCCATTGTTCTACTTAGGAAATGTGTTTTAAGTGATAACACATAAATTCTATAAATAGGCAAAAGTTGCACTCATTCATTAATTATGAAATTAAATAGTTATTCTAGACATGCATATCATATATATACTCCAATTGAATTTGAATATGAAATTTGATATTTATTTATACAAATGTGCTTTACAATGTAGCCAATTTAAATTTGAAGGTGACACACACACACACACACACACACACACATTGAGCTGACACATGCCACATTTCACCCACTTGGATTGTAACAATACATATAAATTCATTATATTCTCCATTATACTTGTCCATGCACCAATTATTCTAAGTCGGAAACATATCGTAGATTATAACACACATAAATCCTGGAAGTAGGAAAAAGTGTATTAATTATATAATTATGAAGGAAAATTGTTATTTACCCAAAACTAATATTTTCCTCACTATTCTATTATTAACTTAACAATACAACTAACACATTTTTCACTATAATCTTCCACGAGTTAACTACTCCAATTTGGAATTGTGTTGTAAATGATAGCACACAAATCCTATAAATAGACAAAAGTTGTAGTCATTAATTAAGTATGAAGTAAAATAGTTAGTTTTTATATGCATGCCATACTTATATAAGGTTTTACTTTCTCTTTAAATATATATGGATGCATCAATTGAAATTGTACTTTAATTTTTATATATAATTATATGAACATGTTTTACAATGTAGTCAATTTAAACTAGGAGCCCATATATATATATATATATATCACCCTTCATGTTCCAAGTCACTGTTACACACATGACACATCTCACCCACTTGGGATGTAGAAAGAACCTCTTTGGTGCAATTAATTAAAATATAAACCTCACACCAAATATGAAATTGGAATAAATTAAATTACAAGTACTCACAAAATTTGTGATCAACCCTTTTTTTCCTTGCCATCCCATCTTATGCATAGAATGGGTGCCATTTTCTTTATTTTTAGCTAAAAAAACATTGAAAATTAGTATTTCATGTGATAATAAATTCTATGTATATTAAAAATAAAGCAACGATTACATACGTTTAATGCATATTGTTGTTGGGATGGTTCCCCCTGAAATGTGGTTATGTTCATTTGTTTGGCCATCTCATCATACACCCTTTTTGGCATCTCTACCGACATCTTTTTAATATCATGTCCTTCTTCCTTTGGAACTTTAGAAATTGTCTTGAGAAGCAAAAATCACAATAAACAAATTGATAAATATTTATATGAAAATAAGAATAGAAAAAATATTAACAACTAAATATTTAGACTATTATATACATATTACAGAGAAACATTTTTAGAAATAATTGATTGTTTTTGTTATGATATGATGTAGGGGAATCTGGTCCCAACCAAAACCTTCAAAGTTATGCAACTAAACATTCATAGGATAGTCGATGACCTGCAATAATTGGATAGGAAATCGACATAAGGTGGAAAGTAGCAGTCGACAAGACACTCGTCGATAGAAAGAGTAGTTGGAGTTTCCTCCCAATGAAAATGGTTGTCGATTGACATAAGGACTAATGGAGGAAAATAGCCATAATACTGATTAGGGATTAGTTGATGATTGATGGAGAGTGGTGGAAAGAGTTGGGAAAAAATATGAAACTGACAAGTTATAAAACAACCAAACAACTAGAAACCCAATGAACAAAGTGGCGTGGTAGTTCGAGTGGTTGCAGCACAGTTATGGTGGTTGTTGATGGACACCAAGTGGTGAAGCTTATTGAAATGAGATTGAGGGTGTATTTAACACATTCATGATGGATCCTAGGTGTAGGTGAGATTCTATAATGAGAGAACCATGTACTGTTCACCCAAGAGTAGTTATAAATACTAGTAAGTGTTTAGAAACACATACCTTTTTGGGGAAAGACCAGAAAGAGAGGAGGAATGCCCAAGTGAACATAAGTTAGAGGTTGTATGTTGAATCTGCATGTGTTTGCAAAAGGAATGTGTAAGTATAGAGGAAGTAGAATTACCTCATGTGGTTGTACGCTGAAATGATCGATGTCTATTATGACTAGTTTCCTTAGTAACTTTGTAACCTCTTGTATAAATATTTCTTCATTTAATTGAAATCCATACTTCTTGGAAAATATGTGTTCTACTATGTCTTCTAGTGTGTGTCTCTTATTGGAAGGTGTTCTATCCACCGAACTTGCATCAATTAGTATCATAGTGGTAAGTTACCTTGTGTGAGGTATTCAATTGTGATTGGACGAGTGAAACAACTCCAACTGCGATTTGGTAGAGTTTTGTAAGTGTATCTCATTGTTTGAGCAGAGAAATGGATCAGAGAGGAATTAATGTTTGTGGTAGAAGGAAATGAGAGGGAACACCTGTCAATATAGACCGTGATACATTTGAATAATGTGTTCAAATGATGAGAACACTAAATAACAAGTTAGAGGCTGTCAAGGAGGCGCAACATATATGATATGCCGTTGAAACTCTCGACCATAGTGATGAAAAGGTCGATGATAGAGAAGTTCAAGAAGAAGAAGAGGAGCTAGAAGAAATGGAATATAGTTTGTTAAAATTTATATTAGAGATGAGGGGTAAGGATAAAATGGATTTACCTACCAACTCGATAAGTTTGGTCCTATAAGAGTTGATAGACATGGTGAGAGAGATGGATAAATAATTCGACACAGAACAGTTTGAAGACCCCAAAAGCATAAAGGTTTTTTGTCTGAAGTTGAAAGGTCATTCGTCATTGTGGTGGGACAACGTATAGGGCGGCATAGTAAAGAAAGGTAACAAGAGGATAAGGACGTGTGATAGAATGGTCACCAATATGAAGGATAAGTTCCTTCCCATTGACTACATGATATCATTGTTTAGTAAGTTGCAAAACATGAGACAAAAGGATATCAATGTAAAGGAATTCATAGAATAATTCTATCAATTGTTAATAAAGTTAGGATGAACCGATGAAGGGGAAGCATCAACCACCAAATATGTAAACAAACTAAAATATTCCATAGAGAACTATCTAATAATCCTATCAGCTAGCACTAAAGGTAGAAGAGAAATTATCCAGGAGGAAATCGAAAAGAAGGGGGAATTCAACTGCCCGAGGTCAGAAATATCATGTCTCCAAAAGACAGACTAGTGGGACAAGGAAATAAGAAGCTCGATATGATCAATGAAAATAAAACATGATTAGAGGTGACATGTTTGAGTACTGACAATGAAGTGAAAACCACATAGGTCGAGGCGGTAGTGGTCAAAGAGGAACGTTAATGGTATATCTTTTGCTACAAATGTCAAGAACTGCAACACGTGGGAGATGTGCTCCTATAAAATTTACATGTCGCTAATCGACATGAAACTAGAAGTCAAGAAGACGATGATGTTTTTGGAATATCCAACAATATTGAGAGGGGGGTGAATCAGTATTGCCTTCTTTTATTTATTTAAAAAAAAATAGTATTTATATAAAACAATGAATAAAAAAAAGTAAGGACATGTAAATTTATCATGGAAACCTTGAAGAGAAAACCACAAACTCAAACTCATTAATAAGATGAATTTACAAAAAAAAAAATTCTACTGTTGCAGAAAGGATGCAACAACACCCCATATTTTTTCCTACTCCAACAAAGAGGAATGCTATAACACCCCATAATTGTTTTCCTCCTACAATAGGCAAGGATGTTGCAACACCCTTGTTTTCCATCCAATACAGGAAGGAGGCTACAACCTCCCTGCAGGCTCGCATCCTTCCCTAACACTACCCTACCACCCTATTCTGATTTTATAAGTCTTCCAGATCTTCTTCAAATTATGTCACTGGTTTTTCTTCATTGCTTGGTCTCTGTCTTTTCTTGCTGCTACATTGATATGAACTATAGGGACACCTTCTTCCTTTAGAAAATATATTTATGAATAAGTTTAACACAGATCTCATCACATCTTTTCATTCTTGAAAACTTGTGTCTTTTCATTCGAAGATCATACCCTTTCACCAAACACACCTTTTCACTATTGTGTCCTTTCATTAATTAACTAAGCTGTTATACAGTCATGTATTTTATTAATCATAATAATATTATTTGTTTAATGAATGATATATCTACTTCATGATTTTAAATTTTGTTTTAATAATAAACATGTTTTTCAGAATTTCTATTTACAATTTATACAATCCTTCCTTTTCTTATTAATCATAACTCTTCAAATATTAATGTTTTCATTCTTCAGATTCATTACTAAATACTCACTTCAACCTATATAAATTATTGAACCTCCTCCATATTCATATTTTCATTTAAGTTATAGGTTTCTTCATTTTATTTTGCATGGAGTTTTATAGAAATGCCAGAATTATCTTGTTGTCCATATTTTTTCTCAATTTAGAAGGTTTATATCTCACACATGTGATCACCAAATGGAGAACTAATACCATGATTAGATGGACATTTCACCAAAGAACAGATTCGTTCCATTGGATGAATTTATTGACACAAAGAAATCATCTGGTGGGTATTTCAAAATGGCCTCTCAGACTTCCTTTGTTTGACACTAAGACATGCATTCATACTTTTTCTCAACATGGAAGGCTTATATTTCATACATGTGACCACCAAAGAGAATTATGAGACTATGGCAAGGTATAAAACTTGCCAAGGAATGATTTCATATCATTATATGAATTTATTGACATAAAGACAAAATTTTGTGGCATTTGCAAATGGCCTTTTAAAATTGCTTTTAACAGTTGGACAGTTTTGTCAATCCGTAGGTCTCTACTAAGTGGATTTTTATTCTCATCAAACTTTTAATATGAAGCATCCAAAATATTATTAGAAAAATGATTATTCCATCCATTTCAAATTCATCCTCTAAACCTCATCCTCTCTCCTTGGCGGACATTTTACTGAAACGATGCAAATCAAGCTAGAAGGAACTTTTGGCATGTTAATATCTTCACCCACAGAGACGGCTTGGAAACAAATATCATATGGTTATATGAATCAATAAAAAATCTAGAAGACTATACCTTCATAGTAATTTAATCCATCACATACATGAAATGGCAGGCATTTTTACAGAGGCTACTTAGGTAGTTTTATAGGCATTTTACTGAACTGGTGCAAAACATCCTGAAACCCTAGTTTGGAAGATCTGTAACTTTTTCATAAAGCACTCTTTAGGAGAAATGATACCATAGTCATATGAACCCATCAACAAGATACAATATGGTAGTCTAATATTATTTTTATCATCAATACCTGAGATCTAGTGTGCATTTGCCTAGAGCCATTTTTACTAATTTTAAAAACAACAAAACAATAAAACTACCTGAAAACACATTTTGGGAGACCTGTAAACAGGGTAATTTTAGGGGTGAAATTTCACCAATTGGCTATTTTTGGGGATTTTTTCAAAAAATAGATTCGTTATTTGGTCATTTTTAGTGTCTAATATCGCCTATATTTACATAAAATATGTCTTTTTTATCATAATATTCGCCAAATTTTACAGATTTCAGTGTTAATTTTATGTTTCATATTTAATCTTCACCCATCTATCTATAAAAATGTTTTTTTTCAATCCAAAACAACTACCTAGAATACTATACTCAAGTATAATATTAGAATCCTTAAAAAATACCATGCCTGTAACTTTCTCCTCGAATACTCTTAAATCAAACTGAGACCATGGTTAGGTAGATACTTCAACAATATTTATCCTGTCAAGATAGGGCATGCATTTTCCTTAACCTATGAATTATGGCATGCATTTTCCTGGATTAGTTTTGAATATTTTTCCATACTTAGTCAATCTCCATATTTTCACCAATTTTCCATACTTTTCCATAATGATGTCAGTTTGCAACAATGAATTCATTATAGTACCAGAACACCAACATGTGAATTTACAACCTCATCACACATGCCACATCATCACTTTCTTTGTCAATAATGAACTTCTTTGACATCAATGACAACCGTACTCAACATTCCCCCCTTTGGAATTGATGGCAACAACTCATGAATTTGCTCCCCCTTTGATGTTAATGACAAAGGATTCCTTTGGACAGCTCCCCCTGTCAACGTATATCCCCTTGACATGATACATTTTGCTCCTTTTTATTCACTGTAGGGATATTACTCCCAACTTATGTCTAAGATGCTCAAATTCTTCTTTGGGTACTGGCTTAGAGAATATATCGACTATCTATTCTTTTGTATCAACATATTCCAATTTGACAACCTTTTGTGTCACTTGATCTCCTAGAAAATGATATTTTATTGGAATGTGCTTTGTATTATAGTGCATAACAAGATTTTTTGATATATTTATAACACTAGTATTGTCACAATTTATCACTATTAGATTCTGATACTTCACAAGAAAGTCTTCCAATGTTTGCTTCATCTAGATGACTTGAGTACAACATGATGCAACAACAATATATTCATCTTCTGTTGTAGATAGTGCAATGGAGGGTTGTTTCTTGCTTAACCATGATACCGAAAAATATCCCAAAAAGAATGTTGCTCCACTGGTACTCTTTTCTTCATCAACGCTTACTTCCCAATCTGCATCAGTGAATGCTTTTAAAGTGAAGTCTTGACCTTTTTAGTGCCATAAACCATGCACCATAGTACCTTTCAAATATCTAAAAATTCATTTTATTGTTGTTACATGTGTTTCTTTGGTAGGTGGATGGAATATAGCAACCGATCCTACAACTTGCATCACATCCATTCTTGTAGCTGTCACATATAGTAGGATTCCTATCATAGATCTATACATGGTATGATCTACTTCCAAAGACTCATCATCCTTTCTTAACTTGCAACAAGTGGTCATAGGGGTACTAACTGGTTTAGAGTCTTCCATCTTAAACTTCTTAAGCTTGTCTTTAATGTACTCTATTTGAGAAATGAATATTCCTTTGTCTGATTGAGAAACTTGTAATCCCAAGAAGAATGTCAATTCACCCAACATTGACATTTCAAACTCCTTCTTCATTTCAGAGGAAAAATTTTCACTTAGCATTTGTATATTGATTCCAAATATAAGATCATCCACATAAACAATAACAATGATCATATTCTTATCTTCAAATTTTATATAGAGATTACTATCAGTGGTCCCTCTTTGATATCCTTTTTGCTTCAAGTAGTTATCTATCCTTGAAAACCATGTTCTTGGGGCTTGCTTGAGATCATACAATGCCTTTTTTAGTTTACAAACTTTAAGGTTTTCTGATAAGAGAAAACCTTCAGGTTGTTCAATATAGAATTCCTCTTCTACCTTACCATTCGAAAATGCAGACTTGACATCCATTTGATATACTTTGAATTTTTTATAACATGAAAATGCCAAGAACATTTTGATTGCTTCAAGACTTTCTACATTTGCAAAAGTTTCTTCAGAGACAATACCTTTCACTTGTGCATATCCCTTACATACTAGTCTTTCTTTGTTTCTTATCACTTTACCATCTTCATTGAACTTGTTTTTGAAGAGCCATTTGGTCCCTATTATATTCTTATTTGTAGGCCTTGGAACAAGTTCCCAAGTACGGTTCTTATGAATTTGATCTAGCTCTTCGTTCATGGCTTTGATCCAATCTTCATCCTCGCTAGCTTCTGCAAAGTTCTTAGGTTACACCACTGATAGTAAGTCTTGTTCATCAAATAGTAGTTTCCTTCTTGTGATAATTCCATCATCTTTCTCACCTATGATTTGTGTTTCAAGATGATTCTTTTGTATCCTTCTGGATGGAGCTTTTGTATCAGGTCTTGGAGTGTCCTCATCTTCACTTTCTTGTGATTCTTCTATTTTATCTTCCTCTTCTTCTTCTTCTTAATTATGGACACTTTCATCATCATCTTGGATTCTTATTTTTCTTGGCTTCATGCCATCTACTCTTACATATTAAATTTCTATGATTTTGTGTAGCCTTTGATTGTAACATATATACTCTTTCTTGGTGGATGAATATCCTAAAAATATTCCTTCATCGGTTATAGAGTCAAATTTACCAAGGTCATCCTCATTCCTCTTTATGCAGCACTTGCTACCAAACACTTTAAAATATTTAATTGAGGCAATTCTTCGATACCATAGTTGATAATGAATCTTATCATTACTTACTTTGAGTTGTCCTCTATTAAGTATATAGAAAAATGTGTATATTTCCTCTCTCCAAAATGTGTCTCATGGTTTTTCTTTATTAAGAATAGTTCTGTCCGTTCATGGACTATTCTATTCTTTCTTTCCACAATGCCATTCTACTGAGGAGTCTTTGGAGTTGAAGATTGTCTTTTAAATCCATGTGTTTCACAAAATGCATTGAATTTGTTTGAGGTAATCCTCCATTATCTAACCTTAAACATTTGATTTTCATATTTGTCTCATTCTCAACCTTTGAAAATTTTAAACTTCTCAAAAGATTATGATTTTTCTTTGAGAAATGTCACCCAAGTCATCCTTGTATAGTCATCAATGAAAAACATGAAATAATACTCTCCTTGCAAACTTGTAGTTATTTTTGGTCCACAAAGAACTGTGTGAACTATTTTCAATGGTTGTGAGATTGTATGTTCCTTGAGTTTGAAGAAGGTTTTAGTCTACTTCTCATGTTGACGATGTTTACAAACTTAGTTTAGAGGCTTTACAATATTTGGTAATTCTTTTACAGTTTTCTTTCTACTTACTTTCATAAGATTGTCAAAGTTCAAGTGCCCGATCCTTCTATGCCAAATCCAACATTCATCAATCATATTCATGTAGAATTTCTCTTCATTTTCTAGGATATATACATTGCTTGAATTCCTTATAGCAATACCAACAAGTTTTCTTGAGTCCTTTTTCTGATTTCACATTTCTCAGAATCAAATATGCGGATGTGCCCTTGATCACATGTTTGAATCACATTGAGGATATTAGAATTTAAATATTCTACTAGCAACACATTTTCAGCTTTGATTTATCATTGATAGTAGCTGTACCTTTTCCAATTGTCTTGGAAGACATATTATCTCCAAAGGTGAATTTTCCTCTTTTATCTTTTCTTAGGATTATGAATTTGTTTGGATCTCCTGTCACGTGTTTTGAACGTCCACTATAAACATGCCATGTATTTTTCTTTTCAGTCAAACATAAATCTATCATGAATTTCTCCATCACTTTCTTTTTCTTCTAGTCCTTTCTCTAATTTTTGTCTTGAAAGTCTCTTGCAACAACCTTCTTTGTAGGAGTCATCAATCTACATTCTCTAGCTATATGTTCATAGTTATTGCATTTTTAACACTCTATATCATATCTTTGTAGAGGTGAAAAATAGTTATGGTTTCTTTCCTTTGGATTGTTACTAGAAGTATTCTTTTTATGGACATGAAACTTTTCATATGCTTCGCAATTCATGGATTTATGCCCAAAATGATTACAAAAGTAGCAATGACAAAAAGAGATCTGTTGATACTTGCTTGTCATTAATCTTCTAGGAATCACATAAGTTGTATCATTTATTATGGGAGGAGGGTGGAAATTTCTCACTATCCTTCTTTTCAATTTGATTCATAAGTGCAATTGCATAACTCCTTTTGTTATATCATAATCCAGTTTTGTCACTTGATAGTCTTTGGCTACTTAGGATGTGATCTAGAATCTTCAAGTTGTCTTCAAACTTTGATTTTGTATAATCTTCATCAAGCTTATTTGTAAGCAAGTTAATTTCTTCCTCAAGTATTCCAGAGTCTTTTATTCTCCTCTTGAGCTACAATTCCAGGTCTTCTTCAATCTTCTTGGCCTCTTGAATTTGGGTCTTCAAATCAACAATGATTTTTCTCGATTTTTTGTTATTTTTTCTTCATTTATCAAGTTCCTCAAGAGAACTAATGACTTTGTCTTTTAGATCTAATTCTCCTTCCACATCTAGTTCATCATTTGGAGCTTCATTTTTTACTCCCATGAATAGCATTTATGTTTCCTCATGTTCACTAGTTTCTTCATCTTCACTATCTTCCATGGTGTAAAGGATCTTCTTCTTTTCATTAACCTTCTTCTTGTTTCCTATTTTCTTTTATTCAACTTCTTAGAGGTTTCTCTATCACCACTATCATCCTTTTTAGAATAGGGATATTTTTAGGAAAAATGTCTAATTCTTAAATAGTTAAAGCACTTAAGGGGTAGCTTTCCTTTGTACTTTCTAGTAACTCTTTCAAGTTCTCTGAGTGGTTCTTGGGTTATGATTCTTATTTATTTGATTCTTTTGTGGATTTAAATGTTTCGTCTTTTCTTATTGGTTCATTTTGTCTTGTTCTCATCTCATAATACGTGAAGATCCCATGTAGCTCATCCACTGTCAAAAGTTCAAGACCATCTCGATCTTCTACAGTAGACAGTTTTGGGTTATACCTTGCTGGTAGGGTTATTAGTACCTTTTCAACTACTTCTTTATCATTTATTTTTCCTCTCTAACCTTTAATAACATTAAGAATTTCATCTACTCTTAGAATATATTATGCAATATTTTCTTCTTCTTTCATGTTTATACTTTCAAAATGTCTTCTGTATGTTTGAAGTTTGTATTTTTCTACTTTGGATTCTGCTTCATAAGAATTTTTTAATTTTTCCAAAGCATGTTTGGCTATCTTACTTTTCATGACTTTAACAAATACCGAATCTACTAATCCTTTCAAAATTGCATTCAAATCTTTTGCATTGTATTCATATTCATTTAGTTCATCTCTATCTGTAGGTAAGTTATATGGTATTTTATATCCTTGTTCAACAGAACTCCAAATTTTGCATCCAAGAGACATTAGGTGGCATCTCATCCTTACACTCCAAAATACATAATTGTTTCCTATAAATAATGGAGGTCTCTTAGCAGCTAACCCGTTTTGATGATCCATTGTATTTTTAATTAGGATCTTCATTCCAATGGTTTATACTGTAGTGAAGGAACCTCTCTTTGATACCAATTGTTGGAATATCCATAAATACCAAGAGGGAGGGGGTGGGCGGGGGTGAATCAATATTCCTTTTTTTTATTTCTTTTTAAACAATTAGTATTTGAATAAAACAATGAATTAAAACAAGTAACGACACAAAATATTATCATGGAAACCTTGAAGAGAAAACCATAAAGTCAAACTCATTAATAAGATTAATTTACAAAATTTGTTTTTCTGATGCTAGAGAAAGGATACAACAACACCCCATATTTTTTCCTTCTGCAACAGATAGATATGCTACAACAACCCATAATTTTTTGTCTACTACAATAAGGATGCTGCAACACCCTTGTTTTCCCACTACCACTGGAAGGAGGTTGCAACCTCCTTGTAGGTTTGCAGTCTACCCTAATACCACCCTACTATGCTATTATGATTTTCTAAGTCTTCCATATCTTCTTCAAATTATGTCACTAGTTTTTCTTCACTAATTGGTCTCTGTATTTTCTTGTTTCTACATTGATATGAACTATAGTGACAACTTATTCCTTTTGAAACTCTGTTTATAAATAACTTTAATACACATCTCTTCATTGTTGGGAACTTATGACTTTTCATTTGAAGTTCATACTCTTTCACCAAATGCACCTTTTCACTATTGTGTCCTTTCATTAACTTACTATCCTATTATAAAGTCATGTCTTTCATTAATCATAAAAATATTCTCTGTTTAATGAATGATATCTCTGCTTCATGATTTTAAATTCTTTTTTAATAATAAACATGTTTGTTTTTCAGAATTTTTGTTTATAATTTATACAATCCCACATTTTCTTATTAATCATAACTCTTCAAATATTAATGTTTTCATTCTTCATATTCATTACTAAATACTCCCTTTATCATAGATAAAACATTCTGTTAGCGGATAAATATACTCAAGTAGACTCAAGCCAGATCTCCCTAGTCCAACTGGATCTAGAAAAAATCATGTACATAATACAATCTACTTTCCTAGATCAAATAGAAATGCAAGTCAACAGATAGATCACCTACTTGATGTCTACAAATCCTCTTCTCTCTTTGTTTATCCAAGCTCTAGAGCCTTCAGATCTTGAGCTGCATGTTGAAATATTGTAACTTCAAAGAATATTCTATATGTATATTTTTGTGGTCCCCGATGGTCCTACCAAGAGAACCACTTGTATTACATTGTACCCCAATGCTCCTAATCGGAAGAACTAATAAGAGTCATGAGGTAGTCCCCTCTAATTTTAAAGGTGGGTCATCAGCACCCCAGTGTGGTTACTTGAGACTACATGTGTAACTCGAGCCTACATGATTTAACTCGATCCTACATGTCAAATGAGTTAACTTAAGTGAACGGATGAATATAAATAGAGGTGTAGCGCTCCTCATTTGGAGCACACACTCTCACTTGAGTAGCACACTTGTGGAGGAGAGAAGTAGCTGGAGAAGGAGGAGGACCAGGTTTTTGATCTCCTTGTTGGTTTTACCTTTTTACCTTTTTGGGGCATCTATATTGAGGAAGCTTTTTCTAGGTTTTTCCCAGGATAAATTTGTGTTCTTCTTGTGATACTGTTTCTTTTAGTGATCCTGTTTATATGCTTTTGTTATGGAAATGAAATGAAATACTGATGTTTTAGCTAAGCATATAAAAATTTAACATGGAGTCAGAGCTAACCTGAATAGGACAACTTTCCTAAGCTATAGAAGCTATGGATTCTTACTTTTGGTTCTCTCTCCACAATCGATCAGCAAAAGAAGGCTAGGTTGACTCTCCATTGAAGTGTGCATCTTTCTGTCGAAGTGGAATTCGATTCTGAGCATTTTCAGTTTTCGGTGCGGGAAATTAGGGCTTCTTACTGAAGAGGAATTTTTGAGTGAGCTTGGCACAAGATTTATGTCCTCATCAAAATCGAATTTTAGAGACCTGGATCAAGATTTTTGGTTGGGTGAAACTCTGGGAAAGTCAAACCCTAGTTTGACCCCGAGCTAGAAAAACCCTAAATACTAAAACTGCTACATTTTGGTACATTAACTATATACCAAGATTGGCGAAGGCTCAAGAGTGGAAAATTTCAGAGGCCGAATATAAAATCCTGATGTACACTGTGCCAAAAATTCAGCCTCATCGTCGCTATATGCTAGGAGATATATTCCATCAAAGTTAGGGTTCCAGCCTCCTCCAGAATTCATCCCTAAATAGGACACATGGGTAAAATTGCTATAGTGTGGGCTACATAGGTCCAAATTAAATTCATGAAGATGTTAGAGAAATAGAACAGACTGTAATTTCTATGGTCCTAATTTTAGAACCAGAAGATGAAATAGTGACACGTGGCAGGCTATACAACTTCGCTGTTCTGAACAGTCCTGTAACAGGTCACCTTGGGAAAATGATCTTAAATCCCAATTGGTAAAACAAATTCTGATGAAACCTATGGTTTTGGATCAAGGAAATGCGAGGTTACTGTAATGAGAAATTTTAGACACATAGGATCTGTAATTTCAGAGATATAACAGAAGCAGTTACAAGAATTTCTGCAGAAGAAATTGGAAAACTAGGGCTTCCTATTCCAAGAGCTTTCCTCCACTGTTTTCAGAAAAGGAGTACATTGGACAGCTCCATTTGAAGAGATCTATCCTTATATCCAATCATATCTAAAATATTCCAAGTTTTTAAAATTAGGGTTTCTCTAACAAACCCTAGATCAGCTAGCTCTAGAAGCAGGACGGACACCTCAAATCGGTAAGATCTAATCTTTTGCTATTTGCATTTGAGTTTCTCATTTCAAAGTGATATATCACATCATCTTGATGATAAGATTTGTAAAGTTGACAAATTCCAAGCATGGAAGTATTTTATCTCTCTGAAGAAAATGAATTGGACACCTACATGAGTAGAGAGGTTCCAATTCCATATGGAGATGAAGCTCAAAGCCTTACAAAAGAAGAACTTGATCAAGGACAAAAAGATCATTGTTGATTCAATCATGGATCAAATTGTACCACAAGTGTCTTCCCTAAAGACACCAAAGATGTTTGATTCCTTGATCAAGCTATTTGAAGATAAGAACTTAAATCAAAATATGGCTTTGAGAAAATAGTTGAAGAATGTGAAGATCTAGAATGCAGAACAACTTGAAGCGGTAGAAGAAGAAGTGAAGAATGCAGAAGTGGTGATAGCCACCTTGAATGGCCTCCCAGGATCATGGGATTCATTCATGCAAAGAATGTATGCCAGAAGGAAGTGATTGCTTTCAGCTCGACTCATAAGAAGAGAAGAAGAAGATGGGAGCAATTGAATATCAAGCTCTCACCATTCAAAGAAGATCCCTCAAGCGATGAGGAATATGAAGAACTCAATTCTTGAAGAACATCTTATTCATCTTATCATTTGGATAAGAAATGATGATTTCATGAATGAAGAATATGATAAAGTAGAATGATCAAGATGGAGTCTACCCATGAAACAAATAAAATATAAGTATTCAATTGTCATTTCATGATATTGTTTTGTTATACATTTGATTATATTCAGTTGATGTGTTATGCATGATAGATTGTTTGCATTAATGACTGTATGCTACTAATATGCATGTGATGGGTAAGTATCTCATGGTGCTATACAACTCTCCATTGCTACTTATCAAACCTCTTTGCTGACATATTGGATTAGTGCACAATCTCAATGATGTCATGGTAGAGATGGAAGGCATCTAGAAATTTTATGTGAGATATGGATGAATGTTGTATTGACTAAACAATTGCATGATGCATAAGAATTTGTCGTTATGCATATGTTTTATGAAATAGTTATAACCATGCAAATAGTGCATTTGAATTGTAGGAAAGGCCCTGTACAACCTCCTACAAGAAAAGAAGGATGAGACTTGTTCCGAAGAACAAGTGATGACAATTCAAGATTCACTCCAATAAACATGAATCTGAAGCTCCCAGGGTCAGAGACACCATGACGGAAGAAAGAGCTTCAGAGAGTGGTAGATCCACCTTGAAGGATGAATACCACCATGGGTACAAGAGATAACTCAAGATGAAGAAAAGAATGCTATGAAAGGAGCTATGATCAAAGAATAACAGTTGATCATGGGGAATGATGTATATGATATGATTTTGAGACATAGAGGGAAGTACGTAGTATCTTCCACATGGATCTACAAGAACAAGTGTACAAAGCAAGGTTCATGATTTTCCTTAGAAAGAATAGAATATGACATGACATACTCTATTGACCAGTATATATCAAGCATAGAACCACCTATACAGAATGAAGAGGGAAGATGATATTCCACTTCAGGGGGAGTGACTACAGAAAATTATATCTGAGTTTGACATGGTATGACATGATGGATAGATTCATGATGGATCGAGAATTTACCAAGAGTAAAGTGGGTTCCAACCTTCAAGGTTGAATGCAGAAGACTAGGATATGTTGATGACCCGAGAAGACAAACTCATAGAAGATTTTATGATACTAGAATGATGTTTTAGAATGTGGTATCTTCCAAAAGGATTTGCAAGATAAGATATGTTTCTGATAGAAGTAAGGTAAGACTTGTGGCTAGAGGTTTCTATCAGAAAGAGGGAATTAATTCTAAAGAGACACTTACTCCAGGAATCAAGGTACACTTCCTTCAAAACTATCATGGTAGTTTCTTCCATGATGAAGTAAAGACAAGCCTTCCTTAATGGTATGATTGAGGAAGAGTTTTACATCGAACAGTCATGAGGATTTTAAGTTGAAGACAGATGGAATCAAGTATGCAAGTTGAAGAAGGCCCTCTATGGCCTGAAGCAAGCTCCCAGAGCTTGGTATGGAAGAATAGATAGTTTCCTGATGAGCATGGGCTTTGACAAGAGTAAATTCGATCCTAACATTTCCTACAAGGTTGTAGAAGATGAACCTATCATTATATTACTATATGTGGATGAATTATTCTTGATAGGGAATGAGAAACAGATCATGGAAAGCAAGAAGAAACTAGCAGAAGAATTTGAGATGAAAGACCTTGGGTTAATGCATTATTTCCTAGGTCTGGAAGTATGGGAAAGTTTAGAAGGAATCTTTCTCAACCAGGGAAAGTATGCGGAAGAGATATTGAAGAGATTCAATATGTTGGAATGCAAAATCATGGCCACACCCATGGACTCCAACCTGAAGCTGTTAGCTAATGACTCATTAGAGTTAGTGGATGTGACTCACTATAGACAGATCATTGGGTCATTGAAGTACTTAAAAAATACCAGACTATAAATTTGTTTTGCTATGAACACCTTAAGTCAATATCTTGTTCAACCAAGATGGGTTCACCTAGTAGCTGCAAAACATGTGATGAGATATCTGAAAGGGACAATAGACTTTGGTCTATACTATGATGGTAGCCATGAGTATAGATTGTATGGCTACATAGATGTAGATCAGGCTGGAAGTATCTCAGACAGGAAAAACACATCAGGTAGATGCTTTTGTTTGAGGTGTGCTATGAGTTCATCGTTTAGCAGGAAACCGTCCAGTGTTTGTCTTAGCACGGTTGAAGCAGAATACATAGCAGATTGCTCTACTAAGTTGTGACGCCATATGGATTCAGAAGCTGATATCAGGTCTCTTTGACCTAAAGATGGACACTACAATGATTCTATGTTATAACCATAGTTGTGATGACAAAGAACCTTGTGTTTCGACGTAACACGTAGAAATCCGGTATTTCTACATACAAGATAAGATGCAGATGATGATACTGTAGATGCAGATGATGGTGATTCAGTAGTTATATATTGAATATAGAGATGATGATGTTTCAGTATTCCCATACTAAAGATATAGATGATGATGATTTCAGTATTCCCATACTGAAGATATAGATGATGATGATTTCAGTATTCCCATACTGAAGATATAGATGATATTTCAGTATTTACATACTGTAGATACAGATGATGGTGATTCCATATTTCTATACTGAATATAGAGATGATGATGATTTCAGTATTTCTATACTGAAGATATAGATGATGATGCTTTCAGTATTCACATACTGGAGATACAGATGGTGATAGTTCAGTATTCACATATTGAATATGTAGATGATGATGGTTTGGATGATGATGTACTGACGTAGCCTCTAGCTCGAGTAGAGTTAAAACACTTTTGAGACAAGCTTGGTGTTGTTCAGAAAGACCTTCCTCGAAAGGGGCAGTAGTGATGTTGCAGTGGGATTGTATCATCCCTGGGCATTTTCCCTAAAGTGATCCGGAGACCTTGGTCCTCGAGAATGAAGAGGGATTGTATCATCCTGGGACATCTGTCCATAATAGATCTGGTGACCTCGGTCCTCGAGAACATGGTGGAATTGTATCATCCCTGGGCACTTGCCATAAAGTGATCTGAAGACCTCGATCTTCAAGAATGAAGTGGGATTGTATCATCCCTGGGAGCTTTCCCTAAAGTGATCCAGAGACCTCGATCTTTGAGAATGAAGAGGGATTGTATCATCCTGGGACATCTATCCATAATAGATCCAGTGACCTCGGTCCTCGAGAATGTGGTAGGATTGCATCATCCTTGGACATCGTCCTAAAGTGATAGGGATTGATTCTCCCGTAAACAATCCAGTGGCTTCGGTCCTCGAGAATGTGGTAGGATTGCATCATCCTTGGACATAGTCCTAAAGTGATAGGGGCTAATTCTCCTGTAATAAATCCGATAGCTTCGGTCCTTGAGAATGTGGTAGGATTGCATCATCCTTGGACATAGTCCTAAAGTGATAGGGACTGATTCTCCCATAAACAATCCAGTGGCTTCGGTCCTCAAGAATGTAGTAGGATTGCATCATCCTTGGACATAGTCCTAAAGTGATAGGGACTGATTCTCCTGTAATCAATCCGATGGCTTCGGTCCTCGAGAATGTGGTAGGATTGCATCGTCCTTGGACTTAGTCCTAAAGTGGTAGGGACTGATTCTCCCATAATCAATCCAGTAACTTCGGTTGTTGAGAATGTGGTGGGATTATATCATCCCTGGACTTTAAGTCCAAAAGTGATCCAAATACTTTTTGTCTTTGAGTTGTGGATTATAGGTTGTAGCTGATGATGATGATGCCGTACTGATCGAAAGATCAGAGTATGATGATGATGATATACTGATCTAAAGATCAGAGTATGCTGACATATTGATCGAAAGATCAGAGTATGATGATGACGTACTGATCGAAATATCAGAGTATGATGATGATGATATACTGATCGAAAGATCAGAGTGTGATGATGATGACATACTGATCGAAAGATCAGAGTATGATGATGATGTACTATGATTATGATGTTTCTGATCAAAAGATCAGATTATGATGATGATGTTTCTGATCGAAAGATTAGAGTATGTTACTGATGTTTCTGATCGAAAGATCAGAATGTGATGATGTTTCTGATCAACAGATCAGAATATGATGATGATGATGTCACTACTGTTCGAAAGGTCAAAGTGTCGATGATGATATTGCTGATCGAAAGGTCAAGATGCTGAAGATGTTGTTGTTGATCGAAAAGTCAAAGTACTGAAGATGTTGCTGATCGAAAGGTCAAAATGCTAAAGATGTTGTTGCTGATTGGACAGTCAAAGTACTGAAGATGTTGCTGATCAAAAGGTCCAAATGCTGAAGATGTCGTTGCTGATTGAAAGATCAAAATTCTAAAGATGTTGTTGTTGATCGAACAGTCAAAGTGCTGAAGATGTTGCTGATCAAAAGGTCAAAGTGCTGAAGATGTCGTTGCTGATTGAAAGATCAAAATGCTGAAGATGTTGTTGATCGAAGAAGTCAAAGAATTAATGATGATGAAGACTGAAGATTTAAGATGAAGACTACATGATGTTCAAAAGCTTCCAATGATTTATAGATGTGCTACACTGATGATGTTGATGATGTCCCCTATCTCTCTCCTACTCTTGTTGTTTATTTTGTTGTAGAATACCCTTCTTGTTAAGGGGGAGTGTTGAAATATTGTAACTTTGAAGAATATTCTATATGTATATTTTTGTGGACACCGATGGTCCTACTGGGAGAACCACTTGTATTACATTGTACCCCGATGCTCCTAATTGGAAGAACTAATAAGATTCATGAGGTATTCCCCTCTAATTGTAAAGGTGGGTCATCAGCACCCAGTGTGGTTACTTGAGCCTACATGTGTAACTCGAGCCTACATGATTTAACTCGAGCCTACATGTCGAATGAGTTAACTTAAGTGAACACATGAATATACATAGAGGTGTAGCGCTCCTCATTTGGAGCACACACTCTCACTTGAGTAGCGCACTTGTGGAGGAGAGAAGTAGTTGGAGAAGGAGGAGGATTAGGTTTTTGATCTCCTTGTTGGTTTTACCTTTTTACCTTTTTGGGGCATCTATATTGAGGAAGCTTTTGTTGGGTTTTTCCCAGGATAAATTTGTGTTCTTCTTGTGATACTGTTTCTTTCAGTGATCTTGTTTATATGCTTTTGTTATGGAAATGAAATGAAATACTGATGTTTTAGCTAAGCATATAAAAATTTAACACTGCAAAACCCTGTAGAGCAAGTGGAAACAAGCAAACGATACATGTGTATATAAACATGAAATGATCTAAGCTAACAGTTAAGGAAGAAATCTCTAAACATCATCAACACAACAATGTTTATGGAAATAGATTTATATTAATGTAATCAAGGAGATACATAGAATTACATAGGAAATAACATCACAACCTAGCCTTAATGCTACAATATTCCATCCAATCAATCCAAGACAAGCCTCCAAAGGATGATAGTAGCCTCCCAAAGGATGATAGGGATCACCTAGAAATTCTAGCAGCATAAAAGTACCATCGTCCTTCCTCCCTTTGTAATGGAAAGAGGGTTCAATTTATAAGGCTAAAGCGATATAGTAGGTTGAGGATTAGGAGGAGAGGTCTAAGGGATCTTCCCACTAGGTTAGGAACCGAATGACACCTCGCCTAGAATATAGGGATGATCCTCCACCTCATACACCTTTGAGAAGGGCCTCGGAGCTTCATTTTTTCCCCTCTAAACACCCCTGGTGCACCTTGCTATACGAGACGGAGCATTGATTCACCTTGCATGAGGAGAAAAGAGTGACAGCGGCACACTTAGCATGAAGGGAAAGAGTTTCGATGCACCTTACCTTAGGAGTAAGAGCACCAACCCTCCTAGAGGACAAAAGAGCTAGGAACAACCTCAAAATAAATCAACTTTAGCTAGGGAATCTTTAGGGATTAGGAATAAGGTTGACACATGGACCAAGATGACAAGATTTTGGTGTAACACATTCAACCTCCTCCATCTTCATATTTTCATTTCAGTTATAGTTTTTTTCGTTTTATTTTGCATGAAGGAGTTTTTTGGAAATTCCTAAATTATATTTCCTTACATATTTTTTCTCAAATTAGAAGGTTTTGTAGAAATTCTGACCAGCAATAGATTAATTTCACTCACAACAAATTCCAATTGATCATGCAAAATTGTCAACAATAGAGACTGAAAATGGAGCTGTAACACAAAATTATATTAACTCAGTGTACAATAGCCAACCCTGTAATATCATAGGATGCTAAATAAATAGAATACATGAAGAAATCGAATGCATGAGGAAGCATCCAAATCTAGCATAAAGCAGGCTTACCCAAAATAGGCAAATCCCCCATAGGTGTAAAAAGCTGATCCCAAATCTGTCATGAGGCTCACGAATTGGCAAGGGCGCATGGGCAAGATAATGAGTGGTGAAATGGAAGCTCATGCATGCTTTTGCATGGAGGAAAGAGTGGAGGATGAAAGGGGAATAAAACAGGTTCACCTCACCTAGTCTTGCTTTCCTTATGTGCTTTAAAAACTGAAAAAGCAGTCAACAAAGCAGAAAAAGCAGAAGGGCGCCTACGAGGCCAGGAATAAAGCAGATTTGATTCCTAAGGCTTTCCCAAGCACTACATGAGTCAAAGATGGCAATTTTTACCTCTATGGATAGGCAATTAGCAACTTGCACATGGTGGGACTCATGTACTAGGCAAATAAGACAAAAATAAATGAATTAATGTCTAAGTGGGTAATACTATGGGTTTGATTATTCTAACACCCCCCCTTAAGCCTGACTTTATGAGTAATAAATCAAAATATAGGCCCTAGCAACAAGGCTTAGTCACCCTTTTACATACTGCAAGTCCATATGAACCAAGGAAGAGGCAAAACCAACTTGGGAAAATCCTCCCTTAAACATGGACTGCAAAACAAAATTGTAGAATCTTGTCTCCACTCATGCCTTTACAGCATGATTAGCAATCCCCAGTAGTGATTTGAGATTGCTAAAGGTCTTCTCACAAAATGATTTGGTGAAGATATCAGCTACTTGTTCTGAAGATGAACAGAAGAGTAGATGAATGGTGCCATCATGAACAAGCTCTCTGATGTAGTGCATGTGAATCTCAATGTGTCTGGTTCTCTGCTTCTGAACTGGATCTTTACAGATTCGAATGGTACTCTAGTTATCACAGTAGATGGTAGTTGAGTACTCAGGTTTGAAACCACACTCTCCAAGTAAACCCTGCAACCATAAACACTGAGTTGCTGCATTGACAACTCCTCTGTACTCAGCTTCTGTAGATGAGAGTGCAATGGCACTCTGTTTCTTGCTTGACCAGCTGATTGGCCCTTTCTGCAAGCATGAACACATAACCTGAAGTGGAATTCCTATCTGTGCTATCACCTGCCCAATCACTATCAGTAAAACCAATTAACTCAAGGTCAGAATTGGCTTTATAGAAAATCCCATGTGTCCTTGTTCCCTGAACAAAGCTAAGGATCCTCTTGGCTTCTTTCCAATGGATCTCATGGGGCTGATCCATGAATCTAGAAGCAACACTGACTGCATAACAAATATCAGGTCGAGTATGTGTCAAATACAATAAACATCCAATCAACTGTCTATACAAAGTGTTGTCTACCATCGGTGGAGAATCATCTTCCTCCAGCTTCACTCCTGAAAGGAAAGGAGTTTTGCTTGCTTTGCAATCTTGCATTCTGAATTTGATCAGAAAATCCAAGGCATATTTGGAGTGGTGCACCTTGATTCTAGCTTTGGTTTGAGCAATCTCAAGCCCCAGAAATTGACTTAAGAGCCCCAAATCTGTCATGGAGAAGGCTTGGTTCATAGCTCCTTTTAGGGAAGCAATCTCAGCCTGTGAGCTTCCTGTAATGAGGAGGTCATCGACATATAACACAATGATCATTAATGAACCATTAATTACCTTCATATAGACATTCTAATCTGATTTGCACCGAACAAAATTTAGAGATAGCAAGAAGCTATCTATCTTGGCATACCAAGCCCTGGGGGCTTGCTTTAGCCCATACAATGACTTTCTCAACCTGCACACAAGAGAATGATTAGTAGAAAAACCTTGGGGATGCTGCATATATATCTCCTCAGTGAGATCACCATTCAGAAAGGCACATTTTACATCCATATGATGTACCTCCCATTGCCTTGATGCTGCAATGGCTAGAGCTAGCCTGATTGAATCCATCTTTGCCACTGGGGCAAAAGTCTTATTGTAATCAATGCCATGAAATTGTGAGTAGCCTTTAGCTACCAAAATATCCTTGTACTTTAGTGGTGAACCATCAACAGCAAATTTGGTCTTATAGACCCACTTACACTGTACTAGTTTTCTCCCTGGAGGAAGATCCACTAGCTCCCATGTGTTGCTCTTCTGTAGCGAGTTGAAATCCTCATTCATGGAAACTTGCCATCTTGGATCTCCTGTTTCTTCTTCATATGTTTGAGGATCAAACTCCACCATCAAATAGCATCTTTCAGCAAACTCAGGATCCTTCATGCACAGACCACTCTCAAATTGAGATCTAGTCCTCCTTGGGTCATTGGGATCCTCAGCTAACTGTCCTGCTGCATGTAGTGTCTTGGCTGCCCATTTTGGCCTTGTGGGGCTTTTTGGGTCTGCAATAAACTCATATCCATCAGAAAAATCAGAATCAACATGTTCAACAAACTCTTTACTTACTTCTTGAGGTTCAGGTGGTGAAGAGGCTTCACCAATCTCCACTTCTGCAAGGAGTTCTTCTTCAAACTGAACACACCTTTCAATGAAAGCTTTGTTTGTGCTCAAGTTTATCAACTCGTACCCTTTTGAATCTTCAGAGTATCCCACAAAAAGACACTCTTGGCTTTGGGGCTGCAAATCCTTCCTCTTCTCTGTCAGGATTCTAGCCCATGCCTTTGAGCCAAAAATCCTGAAATGGGTCACATCTGGCTTGTGCCCACTCCATGCTTCAAAAGGAGTCATGCCATCCAACTGTTTGTGAGGCACCCTATTCTAAATATAGACTGCACAGTTGATAGCTTCAGCCCAGTACTTTGGTGGCAAAGTTTTGGCCTCCATCATGCATGTTGCCATCTCCTTCAGTGATCTGTTCTTCCTCTCTGCAACACCATTCTGCTGTGGTGTGTAGGGGATAGAATGCTGCATCTGAATACCTGCATCTGCACAATAGTTAATAAACTCAGTCTTGACATACTCACCACCATTGTCAGACCTGAGTACCTGAGTACCTTGGATGGTTTGATGGTGCCCATCATCACCAGCTTGTCTTGTTATTGTGTGAGAGATTCCATGAAATCTGCAAGGCTGGGCATCTTCCAGGTTCGAGCTGTGAGTTTTGTGGCATAGAAGGTTGAAACAAAGATTGAGTAGTCAGGTCCTAGATTTGAGAGGATGGCCAATACGATCTGATCATCTTTCTTTTCAATACCACACTATTTCAGCTGCAAAACTAGTGCTTTGAACTTGGAGAAGTATAGCTGCAGTGATTCAAAATTACTGGGACTCAGGGAAATCAGCTCATTTTTGATCTGGTGTCCCCTCATCTCATCTGTCTTTTCGAAGAGTTCAGAAATTTTCTCCCATACTTGATCCGGTGAATTTAATCCATCGAGATGGAAAAGGAGGTCTCGGGAAATACTGAGAGATAGGAGGCCATAGGCCTCATCTCTCTGATTGTGCCATTTGATCTTATCTGTAGCAGCATTGGGCTCTGCTTCTGTAGCCATAGTCACCCTGTAGAGGCCTTTATCTCTCAACAAGATCTCCATCTCTGCTTTCCATTCAAAATAGTTGAAGCTAGTGAGGATAGTTTTCTGTGAATCCATAGCTTTAGAAAATCTGTCCCGGCTGTCAATAGAAGGCTCCCAGTCTTGATGTCGAACCTACAAAACAATTTTTTAAGGAGAGTAACAACCTAAAATGGCTCTGATACCATGTAGAAATTCTGACCAGCAATAGATTAATTTCACTCACAACAAATTACAATTGATCATGCAAAATTGTCAACAATAGAGACTGAAAATGGAGCTGTAACACAAAATTATATTAACTCAGTGTACAATAGCCAACCCTGTAATATCATAGGCTGATGAATAAATAGAATACATGAATAAATTGAATGCGTGAGGAAGCATCCAAATCTAGCATAAAGCAGGCTTACCCAAAATAGGCAAATCCCCCATAGGTGTAAAAAGTTGATCCCAAATCTGTCATGAGGCTTATGAATTGGAAAGGGTGCATGGGAAAGCTAATGAATTGTGAAATGGCAGATCATACATGCTTTTTCATGGAGGAAATAGTGGAGGATGAAAGGGGAATAAAACAGGTTCACCTCACCTAGTCTTGCTTTCCTTATGTGCTTTAAAAACTGAAAAAGCAGTCAACAAAGCAGAAAAAGTAGAAGGGCGCCTAGGAGGCCAGGAATAAAGCAGATTTGATTCCTAAGGCTTTCCCAAGCGCTACATGAGTCAAATATGGCAAGTTTGACCTCAATGGATAGGCAATTAGCAACTTGCACATGGTGGGACTCATGTACTAGGAAAATAAGACAAAAATAAATGAATTAATGTCTAAGTGGGTAATACTATGGGTTTGATTATTCTAACAGGTTTATATCTCACATGCATGATCACCAAATGGAGAACTAAGACCATGAATATATGTACATTTCACCAATGAATAGATTCTTTCCATTGGATGAATTTATTGGAATAAATACAACATTTGGCAAGTATTTCAAAATGGTGTCTTAGACTTCCTGTGTTTAACACTAAGACATGCATTCATACTTTTTCTCAACATGGAAGGCTTATATTTCATACATGTGACCACCAGAGAGAATTTTGAGACCATGTCTAGGTATACACCTTACCAAGGAAAATGTTCATATCATTATATGAATTTATTGACACAGATACCACATTTGGCGGGCATTTGCAAATGGCCTTTTAAAACTGCTTTTAACACTTGAATAGTTTTGTCAATCCCCAGGTCTACTAAGGTGGATTTTTATTTTCATCAAAATTGGAATATGAAGAATCCATAATATGAGTAACAAAATGTTTATTCCATCCATGCCAATTTTATCCTCTAAAACCTCATCCTCTCTCTTTGGTAGGCATTTTACTGAAACAATGCAAATCAAACCAGAAGGCAGTTTTGGCAGGCTAAAATATTCATCCACAGAGACTGCTTGGAAAAATCGATAATATGGTTAGATGAAACAATTAAAAATATAGAGGATTGTACCTTCATATTAATTTAATCAATGACATACAAGAAATGGAGTGCATTTTACAGAGGCTACTTAGGCAGTTTTACATGCATTTTACTGAACTGGTGCAAAACAACCTGAAACCCTGTTTTGGAAGACCTGTAACTTTGTCGTCAAGCATTCTTTAAAATAAATGATAACATGGTCAGATTCACCCATCAATAAGATACAAAATTTTAGTATCATATTAATTTAATCATCAATACCTGAGATCTAGCGTGTATTTTCCTAGAGCCATTTTTATTAATTTTCAAAACAACAAAATAGTAAAATTGCCTACAACCCCATTTTGGAAGACCTGTAACTTTCTCCTCAAATAATATTAAATAAAACTGAGACCATGTTCAGGTATATAATTCAACAATATTTATTATTACAATATAGGGCAGGCATTTTCCTTAACCTATGAATTATGGCATGCATTTTCCCATAGTAGTTTTGACTAATTTTCCCATAGTCAATTTCCATATTTTCACCAAATTGCCATACTTTTCCAGAATGATGTCAGTTTGCAACAATGAATTCATGATAGTACCAAAAAAACAACATATGAATTTTCAGTCTCATCACACATGCCACATCATCATACATTCCACATCATAACTTCCTTTGTCATTAATGAACTTCTTTGACATCAATGACAACCATACTCAGCAGAATTTGGTTCAATTGTGAAGGAGAACCTATGGGAAGTTGGGTCAGAAAGAGGCCAAAACCTGACGACCCAACAAACATTGTTCTATGATATGCAATAAGAAGAGGAACCGACACAAAGGAAATCCATTTTCTGAACAAGGGTTAAGATTCAGGACAAATGTTGTATGACCATCGTCGATGGGGGCAACACAGAGAATTTGGTCTTGATAGAAGTAATCGACAAGTTGGGGCTAAAGTTCCAACCACACCCAAATGATGATAAGGTATCATGGTTGTATAAAGGTCATCATGTTATTGTGATACAATAGTTTCAGATCGACATCAAGATCGTAGGGTTGTACGATAATGTGTTATGCGATGTGATTTTGATGGATATCGGTCACCTATTTTTGGGTCAACCATGGTAATATGACAATAAAATGTTATATGATAGTTAATGGAATATAGTAACAATCAAGAGGGATGACGAGCATTTCTGCCAGATTCCCTTGGTGAAGATTCAAATAACTAAGGAAAGGACAATGGTTATTGGGATCACCGAGTGCTAATGTTTTGAGAAAAGGTGTTCCTCAGGGAGGAAGAGAAGCAAAAATTTTGATCTGCAGTTATTATGAAGGGGCCATGTTATGATCGGGTGTCTGAAAATATTTCGATGGATTTGGAGGAAGTATTTTTGGAGTTTAAAGGAATAATAATTGAGGAAATACCGATTGGATTGCTATAAAAAAGGAGTATATCACACAAGATCGACTTAATTCCAAGGTTGAGTCTGCCAAATAAGGCTCTGCACAAGATGACGCTGATGGAAAATATTGAGTTGGACTGACAAGTACAATATTTGTTGGAAAGAGGATTGATTTGAGAAATACTGAGCCCATGTGTTGTACCAACTGTACTAGCACCCAAGAAGGGATAAGAATGGAGAATGTGCACCTACTCGAGGGCCTTCAACCAAATCATAATCAAATACATGTTTCCATTACCAATAATGGATGAGTTAATAGAATATTTTAGTGGAGAAACGTACTTCACAGAGATCAACCTGGAGAGTGGATACCACCAGATCCAAAACAAGGAAGGGTGTGAATGGAATTCTTCCTTCATGATGAAGGAAAGAATACATGAGTGGCTAGTTATGTTGTTTGGTCTAACTAATGCGCCAAGCACATTCATGAGGCTGATGAATGAGGTATTGAAGCCATTTTTTGGAATATTGATGATTATATACCTTGTCGACATACCGATATTTATTTGAATAAGAGAAGAACACTTGTCACACATTTGACAAGTCCTACAGAGGCTAAAACATGAGAGGTTGTTAGTAAATCTACAAAATTAAATTCCTTCATGCACAAGGAGTGGGTATACATGGGATTCATGATTTTCATAGAAGCACTGAAGGTGGACCCAGAGAATGTCAATTTGATTTTAGAGTGTCCAGATACAAAAAATCCATAGAAGTGAGAATCTTTCATGGGATTTCTAGTTTCTACCACAAGTTCATCAGATATTTTAGTACAGTATGTGCACAATTTACAACGTGGATGAAGAACGGTGAATTCACGTGGACATAAGTATCACGGAGAAATTTCAATAAGATGAACTAGAAGATGACAGAGATCCCATTGTTATCTCTTCCTGACTTTGAAAATATATTTCAAGTTGATTGTGATGCAGGTGGAATGGCAATCAGAGCTGTGATGAGCTAGGAAGTTTGATCAATTATGTTATTCAACGAGAAACTAGATGAAGCCAAGGAGAAGTATTCCATCTATGACCAATAATTCTACACCATTATGCATGCATTGAAGAAATGGAGGAATTATTTGTTTCCAATGGAATTTGTATTGTATACCGACCATAAATCTCTGAGGTAGTTCATTACTAAGGAAAACTTGAATTAGAGACATAAAAAATGAGTAGACTTAATGCAAAGTTATACCTTTGTACTAAAGCATAAGTACAATAATATCAATAAAGTAGTCGATGCCTTATTTAAAGAATCAAATTGTTGGGGACGAATGTTATAAATTTGATAGGGTTAGAGTTGATAAAGGACGACTAAGAATTTGATGAGGACTTTTCTGATGCATGGAAAAAATCGAACGAAACATGGGGCGTCGATAAAACTCCATAACTAGACTACTTCATCTAAGAAGGATATTTGATCAAAGGACATCGGTTATGTATCCAGACAGGATGGGATAATATGATTAGGGAGTTGCATAGTGGAGAAATAGGAAAACACTTTGGCATCAACAAGACCAAAGCATTGGTCAAAGAGAAGTACTAATGGATAGGAATGATGATGAACATGATAAAATAGGTCTGACATTGTAGAGTATGCTAGTTTTCCAAATGGAAAATCTAGAATATGGTATTTTATGCAACATTACCCATACCAATTGCACCATGATGGGACATCAACATGGATTTTGTGCTGGTATTTTCGAAAGAGCAACAAGGAAATGACTTCATCTTTGTGGTAGTCGATAAATTTTCAAATATGAAACACTTTTTTCCATGTCAAAACAAAAGTGGCATGACGGGTATTGTTGTATTGTTCTCCAAGGAGATTGTAAGGTTCCATGGGTTTTTGAAGATAATTACATCGAACAGAGATACCAAATTTATGGGACATTTCTAGAGAATCATGCGGAAGAATATTGACATAAAGTTGTAGTTTAGTTATCCATACCATCCATAGACTAATGGGATGAATGAAGTTATGAACAAGAGCTAAGGAAATTGGTTGAGGTGTTTGACTTTCAATTGACTGAAGAAGTGGGAAAATGTGTTGGCACAAGATAAATTTATGTACAAAAATTCAATGAACCGATTTATGGGAATGAATACATTCCAGATCATGCAAGGAATTATCCCACATGGAGTGGTCAAATTACTAGAAGTGGCAATGGGATCACAGAAGAGTGCATATGTGGAGTCATTTTCCAACCACATGAAAGAAGTGCACAACCAGGTGAGAAGAAAACTCAAGAAAATAAATGTGGCATGCAAGTTGAGATTCGATTGAAAGAGACCACTACAATCATTTGTAGAGTGAAACTTTTTGTATGAACACCTAATAAAAGAGAGGTTATCGTGTGGAACATATGATAATTCAAAACTGAAGAAGACTGATTTGTGTAGAATCCTGAGAATTTTTTTTGACAATGCTTACCTTCTTGATTTTCCAGAAAATATGGGAAAATTCCAACATTTAGTGTTTTCAACCTATCCAAATTTGAAGAAGGTAGACGAGAGACAAGAAAGAAATTCATTAGAGGAAATTTCAACTCAAAATGGGCCTTTTAACTTTAACTCAAATTCCATGTCATCATGTGTTAGCCAATGAAATTTCTTTAAATTTGAAATATCGTATAGGTCTTAAACACCTTTTTAATATAAATTTGGGGATAGGTATCATAAAAAAGATTACTTTTTTTGTTTGTATTTTCAACATATATTCCCGTGTTTTTACTCAAATTTTGATCGGGAGAGCTCATTGGATGCAGAATTTAATTATGTATCCAACGAGCTCTCCCGATCGAAATTTGAGTAAAAAAAGGGGGAGATATGTCAAAAATACAAACAAAAAAGTAGTTTTTTTCTTTTCTTCCTCCAAAATTAATAAATATTATTTTATTATTTTAACTATTATTTTATTAACTTTTTTTAGGAGGCCCATTTTGAATTGAAATTTCCCCTAATGGTTGACTTGTTGAGAAAAATGTTAGTCCTTTTAAGGGAAGAAGTCATAGAAGTTCTCGACGAGTGTGAGGTCGGGAGGACCAAATGTTAGAAGAAGAAAGCATAATTGGTTTGATGGGTTAGTAGAGACTTGTAAGAGGCGAGATGGATTTCAAAAGAAAATCTCAATAGACAGCAAGGTCCAAAGAATGGTTATTTTCAAACATGAAAGTTTGATGTAGGGGCATCTAGGCCCAACCAAAACTGTTAAAGGCACAAAAATTAACTCTCAGAGGATAGCCAATGACCTACAATAATTGGTCAGACAATCAATAGGAGGTGGAGTGTAGAAGTCGGCAATACATTGGTTAGTAGAAATAGTAGTTGGAGTTTCCTGCCAAGGAAAATGGTCGATAATCGATGGAAGGACGAATGGAGGAAAAAAACCGTAATACCGAATAGGAAGTAGTTGACAACTAATGATGAAAAATGAAATATTCAAGAAACAAGATAAGACTAATGACTTACCACCTACCAAACAACCAAAAACCTGAGGAATAGAGCGACAAGGTAGTTAGAGTGGTTGCAACATAATTATGGTGCTTGTTGAAGGAAACCATGTAGTGAATTCTTTTGAAATAATCTTGAGGATGTATTTAATGCATTCATGATGGTTCCTAAGAGTAGGTGATATTCTAGAAGGAGAGAACCAAGTATTTTTCACCCAAGCGCAGTTATAAATACTAGTGTGTGCTAAAAAACAAGGACTTTTTGGGGGCGAGACCAAGAAGAGAGGAGAAATTCATTAGTGAAAAGAAGAAAGAGGTTGTGTTCAAAATATGCATGTGCTTGCAGAAGGAACGTGTAAAAATATAAGAAGGATAATTCCCTCATGTAGTTGTATGCTGAAATGGCCAATGTTTATTTTGACTAGTTTCCTTAGTAACCTTGTAACCTCTTGTACAAATATTTCTTTATTTAATTGAAATCCATACTTCTAGGAAAATATGTGTTTCGGTGCGTGTGTGTTGTGTGAATCTTATTGGAAGGTGGTCTATCAATTGACCTTGCATCATTATATGTTTTTTCCATTGCAAATATCACTAGTCTTGGTGCTCATAGCTCCATAAACGCTTCATGTAGTTTAGTTATAACTTGATTCTTAGATTTGTTGGATTGATTTTCATATTGTAAAAGAGAAATACCTGTATAAATTCTTTCCACTATATCCCTCAAAGTTTTATGAAACTTCCCCCCCTCTCACTAACTTCCATTTCCACTCTAGTGGAACTAAAGAGCAATTCATCATCATTTATATTCCTATTAAATTTTATTTTCTTAGGGAAACATATTTCCTGATTGTCTCCCCTTTCACAACATTCAACAAATTGGAAAATCGAAGTTTGAAACATGTTAACTATTATTGTTGAGAAGCATTCATGGTAAGAATTCAAACAAAAATGAGACAATTACGCTACTTCATTTGGCTAAGGTGCGGGTCTCGTTAGTAGAGTGAGATGGGTTCAATTTCCATTAGGGGTGAGATAGTGGGGAAGAGATACCAAAATACAACTAGGTGAGGGTTGGTGTATCCCAAGTCAGGTGTGATCCGCAGGTGATCTTAATAGCTAAGATTCCTTAGGGTCGTCATTTATTACACCAAAGGTTACTCCCATAAGTATGAGATATTTTATCCAAAAAATAGTAATTCAAACAAAAACCTCATGTTTATCACCTTTTGATCCACATAAGTCCTCTATTTGCAATCATTTCTAATTTTTTGTCTTTTCATTCAAACTACAAAATATGTTATAGAGTTCCCTTTAAAAACTTCTCTGCACAACATGCATAAACAAATACATGCCATTTAAACATACATATAATTCCAATATATTAATTTTAAAGATTACAAAAAACTTTCCATGCACTTCGTGTTGGATGTGTTTCCCTCATTCCTTTCATTTTGATTTTTATTCCATGATCTTTTACCAGTCATTTTTATCAATAAATGCACTACATAAAAAAAACATAAATTATAAAACAATTTTGATACACTAAGAAATTTTGGTAAAATGTATTTGTGACAATTGATGCACACAATAAAAAAACTTAGCACCAATGCACGTTATATGAGATAACACACCGATGTGCATGGCTTGGATTCATTTCATTCCATATTTTCAAGTTCCATCTAAAAGCATAAAAATAAAATTTGATGAGTATATCTACATTTTTATATAGTATAATATACCTAAATGCACAAATGAAAAAGTATCCAATTCAATGATTGAATCATAAAATTCACATGTATTTTTAAAAGCATGCCTCATGTCATGTATCAATAAATTCTTTGTTGGATCCACTCCATATTCTATTTTCTATGAGTTTTATAAACCATGACAAAACATAGATATAATTAAATTTTTCTTATTTCTTCATTAAGAAAATAAGTAACCAAAAATAACATAGCTACTTACAAAATTTTTGAATTAACCTTTGATACCCCAAGATATACTAACAACCCTTACTTAATCCAATGTCAATCAAATGATTGGATGACCCTTCACCGTTTGTTAGAGCATATTAGAAAACATCCATGATTGATTTTAAACTAGAATAGTGTTCAAAGTATTCAAATAACTGAGAGGGGGGGGGGGGTGAATCAGTTATTTTATGTTCTTAAACAATCTTATACAATTTTAAAAATTTCATCCTTGATGTTTTATGACAGTCAATATGTTATGATGAATTCTATGTTCATCCTTTTCTAGCAAAAAATTTGTTACAATATATTTAATATGTAAATAAAACCATTAACATTCAATCACATAAACTACACAGAGACACATATTTCATGAGGAAACCCATAAAGGGAAAAACCTCTTCTTCTTAGGATGTCAGGAAAGATTCAACTTTGGTACATCATCTCTTTCTTTGAACTTCTACTCTAATGAGGATAAAACCTCTAAATTACAAGAACCAACTTGTAGACTGTACCAACTGTCAAAGTTATCCAACACCCACTGAATCTTGAGGACAACAGTCCTCCCTAGCACCTCCCTACCGCCCTGATTTGCTAGAATTACTTTGAATCAATTAAATACAGTGATACTGATATAATGATGCTTACCACTTCATATCTGTTTTGTTCTTCTGCTATGATTTCATTTTACTTCTGTCTTTTCACCTTCTCTGTTATTTTATACTCAACATTTGTCTTTATTCTTATTTTGTCCTTGTTTATCTCTGCTCCTCATTAGTTCTTCCTCTGCTACACATTCTGTGGTTCTTTCATTGCTTGGCCTTTTATTTGTGCATCCTCAGTATTATGATCTTCTCTATTTCTTATTTAGATCATTCTTCTGCCCTTGTAGAGTTTAGTTTCTCCACTGCATAGTCTCCCTAACTCATCTTGCTTCAGCTCACTTTTATACACCAACCACTGAGTTGCTTCAGCTTCCCAATGCTTTGTAACCCTGATCAAGAATCAGTTATAATTCTATAACTAAAAAATAATGAAGGAACAACAACCGTTAGATTATACACATAACATTTTTTACTTTTCTTCATGTGCTAAGCCTTTATGCGTTTCACCCAATTCCTTTGCAGCAAAACGTGACCTCATTCTTAGGCTATGTAAGCCCCCATCATGCTTCAAAAAAAAAGATGCGAACAAAAAATCAGCTACTGTAGCGGCCATGAACTTGAGAATCCATCCGCTATAGCGGAACAAAAAACATCGAGAGTTTACCTGATAGTCAAACTGAGAAATTCGCCCGTCATTGCAGCCTAAAAATGATAAGCCCTCCGTCGTAGCGGCTCATTTGTCGTAGAACCATCCTCCATAGAATGATCTGCCATAGTGGCTCATTCACTGTAGAACCATCCACCGTAGCACCATTCACTGTATCGACTCGACCATCGCGAACCATCCATTGTAGTGGCTCAAAAGTCAAGAGCCATCCACCGTCAGTGCTCGAAATCCGGGAACCACCTCCGCTGTAGTAGCTTGAAAGACGAGAACCATTTGATGTAACAAGATAAATAATAATAGGAAGAAGTTCTGATATTTGAACTAAAATCCACAAGTCGTTGTGGAATGAAACCAAAAATACATTGGTCACTTTAATAGCCATTTTACCATATCTATCCACCAAGTCTGCATGCATCTATTTCAAGCTTGTGCTTCTGTCCTTCTGATATGAATCTATATTTCCATCAATGACAACCAAAATACCTCTGTTCCACTCTAGCCAACAATCTCCCACTTTGGAATCGATGGAAACCCAAAACTATGGAACACCTTCTTCTAATCTGCCAACTTCAACTTTACCAAATTACATGAACTTCTCCCCCTTTGACATCAATGTCAAAGATACTATGTACAACACAACTCCCCCTATTAGGATAAACTCAACTACTTGTTTCTGAGAAAATAACTTGAAATCACTTCAAATTCCTATCAGATGTTCAATAAACACAAGCTCCCCCTATCAAAGTGAAGATATCAATAGTTTATGACACCCAATTTATGGCGGAGATGTTCAAACTGAGTCTTTGATAACGGTTTAGTAAGGATATCAGCAGTCTGTTTTGTAGAAGAAATGAAAATCAATTGAACCACTTTGTTTGTGACTTGATCTCTCAAAAAATGATACTTGATCGGGATGTGCTTAGTCTTGGAATGCAGGACAGGATTCTTAGACACACCAATAACACTCATATTGTCATAATGAATGGGGATGGGTTCAGTATATTTCACCTCCAAATATACAAGATCCTGAATCATCCATAGTACTTTTGTACAGCAGGTGGTAGCATCAATGTATTCAGCTTCCATAGTAGACAAGGATATTGAACCTTACTTTTTACTCATCCATGATACTAAAGAATCACCTAAGAAGAATGCACCTCCACTTGTGCTTTTTCTCTCATCCAAACAATTTTCCCAGTTAGCATCTGAATTCGCAATTAACTGAAATTTTTTTATTTCTAGGATACCGCAGACCATAAGTCATTGTGCCTTTCAGATATTTAAAAATTATCTTCACAGCTACCAAGTGACTTTGTTTAGGAGCTGACTGAAATCTTCCTACCATTCCAACAACATGTAGAATATCAGGACGATATGCAGTGATGTACATAAGATTTTCTATCATTGACCTATATGTTCTTTGATCAACATCAGGTAAAATATCATCTTTGCTAAGTTTGTAGCCAATAATCATAGGGGTACTAACATGTGAAGAATACTCCACCTGAAATCTCTTCAACATCTTCTTGAGATACTTATTTTGAGAGATAAATAGACCTTCAGAACTCTGAGTGATTTTAAGCCCAAGAAAATATGACAGTTCTCCAATCATGGGCATTTCAAACTCAGATTGCATGGAATTATAAAACCATTGAACAAAATAAACTTTAGTACATCCAAAAATAATATCATCAAGATAAACCAAAACAACTAATAAGTCACCACCTTCTGTTTTTATGTACAAGTTACTATCAACAATGCCTTTCTTGAATCCTTTTTCTTGTAAATATTTGTCTAATCTATAGTACCATGCTCGTGGTGCTTATTCCAATCCATACAGAGCCTTCTTTAGTTTGCAGACATAATTAGGATTGTCTATTAGTGAGAATCCTTCAGGTTGTTCGATATCAACTTCTTCTTCAAGATCTCCATTGATGAATGTTGACTTGACATCCATCTGATAAATTTTGAATTTCTTGTGATAGGAATAAGCAAGAAACATTTTGATAGCTTCCATTCTTGCCACAAGTGCAAAGGTTTCATCAAAATCTTGTCCTTCAATTTGAGCATACCTTTTACAGAACAATCTACCCTTATTCCTCACAATTTGTCCTTGTTCATTCATTTTATTTTTAAATACCCATTTGGAACCAATCACATTCTTGTCTATTGGTCAAGGGATAAGTTCCCAAGCATTATTCTTTGCAATCTGATCAAGCTCTTCATTCATGGCTTTTATCCAATCTTCATCTTCACTAGCTTTATAAAAATTCTTGGGTTATATTATACATAGAAAAGCAATGTGAGACTGTTATGAATCCTTGAGTAACTTTCTTCTTGTCTGTACACCTTCATTCTTGTTACCAATAATCTAACTTTCAGGATGATTTGTTTGAATAATTATTGAAGGGGGTTTTACTGATTGTTTTTGTGAATTTGTACCTTCATTATATGACTCAGAGTCTTCTTTTTATGATTGTTGGATCTGTTCTTCTTCATCTTTAGACATATCCTTTGTATTTGATTCAACACTGCTTATCTGAGTGTCTTTTACAAGCGTACCTTCATCAACTTTAATGTCAATGCTATCAACCATTTTATGTAACCTCTTATTATAGCATCTGTATCCTTTATTGTTTGTGGCATACCCCAAAAATATACCTTCATCAACCCTATCATCTTATTTGCCAAGATGTTCATCATTGTTTTTTATATAACATTTAGTTCCAAATACTTTAAAGTGCTTGATTGAAGTAGGTCTCCCAAACCACAATTAATTAGGAATTTTATCACTTTTTGGACTTAAGTGAGCTTTGTTAAGAATACGAATAGATGTGTTAATTACTGTAGTGAGAATTTATCCTCACTACAGGGGTAAGAATGGCTCCCTTGTGCCTATAGGGCACAAAGGTAGGTTCCCACCCTTTGAAAACAGTAAAAACGGAATGTAAAAATGACATAAACAGAGCTGCGAATTGAAACTAAGCTCGAGTAAGCAAACAGCTACTATAGTGAACTGAATCTAATAGCTAATGATAGAAAAATAAAGAAGAGGAGATGATGGAGCATTGTTGAACCCCTCTGCACATAGTATGTTAGGGTTCTGCCCCCAAAACCTGCAAATAAACCTATACTACAATGGAGACAACCTGTGAATAACGTTAATGAAAAACCTGCAAATGGAGATGAGGGTTAGAAAGTAAAAACAAATGAAACAAGCATAAACAAAGATTATACCTCACTTAGGTGGAAATGGGCCACCATGCCCTAGCTCATGGGAGCACCTCTCTCTTGGTTGGGAAGCAATGGCTTAGAGAAATGGAGATGGAGGAGAGGGAGAGTGGGTGGTTTGAGAGCAAGAGGTCTCAAAGCATCCATGAGCATCATAACAATAGGCAAGTGAGAAGTGTTTTGAGAGTGACCCCCCACCCTCCTTATATAGTTTTTCCAAGGGATTTTAGGGTTTTAAGCCCTTGGTCAAGGCTATAGCCCCTTTTTTGGGCTTTTAGCCCTTTCCTCCCTAACTTTAGCCCCTTTAAGGGTTTAGGCCCCTTTTTGAGGGATTTAGCTCCTGGGGGTCTATTTTGGGCTCTTTTTAAGGGTTTTTAGCCCTTTTCTTCATCCTTGGGCTCTTTTGGAGGTGTGGGGGTCAAATGGAAGGTCTTGTGGAGTGAAATGAGTGTTGTGAGATGGTGTCCTTGGGTGGTGTAGGCCATAGCGAGCTATGTGGGGGATTTTTGGGTTAACAGATTGCCCCCTGATGTGTGAGGGCAGGAGCTCAATGTATGGCCGAAGAACATCATAGAATTTGCTATCGAGAGGTGGTGCTTCCAGGGCTGGGGCATGGTGGCTTTTGGTTTTGTATTAATTTGGTTCCCATCAATGGGTGAGATACAATAAATGTGTGACATGTATATGGACGAGGCGGGCATTCCCATGCTCATGACAATGTCAAAAGAATCATTTGATCTATGCTCTAAAATACAAGAGATGATCATATACAAATGATGTTACAATGTTGGTTGCCTCTATGTGAGGCTGAATACAACACTAATCTAGTACATTGGACCCATGGCATTCTCATGGAATGCTATATCTTCATGACTGATGGTCTACTGGATCTGGAATGGTACATAGCTGTATGGACTCATTGATTGAGAGTTAGAGTCTTTGTGGTACAAGTATGCTGCATCAATCATAAAGGTATATCGAAGCACTGTTGGGGATTCTGATCACTGTCTCAAACGCAACCCAAAAATCACAAGGGACATAACCTATTTATGTCCCTCGAGTGGACTCACCAGTGTGCTGGAGTCAAGTGACATCCGGGGTCTTCGACCAAGTATTGTGCGGAATAAAACCTGTACAAATCTCAACTGTGCGATGATGGAGTTGAAGTCGAGCACATGAGAAACAACCACCCTGAGAGGCACTAAGGACTCCTCTCAAGTGGTCCAAGGAACTCATCAATGATGTAAATGAAACTAAGGTACATGGACCTCTAGGTCTATCCTCTGGAATATATGTATTGGCATCAACAGAGGGGGACCTGCTCCTAGTCAAGGAAATGATGTTTCCTTGACTAGGAGTGCGAGGGATAACCAAAAGGTGTGAAGCAATCTATGGACTGACTCACTGAATTGGGGGGGAGGGGAGGGAAGGGAAAAAACTGAACAAGGGTAGGGGGGGAGTGGGAGACTCAATATTCCTTTGTTCAGAGTATGACGGTAGGGTGGACTAGGCAGCAAATGAAACTGACTCAAAGGGATGGGATCATAGCTGTAATACTGGGAATGTCACTGCAGATGGGAAATACTTGGAGGAGGTGGACACTTTTGATACTAATGGGATACAAGGAAGACACATTACAGAGTACTCTGAACAAAGGTGACCCAATGTGGGGATGCTTCCAGACTATTTGTTGTGGGATGGTGTGTGTCTAGGGACACCGTTGTGGTACGATCTCATGGATTTTTAGCGAGCTCGAGAGGGTAAGTGATCGATGGTGCTTTCATTTTTAGAGAGTCTGAAAGCATGAAGAAGTCTCCAGTGGGGGCTCCTTTTCATTGGTAGTCTCCTATGCCCGAAAAAGGATAAAAGTATACATAGGAGAGCTCGCCCATCTGTGAGGGGATGAGAGACTTCTTTACCATTGGTAGTCTAATCAAGCCGAAAAAGGTTAAACCTATACTGATTGGATGGTCATTCAAATACTTTTATGAGCATGAACGAAACCAAGTTTGCTTGGCGATATTTTCTTGTTGAGACAGTTGGAAAAGAGCTTAACGACAACCGGTGGTGATATTTTTCGTAAAGTACGGCCCCTCTGCCCAAAAAAACACAAAAGTATGCAGAGGGGAATGGTCTTGGCTTGAGTATGCCAAGGAGGTCCTTTTCATGAAATGGTCTACATGGTCCGCAAAAGGAGGTGAAGGATACAATGTAGACGCCCTTTCCTATACTTTATTGAGCGGGAATGGAAGCAGCTGTGCTCGACGATCTTTTCATTGTTTTAACGAGTCAAAAAAGAGCTTAAACGAAACTCCAATGTGCTCAACCGGTGGTGGCACATGCGGTGCCCCATGTCGAGACGGTGGACAGAGGTCCAAAGGTCATTTGCGTAGTATGGATGAAGTAGAAGGCTCTCAAACATACCAATGTGTGCATGGGATTGATCGCGGCAGAGGCTTGCGAGACGGTGCGACAGAGGCATGCAAACCGAGGTGGCTCTCGGACAAAGGTTAGGAGAGTGTGTGTGTGTGTTGCGGTAGATGAACTTGACTACATGCGATGTGAGTGCAAGTCCGGGGGCACTTATATGCCAAAGACGTGTAAGAAAAGAGAACATTTAGTGGACAGTGGTCCAGAGGTCCGTGTAAGGTGTGGTGAAAAGAAAAGACAATCTATGTGTTAAAAATAAAAAATACATGGAAGAAAAATAAAGGTGTTTGTGGACGATGGTCCAGATATCTGCATGTGTTGCGGTGAAAAAGACAATTACAAATGCAAAAATAAAAGTATAGTACAATGCTTAATGGGCGGCGTCTCAAATACTCACATGAGTTGCGATTGGGCAGTGTAATATGAGTACTAGTCCGTAGACACTCACATCGTCATGTCATGGCTCATAAGTATAGGTGACTTGTGGGAAATGGTCCCAAAATTGACTGTTTAAACATGAGACGATGTTCTCATAACTAGATAGAGGGCATAATTCTGAGACCAATGGAATGAATGGCGTCTCAAACGGAGTCCGTATTGTATTGTTATGTTGATTGAAAGAAATTAGGTCAAATGGGGCCTATAAAAGGGGAGGGTCCACATGGTGAAGTGTCATTGCCACTGTTCATTGTGGAGTTGGAGAGGTGGGCCCTAATTATTCATTTGCTGATCTCTCTTGATCCGATCGACGGTTTCATGAGCCGCGAATTGCAGGTAAAAGCTCTCACTGAACCTCTTCATTTTGAAGTATTTTTTATTGAATTTGACCACCTGGAGGCCCCCCATGAGCTGTTTGGGGTTTCTTGTGCACAAGGTTTCTCATTTCGAAGAGAAAGGTGCACCCTGGGTGCACTTGTTGGGCCATTATGAGTGCCCTAGGTGCTCCTTTTTCTCAGATAAGTGCGCCCTGGCCTCCTTTGGGTGGTTTTTTGATGATGGGGATGTCTAACATCAGGGTTTTGGCTTTGTCCAGGATGGTGGAGATCAAATGGAGGGAGAGAGACTGCAAGCCAGTTAGAGATGCATCATTACATGACAGGGGTGTTAGAGATACACTAGCACATTGTGGGTTGCTGAAGTTTATGAGGATTCTGCTTATGCGGAGCTTGGGTTTGTTGATGCAAACTCTAATTAGTTTCTGGGATGTTACTGAGGAGGTGTTCCTCTTCCAAGGCCAGCGTATTGAGATTACACTAGAGGATGTGTATTTCATTACTGGGCTCCTAATACTAGGAGTAGTTGGTGACTTGGCTCCTGTATTGTCTCGGGGGGAGACATTAGAGGATTTATGCGAGTTGCACTATTACGCTATGGCGTATGTGCGTGGTTCTTACATCCTGATGTGTGACATCGAGGAGTTGTCCACAGGGGCAGTGGGGACTTTACTACATTGCATCTTGGGTTCCACAGGGAGCCACAATATTTCTGGTGGTCAGCTATAGTTAGTCATGCATGCCATTGGTGGCACATATTATCCATGGGAGCAGATGTACTTGCAGGATGTTCGACGTTAGCTGAACAAGTCGAAGACTAGTGGCGCTGGTTTTTGCTTTGGCTCCTTTTTATGTGCTTTCTTCTTTGATAAAGTACCTACACTTCGTCCTCATCGGGATGTGGAGGACAGTGGTCCGCAAAAGCTGAGGATGTGTAGGTGGTGCCAGATGATGATTCGCGAGGGTGGCGGCAGAGTGGGTCACTTCTTCACGGAGGAGTTGCTGGAATAGTGCCTCCAACTTCCTGTGGTGATCGAGGAGTACCTCTATGCAAGTATGGTTTTTCAAGGAGATCCTGAGATGCCCCAACCTCCTAGTCAGGCTTGGGGACTAGCTGGTATGTATGCTTGATGTTTTTAAGTTCATCTTTGTGCATAGTATAGTTGAGCTGGTTAGTGATTTTTGTATTGATGTATGTGGACTGATGGTGTCTTTGCTTGTATGTGCAGATATTGGTCCTCGTCTGCCACCTGGGCATCGGAGGCGGGTTGTTACCATACCTCCTGTGGTGGCTTCTGTGATGGGCCCTTCTGGGAACTCACACAGGTGGCAGAAGGATATGGATGGACTGGTACTGTACATGGAGGAGGTAGCTACTGAAGTGTCAGATGTTGGCTAGCAACACCTGATTACTAACTTTATTGCTGCTATTCACAATCTTCCTCGCAAGCTGACGGGTGTGATGAGGAAGATGGTTGTGGCTTGCGAGCACTTTCGCTAGACGACGAGGGGTGGTCTTCTTGCAGAGGATGCGTCCTCTTCAGAAGATGATGAGTTCGAGTTAGATGATGGGTCTGAATCAGATTAGTAGCCTTGTGGGGCTCTTCCTAGTGCGTAGGTGCACTTATGGTTTTTTGTGTTGCTTATGTATATCCTGTTGAGAAAGCATATGTGGCTTCTCGTTTTATATTGGACATGTTGTGGACATGCAACTTATGGATTTATATATATATTTTTAATGCACCTGGATGCACTTTTATAGTTTGATTATGTGAGTCTTTTTATTATGTTGTGGAATGCAAATGTCTATGTGATGTATTATTACACTGTGTGTGTATTTTTAGACATGATTATGCATTGTGTTATGGTTGTATGTTTCCTATATGCTGTTATGGATGTGCCAATTTAGAATATCATTAGCAATTCGATCTACAACACTATTGGGGTTCCTTGGAACATGTGTGAATGTGATGGATTCAAATGTTCTGACCATGTGTTTAGTGCGCAAGTACTTTCTAAAGAGGCAAGGATCGTGAACTCGGTAATGGTTGTTCAATTGAGAAACAAGTAGCTGAGAGTCTAGGAAGACATCCAGATGGTGAATTCCTAATTGTAGAGTGGCGACCAAGAGGCCATTAACACCATCATATTCCACCTGGTTGTTGGTCACGATGCCCATGCATATTCCATCGATGTGGATCAACTCGTGCGATGGGGAATAGATTACCCATGCAGCCAAGGCGAGGTTCGGGTACCATCTGCTTGCTCCATTTATGAATCCCATATACCGATCTGATGAGTGCTCCATATGAAGCAATGAGAGGAAACAATTCATAAGACTCAATCAGGGAAAAATGTGTAAAACAAAAAATGAAGAGACTATAATACAATTTAGAACATTGTCACTCAAAGAGGTGACATTACAGGGAAAGTTGTTTGGACTTTCCCAGGATCAGCTGTCATTCCTTTGTCTGACACGATAAATCCTTGGAGACGGCCCGTGGGGACACAAAAAACACAATTGGATGGGTTCAAGTAGATCCTGTACCGGCGACATCGCATTAGGACTTGTCGCAATTCGTCTATGTGTTGCATGTGGTTTTGTGACTACACGATGAGGTTGTCAAAAGACACCAACATGATGTGAGTGAGACCATGGAAGCAGTGCGTCATGGCACACTGGAAGGTGGCTCTAGAATTTTTGAGGCCAAAGGGCATGGCTTGGTAGGTGAATGTGCCCCATGGGGTTGTGAATGCCGTTTTGTAACGGTCTTCCTTCTAGATTTGGATTTGGTTGTAGCCAAATAATCCATCCATGAAGGAGAAGGCTTCATGTCTGGTGCATGCATCGATGATCTGGTTGATGAACGGGTTGGGGAAGTTGTCTTTGGGACATGCCCCATTGATATTTTAGAAGTATATGAAAACGCGAACAGTACCCTATTTTTTATTCATGGGAACAAGATTAGAAACCCAAGTGGTGTATGCAATGGGATAAATGAAGCTAGCTATGCGCAGCTTCTCTATCTCGGCTTTCACTGCAACCACTTTGGATGGATGGATGGGTTGTTGCTTCTAATGGAAGGGTGCCACATTAGGCCATGTGTCGATGTGGTGTTCTACGATGGCTAGATCTAAGTCATCCATTTCAGTGTATGACCAGGTGAAGATGTTGTGGTATTCTTGGAAGAGTGATGTGTAGCCATCGACCTCTTTCGAGGAGCAGGATGCCCCCAGCATGATTTCTTCAATGATCACAGAGTTGGTTGAGATGTCGATTTTAATTATTGGTGAAATGTTCACCATGTTCCCTTCTTCGAAGGCATCAGGTGCCGGGATTGGTTTCTTGAACCAGTCAACCTTCCCATGGATGAAATCTTTGGTCTCCACAAAAAACTGGTCGGATTGCGATGCAAGATATTTCGGGAGGAAGAATGAGTGATGGTGCATGTCGTCCCATGGTTATTCTGGGGCGGTCAAAGCTTCATGTATCTCCTTGTCATTGTTGAAGCAACGAAGTGACAGATCTGATGGACCGTCATTGGAGATAAGGATGAGCTAGTCAGGGGAACTAGACATCATGTAAATGAACATGGTGTTGGATGAAGGAGGTGGTGGGTGAACTTCTTCAATCAAGGTGATCTCAGACTCAAGGGAATGGTGATGGAGATTAGCAAGAGCCATTCAAAATTTGGGTAGGTCTTGGCAATGGTGGGAGTAATGTCCATACAAGTTGCAAAGGGAGCAAGCATGGTTTGTCCTCAATGCCTTGTTCTTTACTACTGGCGTGGTTGGGAGTTCAACCAGGGGGATGTTTTCATTCGTATCCGTGGCATCCAGATGTGCACAGATCACTAGGATCTCAGGGCAATCCTGAGTTGGATGGCCCTATTGTTCACAAATAGCACAAGGTGGGACTTGTCGTGGCTTTTCAATGGTTTTGGTGTTTTTGCCCCTAGCCCTTTTGGGTTAGGGTGGTGCAAGTGCGGGTACAACGGTTGGCCTATGTAGACTGGGTGGGGGGTGGGACTCAACCGCAATAGGTTGCATCGGAGTTAACACAACCCGGGGCATTTCTAGTTGAGCAGGTGGATCTAGGTACCACACCGGGATCCCCAACGTAAAGTTGGGTAGGCTTAAGGTGGCCATGACCAGATTTCTCATGACACGAGGTGGAGGAAAGAGGAAGGAAATTGTGTGGACAGGGAATGGGCCCACATAACTCCCAGTTGGTTGCATGTGGGGGTGAGGTTACAATTGTGGCTGTGCATAATGCTACTGTTGTGGGTGATGTTGTGGCTTCTGTTGACGTGGCGGCTGCAGATGTTGTTGTGGTTGTGGTTGGGGCTGCAACTATGGTTTCTGTTTGGGTGCAGCGGTGCTTGATGAGACCATGCACAAGTCTGCAGTTTGCTTTTGTGTTGGTGGTGGTGACACCAACGGGAAAGGAGCCGTCATGGTGGGATTGGTAAACAACCCAGGGCCCACATTCAATGGTGGGAAGGCTGGTGTGTTTTCAACCATAGTGTTGGTTACAAGGATGACTTTAGCATGTCCGGTCGCCCCTTGCGGCTTGGTGGTGGTGATGGTAGGCATAACGTTGGCAGGCACTATTAACCCTTGTAGATCATGGTAGGTGAGCTGGTTAACTGTCACAATCTTCCCTTTGTGGGGGAACATCATGAGGCGGAAGATAGTTGATGCTATAGCTTGCATGGCATACATGTAGCTCCTCCCGAAGAGGAGGTTGTAATCCAATTGAGCATTGACGGCCTCGATGTCAATCATGACTGTCTTACTGGATAATGTGATGGGGACATGGGGGAGGATTCCTTGGGCTTTAGTGGGGTGTCGATCATAAGCCCGCAGAGTCATGGAGGATGGTTGTAGAATCGGTGATCTAAGATTTTTCCAAACCAAGGTAGACATGACGCACATGGATTCCCCCTCATCCACTATGCATCAGTGCACAACCAAGTTCCGGATGGATACTGGGATTTGGAAGGAGATAGTGGAGAGCATGTTTCAAATGTGATTAGCTTGGAATTGGAGGGGTCTACTACCCCTAGAGCGGCTAGTAGGGATTTTCGCTGCGTTGGGCGCATTTTAAGTACCTCAAGAGTGGACATGGTAGTTGGCATTTGGGCCAAATCATCCACAATGCTATAGTTGAATGCAGCTCTAGTTGTGGTGTTATTGGAAATTTTGCGTATGGGGGGCACAGGAATGGGGGTAACTAGAGAGGTAGGTTTGTTGTCTTAGATGTGGATGCTTCTGATGAATCCACAGGTTCGGTGGTGGTACCATAATGATTTTGTCTAGTCTGTAAGTTGACCTCTTCAATGGTCATGGTCATCAGGTGGTGAACACTTGTTTCGGCTGTGGGTGGTGCCCCTGAAGCGTTGGGATTGGCCTAGGGAGGGGTAGCGGTTGCCACCAATCCTTGGACTGGCAGTGGGTTTTGAAGCACCATGGGAGGAGGTCCTTGTGGTGCTTGGTTAGGTTGGGATTGAGTGGGGGCATTGGCGGCCTGTTGGGACTCATTTTGAATGGCCTGCTTAGTGTGAGCCATGAGGGGACACTCAAATGTGTAATGCCCATAAACATCATAGAGTGTACAATGTTGGTTTGTGTACAATGGAGCATTGCGTCTTGGTGCATTCTACATTATTGGGAGGATTCGGTTGCTGACTGCCTCCCTGTGGTTGGTTATTGCCTTGATTGCGGGGCCGGTTGTTTCTAGCTTGCCCTTGTTGATTATTGGGGGCAGGTTGGTTGGGATGGTTTTGTTGTGCGAACACTTGTCCCAACTGAGCAGGTGGAGCGGGTGGAGTGGGGGCGGGGGATTGAACTTGTTGCACTGGTGGTGCATAGTATATTTGTGGGGGTGGTGGTGCCATGAATGTGGGAATTTTCCCCACATATTTTTGTGTTGGCCAAGCCATCGCCTGAGCCTGCTGCAGTGGCACAGGTTGTGCATAAGAGGTTGTTGCTCTAGACTAAGACATCATTCTAGAATAGTCTGGAGCTTGGTTTTGGTAAGCAACATTAGCAGTGTTTCTTGGTTATGGTGCCATGACAGGTGGTGTCGGTCAAGGCTGTGGTTGTTGGGAGACTGACCCTATGATGCCGTCTGCTACGTGGGATGCCCCCGATGCATTGCGGTAAGAGGAACTTGTACGGGGAGCATCTGGGATGACAGTATACAAGTATCCCGACTGGGCATAGATGAGGTCAAATTGTTGGGCCTTTAGTATGGCCTCTTCTTCAAATTGGGGATGTTCATATGTGACGTCCTTTACGATGGGCAGGAGAAAAGTCTTGAGGAACCAATCCAAGAAGATCCTGTCATCAAGTTGGATTTTACACAAGCTACGACGCCGCCTCCACTCATGGATATGATCATTGATGTGAGTGGCGATGTTTTGGCGACAGGATAACAGGATCTCTACTCCCTTGTCATATCTGACAGGGAGTTGGAAATACTGTAGGAATATGAAGGCTAGGGAATTGAAGTTGGGGTACTTGTCTTGTGGCAGCTCAATGTACCATTTGGCTGCGGCACCTGTAAGGGTGCGTTGGAATAGCCTCAGCCTGATGGAGTCTTCTACGATGCTATTGGATGAGCACCATAGATGGAATGTCATTATATGATTTTGGGGACATTCCTTGGCTTTTCCCTCAAACTTTGAAATGTCTAACGGCAACTTCGTTGGCATAGGTGTCCAGAAAGCTTGGTGGAAGATGGGGTCATTTGTTAATCTAGCCAAGTCAGGCAAGTCCAGAGGAGCCATGAAGGGTAGATTTGAGACCAAGTTGATGTGGGATGGGACCACAATGGGGGTGGGGTTTGCACATGCATAATGCATCTGCATGGCTGGGGGTGCTTGTGGTGGCACCAAGGCAGATGGGCCAATACCCCCAAGTGTTGTGGGTGGGATGATGTGGGTAGTGGGGGAATTTCCCCCATGCATGGTGGTAGGGGCAATGTGGGTGGTCGGTGCACTGCCCCCTTATGTGGAAGGGGTGAAAATGTGTGTGGAGGGGCCACTGCCGCAATGTGTTACCACTGGGCTAGCTTGGATGATCGCTATTAGTGGTGGCAATTGGCTAATGATAGTTTGCATGACCATGCTTGGACTTCTTGCCATGTTGTGGGTGACAGGTTGTGATGTGGACATGGGTCCACTTGCTAAGGTTAGGCCGAAAAATGGATCTGAGTTTGCAGTAGCCATGGGGTTAGATGGTGCAGTGTGAAGGTCTAGTTCAGACTCATATGGGTCTGAATCAAAATCTGTGGCTGTGTCATCCTCTGATGGTGTGGGAGATCACTGAGAATGACTACGACGGTGCCGACTGAGTGTTCCAAATGGTGGTGGTTCACCTCTTAGGTGTGAGGAAGATCGTGGAGGATCAATTATGTTCACTTTGGTGTATGAAACTGGTGGGTATGAGATTTGGAGCCCGGTTTCAATGGCTTCCTATTGGATGAAGGTGGTCTCTTGGCCACCAAGACTGCCAGAAGACAATGCTTAGCTTGTTCCTCATGGGTGTTTCTACTCAATACGAATGGGTTGTTACCCGTTTTGCTTGGCAATTCCTCTCAGTAGCCAGCTACTTTGGGGTTCCTATGGTACTCCTCACAATGAGTTTCTGGGTAGAGCCTAAGTACTTCCCATAGTTGAAGCAATCAGGGACTTATGTCCTCAAAGACTACAGAATTGATTGAACTTAGTGTAAATTTGGTAAATTTTAAGGCTTACTCAGCGTCATGAATTGAGTTGGGTTAATT
>LPNX010236197.1:5356-113510 GCA_001517045.1 Pseudotsuga menziesii
CTAAATAAGGTCTTGCATATCTAATTTCTACATAAATTAAATTATACAAAGGTAGAGTAAACAATTTGCATAGGGGGTCATTTTCTTATTTAGGTACTACTCATGTTCCTTCTTGTATGAGATCCGATATGTGATCTTAGTCTCTAGAAATATGTGTCTGGTCATCTTCCAAATGGTCTATTTCATTGCCCCCATTGAAATTGGTGCCAAGTGTCACTCGATCCCATGTATCAATGGTATCAGTATGCTCACAATCATCCCATTCACCGATGCTACAGGAACTGCAAAAGCAAGCCTTCAATCTTGTCCAAATTTGTAAGGCCAAGTTGTGTGAGCTTCTAATTGAATGAAACTGTTGAGTTCCATGCACTGTGTTCACCCGAGGTGTTTGTGATCGGTCCACATTTGTAACCTCCCAGAATATTCTTCGCACTAAGTGTTTCCTTGTTGCTTTTTCTCCCATGACAGATGCACACCATTGTACTATAGATGCAGCGTCTCGAAGGAAAACACCTGTAAACTTCATCTCTTCCCTTCGAAGGGCAGTTTTAATGCATGCACCAGCACCATCGTGCTCTCCTTTTCCATAACCAGTTTCAAAGTAGTTCCATACATGTGGAACCTTGTATTTTAGGTGCAACAAACACAACCATTCAAATACACGTGCATTCTTGAACTGTCCAGCACAACCATCTGACCAAATGAAATGACAAGAAAATGGTATATCCATAGCTATCACATGGTCATAGAATAATTTAAGGCAATGTTGCACGTAATGGATGTCATGGGTCCGGTCGTCACTTATGTAGAAGTGACTTTCTTTCAGTATCACACATTTCTCTTCACTGCTATCTTTCCCACGTCGATACGTGATATGCACCATTATGCTCACCTGCTCTGAGTGATTGTATTGACTTTGAATTTCATTTTTTGGTTGTAGGGTGTAATTTTCAGCAAAGTCAACCACTAATAGTATTGTTCTGAGAGGGAAGGTGTCTCGGCATATTTTGAATTGCTCATCTTGCCACCGTGCCATATCGACATGTTGAATGTACTGTTGGATCTTTCCACAAAACTCTAGAATAAAATCACATACTCGAACCTAGTACATGAATATTAATATGTCAATAAACCACATTAAAAAATGTGTGTGTACACGTGAATATTAATTTGTCAATATTCAAGAATTTACCTGTGAAGTCACCAATTTAATCTTCCTTCTTTCTTTCCCATCATTTAGCTAATATGTCTCATACTGATAGTTCTGCTTCTCAACAATTGCATTCCCGAATGCTTGATCTTCACTTTCATGGATGCAATCAGACCATAAGGATAGCCCACCACAATTGTTGTAAGAACCATCTACACATTGTTTTAAGTAATGTGTCTTCCCATCTTTCCTCTGACACATGAGGCTATGGATGAAATCTCTGGATGAAATTGGCGGTATTGTACTTGAGCATTCCTGCACATGGTTAGGATGCAAAAAACCACGTATATGTGCAAATGTATGGTAATATAGGTCGAAATCTATGTGGTATCTACAACAACAAGTGTTCCGGATGGTATTGATTCTAACATACCAAGGGTTGCATTTTTCAAAATATCTTTGCCCGAGCCTTAGCTCTACATGGGGAACTTTAAACATCTCGAACAGTTGAGTTTGTGTCATGTCAAGATAATGATTAACATGAGGTTCAATGTGATGAGAACCCCTACAATGTTTTAACACATACTTCGTGTTAGAATAAGGCCTAGTGTTATCATGCCAAAACGTTTGCACTAGGCCCTTCACTGCTTCAACTAACTTCATGTCTTTGCGGGGCAACCTACTGCTAAATGCCCATAATGTTTCCATCCATCCCTCTACATCAAGGTTGTCTCTTCTAACTGATTATTTTTTAAGAGTATTTGGATGTAAAGGAACAATTTCTGATGTGCATTTAAGTAAACAACGGTTGTCTTGTGGGTCTGCATACAATTGATTCAGCCAATACACGACGAGCCACATTATAATCTTTTGAACGAGTTTTTTTACCAATCGATGTGAATGCAGCAGGAAGAGATTTAACAATGTGATTACTTGATTCCATATTATTCATTGTTGTTATGCCTAAATTTATTCTAACAGTTGCCATATTTCTAGATTTAAGCAAAGCTAAAAATAGTTGGCATTTACCGGCTTCGGATTTGTTATCAAAATATTGTTTCATTATTTGAGATGAATGACGAAGGATAGTGCGTTTAGCCACCTTACCTTCCATGGAAGTCAATCCACTCTCGTCCACTTGTATTCGTTTAGGAGTTCTCTTTCGTTTTGATGCAAAATGTATTGCCGTTTTAAATGTTGGAGTGACATTTACATCCACTACGATCTCACAACTTCGATTAGGAGATTGAACCACCGAACATGGTTGTTGCTGAGTCACATTTGCATCGGGAGTAACATAATTATTGAACTGTTCACAAGATTGTCCGTCTACTAATGGATGAATAATATCAACTTCTGTATAACCAGCTTCTTTTAATGTTGCATTATCTTCCTTAGCCTCTACATCAAGTATCTCTTGAGGGGGAATGGGAACTATTTTCTCATGTAATGAATGACGACAATTTCTTGAATCTTCCATTTTTTTTTGTTTTTTATTTTTTGCTTCTTCTGGTGTAAGCACCTTCCTTGCTGACTTTCTTCCTCTATTACGTACATTCCCCATTGAAATCCACCCAAACCTGTACAAAACTATGCAATTATGTAAGTAATGATAAAAAATTGCATGTCCAACAATTCTCTGTGTGCGGGTTCAGACGAATTATGTCTTTTGATACATTAAAGGTGGCCAACACAACGCCACCCTACATTTTCTATAAAACATATATTGCATTTCCGTTATAACGCACCTGCGATATATTGCATATGCGATATTGAATTTTAGCTTTTTAATGCAGGGAAAGGGTTTTCCATAACGCATTCCTGATATATCGCATATGTGATTTATTGCATATACGATATATCGCATATGCGATTTAGTTCTCAATGAAAATGTGTTATTTACATTTATCTAGATATGATGAGGATGAGGGTGATGAACATTGAGGGTGTCCATGAGCATGATGATGATGACTATGAGGGTGAGGGTGTCGATGAGGATGAGGATGAGGGTGTCGATGATGATGAGGATGAGGGTGTTGATGATGGTGAGGATGAGTCTGATGACCAATGATGATGAGGATGAGGATGATGATAAGGATGAGGATGATGATGATGAGGATGAGGGTGATGGTGATGATGAGGAGGATGATGACTATGATGATGATGATGAGGATGAGGGTGATAGTGACGATGATGATGATGAGGATGAGGGTGATGATGAAGATGATGGTGAACAATGATGGTGATGATGAGGAGGATGATGACTATGATAATGATGATGAGGATGAGGGTGATGGTGATGATGAGGATGAGGGATGATGATTATGATGATGATGACGAGGATGGTGATGATGATGATGATGATGAGGATGAGGATGGTGATGATGATGAGGATGATGACAATGATGAAGATGATGGTGAACAATGATGGTGATGATGAGGAGGATGATGAAAATGATGATGATGATGAGGATGAGGGTGATGATGAGGATGCTAATGATGATGATGAGGATGATGATGATGAGGATGAGGATGAGGGTGATGATGATGATGATGATTGTAACACCTCGGTTTTGACCCTGTTGCATTAGATGTACATGATGTATATATTGTAAATGATCATGGTGTGGAGCTAAAGGCCAAGGCCCCACCATTGATTGGTTATGCTATGTTTTGGATTTAAAGTGTCACTGATGGTATATCGGGGCATGCGGAATACGTATTATGTTTTGTTATCATGTAAATATGCATATTTAATTAAATGAATCCGACCAGCTACGTTCATGGCAACTAAATTGAGAAGGGGTATGATTTTCACAAGGATAAGGGTGGGGGAAATTGTCAAACCTTGACCAATGAGGGAAAAATCCATGTGTCATTTTTCCTTGTCCTATCCAACTACCACCTTAAAACGTTCAGCTGAGTAGCTGGGGAATTTATTGTTTTGGGAGTGGGGGTGGCAGGATTGTCATTCCTTGCCCATCTGCACACTCCACCAGCAATGAACATCACGATGGGTAGAGAGATGACTACGCCTCTCATTCCACGCACTACATGGACTCCATTCTTTCCTTGGCTGTTCATTTCTCACACGCACGATTTTCCTGGTTTTACCCACGCAGTTTCCCCTCACGGATTTTGTGGATGGAGTGTGTGTATACTTCCCTCATGGACCGATTCATGGCTATGTGTAAGCCTGCTTGTTCCCTTATTCCTTGGAGAATCATGCCCAGCTCGGGGGTGGCAGCATGCTGAGAGATTAAGGAGCATGCTGGCCTATGGTTGGGTGGAACATTGCAGCGACGTAGCTGGTTGCGGAATGAGTACTTCATAAGATAAGTAATCTTGTCTATTTTACTTCTGCAATCATGTTTTGTTTTAATGAATGTGATGAACATGTTGAATGAATGCTTGTATGAACGTATGATTGCTTCCGCTGTGTATGATAAATGATCATGTGTGCATGTCTATTTCAAAGAATTTTAATTCAGCATTTCAGCTTTTTATGAGTTCACACGTTCATGGGGTTGGTAGCCCGGATGGTTAACGCCATGGTCATGTCCTCTTCGCCCGTCGAAGGGACGAGGACGTTACAATGATGATGATGAGGATGTTGATGATGTTGAGGATGAGGGTGTTGATGAAGACGATGAGGATGAGGATGATGATGAGGAGGAGGAGGAGGAGGATGATGGTGATGATGAGGATGAGGATGAGGGTGATGATGTTGATGAGGAGGAGGATGGTGAACAATGATGGTGATGATGAGGATGATGATGATGATGATGATGAGGATGGTGAACAATGATGGTGATTATGAGGAGGATGATGACCATGATGATGATGATGACCATGATGATGATGACAATGATGATCATGATCATGATGATGACCATGATGATGAGGGTGATGAACGTAATGAGGATGATGAGGATGATGACCATGATGATGATGACAATGATGTATCTGATGATGATGATGATGATGAGGGTGATGAACGTGATGATGATGAGGATGAGGATTATGATGATGATGATGAGGATGAGGATGCTGATGATGTTGAGGATGAGGGTGTCGATGAAGATGATGACCATGATGATGATGACAATGATGATGATGATGATGATGAGGGTGATGAACGTGATGATGATGAGGATGAGGATTATGATGATGATGAGGAGGAGGATGTTGATGATGTTGAGGATGAGGCTATCGATGAAGATGATGCCCATCATGATGATGATGACCATGATGATGATGACAATGATGATGATGATCATGACAATGATGATGATGATGATGATGATGATGATGACCATGATGATTATGATGAGGAATAGGGTGATGAACGATGATGATTATGAGGGTGATGAGGATGAGGATTAAGAGGGTGATGAGGATGAGGATTAGGATGAGGGTGACGATGAAGATGATGGTGAACAATGATGGTGATGATGAGGAGGATGATGACCATGATGATGATGATGACCATGATGATGATGACAATGATGATGATGTTGAGGATGAGGGTGTCGATGAAGATGATGACCATGATGATGATGACAATGATGCATCTGATGATGCTGATGATGATGAGGGTGATGAACGTGATGAGGATGAGGATGAGGATTATGATGATGATGATGATGAGGATGCTGATGATGTTGAGGATGAGGCTTTCGATGAAGATGATGACCATGATGATGATCATCATCATCATGATCATGATCATGATCATGGTCATGATGATGAGGATGAGGGTGATGAACGTGATGATGATGAGGATGAGGATTATGATGATGATGATGATAAGGGTGTCGATGAAGATGATTACCATGATGATGATGACAATGATGATGATGATGATGATGATGATGATGATGATGATGATGAGGGTAATGAACGTGATGATGATGAGGATGAGGATTATGATGATGATGACGATGATGTTGATGATGATGAGGATGCTGATGATGTTGAGGATGAGGGTGTCGATGAAGATGATGACCATGATGATGATGACAATGATGATGATGATCATGATGATGATGAGGAGGAGGAGGATGAGGGTTATGAACGTGATGATGATGAGGATGAGGATTATGATGATGATGATGATGAGGATGTTGATGATGTTGAGGATGACCATGATGATGATGATGATGACCATGATGATGATGACAATGATGATGATGACAATGATGATGAGGTTGATGGTGATGATGAGGAGGATGATGAATATGATGATGAGGATGAGGATGAGGCTGTCGATGAAGATGATGATGACGGTGAGGATGAGGGTGATGAACAATGCTGATGAGGGCGATGATGAGGATGAGGATGAGGGTAACGATGAAGATGATGATGAGGATGATGGTGATCATGAGGAGGATGATGAGTATGATGATGATGAGGAAGAGGAGGGTGATGATGATGAGGAGGAGGATGGTGATGATGACCATGATGAAGCTGATGAGGATGAGGGTGATGATGAGGAGGAGGAGGAGGAGGATGAGGATGAGGGTGATGATGACCATGATGATGATGATGATGATGATGATGATGACCATGATGATGATGATGAGGATGAGGGTGATGATGATGATGAGGGTGATGATGAGGATGATGATGATCATGATCGTGATGACGATGATGAGGATGAGGACGATGATGGTGATGATGATGATGAGGGTGATGATGATGATGAGGTTGACGATGATGATGAGGGTGATGATGATGATGAGGTTGACGATGATGATGAGGTTGATGAGGGTGAGGATGATGACGGTGATGATGGTGGTGATGATGATGAGGATGACCATGATAAAGCTGATGAGGATGAGGATGATGATGATGATGATGAGGGTGATGATGATGATGAGGTTGACGATGATGATGAGGTTGATGAGGATGAGGATGATGACGGTGATGATGATGATGATGATGATGAGGATGACCATGATAAAGCTGATGAGGATGAGGATGATGATGATGATGAAAATGAGGATGATGATGATGGTGATGAGGATGAGGGTGATGATGATGATCATGATGATGACCATGATGATCATGATTAGGATGAGGATGATGATGACCATGATGATCATGATTAGGATGAGGATGATGATGATGCGGATGAGGATGAGGGTGATGATGATGATGAGGTTTACGATGATGAGGATGAGGATGAGGATGAGGATGATGACGATGATGACCATGATGAAGCTGATGAGGATGAGGGTGATGATGAGGAGGAGGAGGAGGATGAGGATGAGGGTGATGACATCTGATGATGATGATGATGACAATGATGAACATGACGATGCTGATGAGGATGAGGGTGATGATGATGATGATGAAGATGAGGATGAGGGTGATGATGATGATGATGAAGCTGATGAGGGTGATGGTGATGACGATCATGATGAACAATGATGATGATGAGGAGGAGGAGGAGGAGGAGGATGACTATATGATGATGATGATGAAGATGAGGATGAGGGTGATGATGAGGAGGAGGAGGATGAGGGTGGTGATGATGATGAGGTTGAGGGTGATGATGATGGTGATGAGGATGAGGGTGGTGAACAATGATGCGTTAGGACAAAAACAAATTAGTTAAAATTTACCTATAGCACCATTAGAATTTACCTAGTTCAATTATGCTAGCAACATTAAAGAAATTCCATGAAGTAATCTATAGTAGGAACCCACCACCCATACAACTTCGAAGTAGCTAGTGACATTGTGAATCTAGAAGCCATACCACATAAATTAGCTCTGAACATAATTCTATATATCGCATATGCGATATGAATAATCTATTATGCATATGCGATATAGCTTATTCATATCGCATATGCGTTATATCGCATATGCGATATGGATAAGCTATATCAGATATGTGTTATATCGGATATGCGTTATTTGAAAATTTAAATAATTGGCGGGATTAAGGTTGGGCATTAGGTTTGGAAGCAGCTTCAGAATACCGAACCTATTGGCTAGGACAAATCAACCAGGGCTATTGCTTGTCTTTTAGAACTCTATCAATATGCTCAGATTAGATGCCATGTTTTGATATGACATACACAATATTTTTTTTATGAAAATGTACGAAATTGTAGAGTACGAAATGATGATTCTGAATATATAATTTTTTCCTTCAAAACTATGTTTTATTTATTTATAATTATTTTTCTAAATGACACACGTTAGTTTTTGAAAATACATACATCGATTGTTTGTTATATAACTTTTGATTTCCATCACCATTTCCCAAAAAAAAATATGGTGCACTAGACAAGATCAAGCTCTACGATCTTATATTAAGAAATCGGGGATTTCATTAATTTTTGCCCCTAAAGTGTTGCACCCGCACATAAGGTTTTAATTTCAAACTTTTCTGACTTCAATAATTAATAATAAAAAAAATAATTCATGAAAAATTCCGAATAAATAGTGTTGCACTAGGCCCATATGTCCTTTATATGTCTGCAAGATTTTATCCCAAATGGACATCATTTACCTCATATATTGCTGCACCCGCACAAACATATATGTTAAGATGTGCTGAAAATTTGAAAAACCACTTTCATGGAAACTAATTTTATAATCATTTTCACACATTTGCTCTGCATAAATGCTATATATTATGAAAGTTGATTCAATTACCTATCTTTTCACTTTTTACTTCATCTTCAAATAAGCTAGGGAAGTACCCCTAATTGCCACCTAAAATCAGAGTTTTTCGTTTATTCCAGTATTATGTGGCATCTAAAGTGTCCTTAAAGGAGTCCATGATTGTGCATCAGCCCTTGAGTATTTTAAGAGGCCTATTTTATCAATGTGATTTTACACCTTTATAGGGAAAATTGTTAATTTATTTATTAAGATATAAGGAATAGAGTTTTTATTTTATCTCAACTTGTAAATACACTTGATAGAATTATATGAACGATATTAGTAGACTCTAATAAACCATATTAGGATTTATTATTTATTTCTTGATGTTTGAGTATGGCCAACCTTTTAACTTTATGTATATTCTCATAAAAGTGAGTCTCTTACCCTTTGCGACCATGACTATGACTAGGTAGCTAATGTACAAGAACATAATAAAAAAATGGTAGGAAAGAGACTTCCTAGGATTCCTTCATATTCTAGTCAAAACCAATTGTGCCTTAAAAGAGGCGAGCATAAAGATGACGTCTTAGCTAAATCATTGGGGACTCAAGGAAGATGCCACTTTGTAGAGTGGTAGTAATATTAAAAGTATTAGTATTTCAAAATTTAAGGATAATTTGTGGTGCAATAAAGAGTTAGATGATAGAAAAAAAATAAAATGATATGAGGACCCTAATTTAGAAGATCAAAAGTATGTCTATGTTTTAACTAGAGTACAAAGAAGAAATTCAACAATGCTAAAGTAAGAAAAAACTCTTATAAAATCCATAATAGAACATGGAGCGGGACAATTCCTAAAATGTCAACCGCTGAAAGAAATTGTCATCTTTGTGATGCTAGAAGGGTTGGAAATAATAATGACTTTCTCATAAAATGTCACGTGTAGACCAACATTGTAATGCAATTTCAAATAATTTGTTACAATATTGACCTTTCTAACCTTTTAACTCATAACAATTATGATAATCTAAAATTGTTTATCTAAATTTCTAAATATTAAATTTCAAAACTGTAACTTCTATCATACATTTTTTATTTACATTTCCAATACCAATACAAGTAGACATAAATAAAACTTAAAATACTCACCATGAATAAATATAATTTTTCCACTTTTTGTTTGCATTTCCAATACCAGAAATAGTAAACATAAATAAAACCTAAAATACTTATCATAAATAAATATATTTTTTACCACCCCTACGTATAAAGGAATTTACGCTTTTGAAAATGAAACCTCTTAGCACTTTAGGAACATGATTATTCACATAATCAATATAAATTCATTATAAACTTGAATGACACTCATCCAAATAAATTATCTATATCTTATGCCCTGCCATTCCACTTAACTCGATGCATGCCAAACGAGTGATTGTCCATCATGTGTTTGGTGCTAGAGAGCTTTCCATACCAAACGCATGATTAAAGTACGAAGAAGGTCAGATCATATATTTGGTGTGTTTGAACATACCATTTTCATGAGCAGCTTACACAACAAACTACGATGATTTATATGAACTCTCAATGATGTTCTTTGAGACATCGAACTCTTTTCAGAGTTGATTTGTGCTGCAATGAGTTTGACGGCTGTAGTATTGCATGCAGGTGTTCATGGAAAAGCATAACTTTAAGTGTGTTATGGTGATAGCGATTGGAATGGCCAGAATTGAAAAGAAACTTAGTATGGTGAACGCATCTTTGTGTCGTAGGTATACAAAGAAAGCAAAACTTTAAGTGTGTTATGGTGATAGTGATTGGAATGGACAGAATTGAAAAGAAACCTAGTAGGGTGAATGGATCTTTGTGATGTAGGTATATAAAGAAAGCATATATTGCCAGTTTTAGAAATGGTGTGTGATTGTTTGTTTTAGTGACTAAAATATTAAATTTGGGGATATGTTGATGAGAATGGATTCGATCCCAGGGTCAATTAGCTATTCTCAGAACTATACACCATGTGTGAAGGATGTGCTCAAGGACATAAGTTATACTTAAACCAACATAGATCCATCTAAAAGGAGATCTACCAAGCACTGAGAGGGATCAAATATCTTAAGTAGTAAACTATTTTTACAGTGGAAACGTTGAGAAAATGTGTAATCCAATGTTTATGAATTTAGTTTATCTAATTTATATTGTTTTATATCTATGCAATTCTAAATAATTTAAAATTTAATGTAAGCCGACATGTTATTTTTAGCAATAATAAAGGACATGTGTCAAGTCTAGGATGAACACGGAAGGAGTTACAAATCTCTCCCATACTGGGTTGTAGAGTGCACCTCTTCGATGCAATAAAATTTGCATCCAATTTTTTTAAAATTTTCTCACTTACAAGTCATCAATTTTATGTTTAACTTTGTCATTACTTACAATATTAATCCAATAAGTTTTATAAATCAGAGGTCATTGTTTTTATATTCAACTTCGTCATTAGTTGCATTCATAATCTATATGTCCAAAATTATTGAGTTCAAAGATTTAGGTTATTTCACTCTTGACTTCTTTCAGCTAAATTACCAACAAGCGTAAATCATCCTCGTAAATCATTCTTTGGGCAGGAAGCCAAAATTCAAACTACAAATGAGAAGTCAAATACGCTGAAAGTTCAGATGCGTTCCTTTTCTTTATAAATAATGGTGATGTTTTAAAATGAGAAAAAATTAATTTTTCGGTGTATTACCAAGAAATCATGTTAATGTCTTAAAATGAGAAAAACAACTTTTTCGATGTATTACCAAGAAATAATGTTTATGTTTTAAAATGAGAAAAACAGCTTTTTCGATGTATCCCTTGGTAGATAAAAGCTAAGCTTTAAGTCCATGCATTGTATGTTTGGGAAAATCAGTGATGTTCAATGCCATACCATCTAAAGGTTTGCATATTGGTTAGAAATCGATAGAATCTCACAAATAAGTTCATTATTAACATTTAACAAAACTAGCGTTTATAACAAAGGAAGATTTTTGTTGATGATTATGTGTAGAATCTTACATTACAATTACTATAATTACATTATGGAAATTATTGAAGAGTAAAACAACTTTTTTATATATATATTAATTACAAGTCATTATTACTGATTTTTAGTAGCTAATAAGTTATAATAACTTATCTATACATAGAAAGCAAATTTTAGTTTGTATTTTCCTCTGTAATAACATTGACAAGTACATTTATTTTAGGTTTTTTTTCAAAAATCCAATTTAATAATGACAAATTTCAATAGAAAGTTATAGAAAGTTGATTGAACTTTTGGACTTTAGAAGTGACATTTGTATGTAATTTACTTGAATATATCAAATAATTCAATTTAATGATTATTTTTTAAAGAAATTTTATGGGACCTTGGAAGTGATATTCGTCTAAAGCTTGATTATGTTGTTATCTTTTAGTGTGTCGAAAAATTTTAATATAAAATTTATTGGATCTTAGCAATGATTACATGTGTTTAGTAATTGCTTTTGTTTTGGTGTTATTTTATAGTGTAACTATTTATGTTTGACCATATAGTTTAATGTTTCAATGTTAATTTTAATATTATGACAATAGTTTTTTTTTAATATTTAGTTTTATTAAATAGTGATTTAATTATTTAACGTAATAATAATTAAATTGTTGTTGTTATAATATTGTATGATATGTATTTATGTTTAATATAATAGTGTTAGTTTAATGTTTTATTGATCTAAAAATTTACAATAGCTTTAATGTTTCAATTCTAGTTTTAATATAATTAATTGGTTTGATTTTTTTTCCAGTGGGTTAAAATATCATTCATGTTAATGGTATGGCTCCGATCCAAACATGCCATTTGACTTCGGTCCAAGTGGTTGTTACTGCAGTATATTCTAACATTCCCTAAAATGCATGGAAAATTTCTTGCAAATAATCTCCTATATAATTTTGTTTTTATAAACTAAGTTTACTAATCTACATTAGTATAATTGCCCATTTTTCTTGAGTAGAGAAGTGAGATGAGATAGTGCACTTTAGGTTATGGTGTTGACTACACTCTTGTGCAACAACCTTCATATTTTTGTAATGTTGTCAAAAACATGTAATTCCTTCAAGGGAGAAGTCTAACTTTCTAATCTCTTGGAAAAAAATAAAAATTAAATCTGTTTTTTAATTTTATTTTATATGTAATGTTAGGCTTGCAGTAATGTTTGAAAAGTATACCGCATCTTTCATGTAAAAACACCCTAGGGAGAGTTGAACATGATTTATTGTATCACTAGAGTCTGTGCCTAGACTACTGAGGTTCAAAGTCTAGATAATATTAAAGTTTCCTATTGGATGACTACGTTTTATGGCTTACAAATATCATATATATAAGTGAAATGGAGATCAAACCAAGATAACTAAAATGACTAAACAGTAAATGTAACTGAATCATAATAAAAAATAAAAAGACTATGAATATGAAGTTATAGAAAGAGTGAGAAAGTTCAGTTTCAGTATATGATAAACATTTCAACTCATTCATATGAATTCTAGGATAGATAACCTCTATCAAAGAACAAAACTATGAATTAAGTGGTTTAAACTAAACATAAATATTTATCATGATGAAAAAAAACATAGGATCATCTCGAATATAATCATTCCATAACAATATTTATATAACTGAAAATGAAATACGTGTATGATAGGATAATAACAGTATGATCCCCAACACCGTTCCATAATACCTCCTAGTTTCCACCATTACATATATATATATATATATATATATATATATATATNTGACCAAAAATAGAAAAGATAACTCGTATCTAATTTAGATCGAATGACTCATAACATATACTTGACACCTATTACTAGCAAACGTCCAATACTAATGACATAACAACTCTGTCACAAAAATTATGAGGAAGGTTTGGCTTGGATATTAAGTATGCACAAACTTTGAATTGGATCTATCCACGATACGTTACAACTTCCTAGCTGCTTTAGCTAGTATTGTCAAACCATCCAGTGCTTGTGACCTTTCATGTAGTCAAGAATGTTCTGCTTCTATGGATCAAATTTGGTCTTGAAGTTCTTTGTTTTTTCCTATGAATTCCTTATTTTGCTGCTGTGTATCCCTCTTTATCCATAGTACTTCATTAAATACGAGATCTTGGTAGTTGACATCTATCTCTTCCAAACCCTCCCTTAACCTTCCGTTAGAAATCATTAATTTCTTACTTGAATAATTTAGATATCTATTTTTCTTTTTAAAGTATTGCAAATATTTCTTCAATACCTCAACTTCTAATAATGATTTCATCATCTAATGATGTGCGGGATCTTCTTCAATATCCAAGGTCCTCAAACATGTACCAACTTCAAATTCAACCACTTTTTATTTATCTTTGCAAGCTTCTTTGATCAAATTGGGTGTATGCATTAATTCTTCTTGAATTTCTCCAAGAGTTTGATATTTTTAAAGTATTCAAATAATGTTTTGACTATGTAGACGTGGGTTTAGTAACCCAAATAAATCACATGGTTGGTAGATGAGAACTCTAAATACAATCACATGAAGTCTTAAGTGTTATCCAACTGGAACAAAGTTAAACCCTAAGCATCGATGTTCTAGGTTAGTAGGCAACTTCCTTGGCTGTTGGAAGGTTGAGGGATCTTGTCCCTTTCCTGCAACCTTTGAAAGAGTAAACTCCCTCAAAATCCTAGTCCTCTTGGCAGTAAAATAAACAGGTTCAGTCTCAAAGTTAAAGTTTTGTTTTTTGCATTGTGGTAAGTTTGTAAACGGTTATGCTTGTTTTGGTTCGATGTAAGCATTATTTATAATTTAAATTCTAACTTGTAACCACTAAATTCTGAAAGGTGGCTTCCATGAAGAACGAAAGTCTTCGGTCTAGCTACAGTGTAACTTTGGGTCGATCTCTGAGGTCATTTAAGGGTTTTGGTAAGACCCAAAGAACCTGAAACCTTACATTAACCTTGATGGTCTGTGGTAAAACAATGAAAGATGAGATGGAAAGAAAAAATGCGCCTTCTACACTTATTCAATGGTACACTTCCTTGTTTTTAACAGAGATGATCTATGGGGATTTATTGTTTTCATGTTGTATTGGAAAGTTTATATAGCGTTGACAGATCTTTCTCATTTAGGAATACATACCGTCGATTCTGGGTAATAATTACTGATGTTTTCTATCGTAAAATAGTTTCAAACTTTTGAGGGTATTTTAACCTATACAACTTTCTCTTATTGCAATATATGTTACTAGTACTTTCCTATATATTCACTAAGTCACTTAAATATGTCATCATTGTTGTATACTATCTTGTTTACACCCACAATAATTCTCTGTAAAAAGGTTTTGAATCAATTTTGCATTAATAATTTATTTAGCTACCGAGTTTTTCTTTTTCTAATGTGCATAAGCTGGTTAGTGTTTATATTGTTATGCTTTCTATTAAAACTAGGGTACTTCCCTGAAAGTGTTTTAAAAGGATAGCAATGGGTAACGCTAGACTTATAGCCTCGAACTTGTAAGTATGATGATTTAATATAGGAGTTGTATTTTGCTTAGCTCAGGCATTACACAGAGTTAGTTTGTACTTGATGTTTTACGTGAAATCCCAATGCGATAGTTATAAATTGGTTGTTGGTAAGAAGTAAAGAGGAAGAATGAGCCTAGTTTCAAAAGGAATCTTGGCTAATGTAGTTTATTCCTTAATAAAAGGGCCTTTGCTGGTTTCAATTCCTGGGTTGTTAAACAAAAGAGGAAATTAGATACTTCTTTACTATCTTTTAATAACATGCATCCAAATGCTTACTACCTGTTTATTTAAAAGAAATAATAGAGCTTTTGAACTGTATCGGTTTTGATCTCCAACCCTGATAGTAATTAAATAGTAATAGTTTATTAAGTAATGAGAGAAAAACCTTCCCGTGATTATTGTATAGCATTCCATATTTTAGATTGTGTTGAATAGTCTATTCATGTATAAATTGTTAAATAAGTTTTAAACCCTAATTTTCCTTTTGTGTAAACACTTAGGACTTTCGACTAATTAATTATTAGTTATTTTTCTTTTAGTTATACTGATTGTTCTTCTGATGACGCTATAATGATTTCGTTACAATCGAATAGATATCCGCATTTTCCAGCCATAATGTCAACCAATGAAAGGCCGTTCACGGCATAAACAACCCTCACAATGAAATAATGGTAAGTTAGCTCTTTACAAGTCGTTAACTTAGGTCCACCGGAACTATGACAAAAGCGAATGGAAGCCATAACGAGCCTAGCACCTCTATTGAGTCGAAGTGTCAAAGCTATATGTGAAGCTCGTTCTATTCCTTCGTACATATCTGTTATGGGTAACCTTCTCTCAGAAAGGTTCAAATTGTGTATAACTCGTAATTTGATGCAACAGTGAAAATGTCGTCCCGGGGGAAGGCCTTTAGGCCATATTGGATAATACTTATGAGATCTATGAATAATTGTAAGGGTTTACAGTTCAGACCCTAAGTCTATTGTTTGACAGAAGACATGTATAATATTATTTTAACAAGAAGCTTATAAGTCTACGGATTCCTAAAAGAATGTTTTCGACTATAAATGTAAATGATTCGTAGATTTAATTCAGATGAAGAGATTTGTTGATCTAACCCAAAAATTATTAACATTAAGTTTTCTTGATGGTGAAACTAAGAAATAAGAATTGTTATTTTAGCTAGGTACACCATGAAAACAAGGAAAACTTAAATACAGAACTAGGTTACTAATTTACATACAGTAACTACTTATTTTCACTAGGAAATTCTATATATGCAATAATATTGACAAATCTATGGGAAATAGAATAATATCCTAATCACTTGCAATGAACAGATAATAGCCTGGTAAAACTTTCACATTCATAAAATTCTGCAAATTATAACATAAAATGAACTTCACATTCATAAAAAACATAGTTTGGAACCTGCTAACTGTCAAAGGGGGACCAACACCCAAAGAATACCTTTCCTCCCAACCATCTCCTGAAAGCAACCAAGATGACATGCTTTAGGACCGCCGAGCCTGCTCACTGAACCACTAGGATGAAGATGATGTGTAACAACCTACACAATAATCTATGCAACTTAGAAAACTCACTTGCATACTTAACTCTCAACAATTTCACTTTACCTGTCCCTTCACCGAGTTCCTCTTGTGTGCCTAACTTTTCAGTTTTCAACAAATTCAGAAGGCTCTAATCACTTGGAATAGAATGAAATGATCCTCCTTCTCAATTCAATGGTATTTATAAGATTTCATAGGTCTTTGGTTCAGTTTTGAAATTAAATGAGCCACCTTCTCAGTTCCTCTTCTCAGGGAACATGACCAAAATTTAGGGATGTTGCCTCTTGCAAGGGCTAGATAGAAAATGCTATCACTGCCACTTGTCATTTGGCCTTCTACAGCAGATCATTCCTCCTAGTGGGTCAATGAACACTCTTCAACAATCTTGTTTGGATATGTGTCTCCTCTTTTAATTATTTAAATAAAAAAATATTCAATTACAGTCATCCTTGACCATCCTTGATCATAAGACTTTACAATATCTTTTAACATAATGTTTTTCTCAAAAATAAAAATGTTTTTCAATTCTATGTGGGTTACAAACACCCCTCTTAAGTTCAACATTGTCCTCGATGTTGCTTAAGTGTCTTTTGAGTCTTCCTAGAACAAAATTGGATATGTCTCCTGCATATGACTCTGCAATTCCCAGGTTGCTCCATCTGGAATAAGGTGCTTCCATTGCACTTTTACCTGCCCAATGGTGTAATTCTGGAGAAAAATTTATCTCTTGTCGAGGTTACAAATCGGTTCCACTTGAAAATATCCTTCGAGTTCTATTTGAATAACATTCCAATCGATCACATGAGTATCATCATGCACATACTTTTTCAATATGGAAATATGGAATAAATTATGTATTATGAGATTAGCTAGAAAATCTAATTGATAAGCCACTAGTCCAACTCTTTCCAATATTTCAAACAGTCCACAAACCTGGATGCTAATTTAGCACAACTCCCCAACTTAAAGGAGCTCTTTCTGGGGTTTACCTTGCCAAATACATGCTCACCTAATTCAAATTATTTCAGAGTTCTTTTAAGGTCTACATGACTCTTTTATATATCCTATGCAATTTTCAGATTGCTTTGTACCTGTTTCACTATTAGTTCTTGTTCTTTTAACAAGTCAGGTCCTAACATCAATTTGTCAACCATATTACTCCATGAAATGGGAGTAATAAATTTCGTACCATACAATATTTCAAAAGGAATAAGTTTCGCTGAAGCCTGATAGTGATTATTATATGCAAACTCGACGAAGTGCAAATAATCTTCCCATTTCTTTGGATGATCTCTAACACACATCCGTAACATATCCTCTAGAATTTGATTTACTCTTTTTATTTGTTCATCCTTTTGTGAATGATAAGTAGTACTAAAATTTAATTTAGTATCTAGTCCTTTAAAGAATGACTTCTAAAAATTACCAGTAAAATTAGGATCTCTATCATAAATTATTTCCTTCAGAATCCCGTGCAACTGAAAAAAATTCCTTCATATAAATGTCACCAATATTAGCAGCCTTATAAGTACTTTTAACATTTATAAAATGTGCTACATTGCTTAGTTTGTCTACCAATACCATTATAGAATCATTTTGCTTTTGATTTTTAGGTAGTCCTGTTATAAAATCAAGGCTGATTATTTCCCATTTCCAATCTAGGATTGGCAATAGTTGCAATAAACTTGTTGAGTGTCGATACTCAACCTTAACCCATTGACATTCCATACACCTAGCTATGTATTGAGCAACTTCATTCTACATATTAGGCCAGAAATAATCTTTTCTTAGCATTGTTATCATCTTTTGATAACACAGATGTCCTGAATAATGACTTTTATGTACTTCATTTAAAATCAACAATTTAATTTATGGTATGTTAGGTACATATAGTCAGTTTTTATACAGTATTAATCATTTTTTGTTCAAACTGAAATATGTTTTTACATTTTCAGATTCGTTTTCTGTTACTTTTTCTCTTAGATTTTGATATTCTTTGTCTATTTTTTTTCCTTCTTCCAGTTTATCATCTAATTTTGTTTTGTAGCTACTAATGGTAGCTATAAAATTAAGTCTTGCATTTTTACTTAAGGAATCAACCACTTCATTTTCCTTTCCTTAATGTGTTTGATCTCGAAATGGTATTCTCTATGGAAATCTAACCATCTTGCTTGCTTAACATTCAGATTTTGTTGATCAAACAAGTATTTCAAGCTTATGTTATCATACATTAATAAAAATATTTTACCCATTAGATGATGGCGCCACATTTTCAAAGCATGTATTATGGTATCCATCTGTAAATTGTAAGTGGCATAATTCTTTCATATTTTTTTAACTTCCTTGATTCATAAGCTATCACGCAACATTCTTCTATTAGTACTCCACCCAAAACTTCAATGCATGCATCAGTGCACACAACAAAGTCTTTGTTTGGGTCTCTTATTTTTAATATAGGTGTTGTAGTTAACAAAACCTTTAACTTATTAAAAATTCCTTCACATATTAGATCCCATACAAATATTTTTCCCTTTTTCTATAAGGATGTTATGGGATTCATGATCTTTGAGAATCCTTATATGAATTTCTGGTAATAACACGTAATTCCCATGAACGACCGTACATCCGATATGTCTTTGGGAGTATGCCATTCCATTATTACTTTTATCTTTTCCGAATCTATTGATATTCCTTCCATGGATATCACATGACCTAGATACTGTATTTTATCTCTAAAGAATTCACATTTACTAAATTTAGCATACAATTTATGTTCTCTTATAACCTATAGTGTTATCTATAAATGTTCATCACGTTCTTCTTTTGTTTTAGAATAAATTAATATGTCATCTCTGAAGACGACTACAAATTTATCTAAGTACTTACTTAACTCATTGTTCATTAAACACATAAAAGTTCTTGGAGCATTCATTAGCCAAAATGGAATAACTAAAAACTCATAATTCCCATATCGGGTTCTGAATATAGTTTTAAAAATATCTTCATCTTTAATTCCGACTTCATGATATCCAGATTTGATTTTTATTTTTGAGAATATTGTTGCCCCACGTATTTAATCAAACATATTATCTATGAACGGAAATGGATACCTGTTTTTAATTGTCATTTTGTTTAACTGACGGTAATCTATACATAAACATAATGTACCATTTAAAAAAAAATAAGGCAGGTGCTCCCCAAGGGGATACACTTGGTCTTATATAATTCTTATCTATAAGCTTGTAGTTGTAGATTTAATTCATTAAGTTATAATATGTGCATCAAATAAGGAGCCTTTGAATTAGGTAAAACTTGTGATACTAATTCAATAGAAAAATCCAATTCTCTTTTTGGAGGTAATCTTGGAATCTCTTCTGGGATAGCATCCGAGAATTCTTTTAAGTTTGGAATATCATCGAATTTTAAATTTTCTTATTTATTCATATGTTTGTCATTTATTACATGTACAAAAAAAAATTTACAACCCTTCTGTACAACCTTTTTCATTTGTAATAGTGAAGTTTGTCTAACAGAAACTTTTCTAGGTATCCCTTTGACTGTAATTCTTTCTCCTGTAATTTTGTCAAAAAAATTTAAAAATATTTTATGCTTTTCCATCTATTCAATACCTATTAAAGAATCAAAAGACCCTAACAATAATAAATATAACTTTACTTGGGGTTTGAATTGAATCATAAACATTTCACAGTTTTCAACATAACTAACTACTTTTCTTTTGGTTCCAGTATCTAATTGAACTAACCAAGGCTTTTCAAACATTTTCAAATGTAAATTACATATTTCTATTATGCTAGGTGACACATAGATTAAACTAGCACCTAGGTCAATTAAAATAGCAACAGGCTTATCTTCTATCATACCTTTTATTTCCACCATGGATGTTTGATGATCATCCCATCAATTTTCCAAGGCTACTATAATTCTGCGCATTTTGTTTGCTACATCACCAATTGTTTCTCCCTCTTGAATTGTATGCACATTCCTAAAGTTCCTCCTTCTGTTCAAACATTCCTTTGCATAATGAGGTCCCTGACATTCCCAACACTTCACAAGTTCCTTTTGTTCATTGTTTTTAACATAATTATTAGGCATGTCTCTACCTTTTGGTGCTGTGATGTTTTGTTGTGTTTTACCTATAAAATCCGTTCCTTGATAATTATTCATAGAAAAATTCTAGGAATTATTTCCAAAGCTTTTATTAGGCTTAAAACCTTTCCTTCTCTTCTCAAAGTTAATTGTTCTTTTATTTTTCTAGTTAGGTATGCCTTCTCTCTTATTTTTAATTTGTTCATAACATAAGTTAGCTTTTCTCATTGCCTCCTCAAGGGTATTTGGATTATCAAATTCAACTCTATCCTTGAAAATAATAGGAAAAAAACTCAGAAACCTCTGTATCTTAGGATTTTCATCGATTATATATGGTACATATCGTAATAAACTTAAAAATTTACTACTTAGTTATTTCATAGTCATTGAAGTTAGTCTAAGTTCATAAAACTCTTTAGCTCTTTTTTCATAATACTGTTCAAATAAGAATTTTATTTTGAATTATTTCTTGAAATTTATCTAGGATACGTATTTTTCGTTAAGGTTTTTAACTATTTTTATATCCTGCCACAAAATTCTAGTCTTTCCAGTTAAATTATAGATAGCCAATCGAGCTTTCATTCTATCTGAGTAGTTATAAATTTGAAAGTACTTTTTCATACCCGATAGCCATGCCTTGACTTCTTCACCCTTTTCCACTTCTCCATTAAACATATGAGGTTTTATCTTTTTAAATTCTCCTAATATTTCTTCACAGCTTTTATATTTCCTCTTTCTAGGACTATTGTTGCTATCACTACTTTCACTATAATATTTATATTTTTCTTTGTGTGGCCTTACTTTAATTCTTAAACAATATTTACTTTCACTATCAAACAATTTTAATTTATTACCTTTACATTTGTATGATACCGTTTGAGAATAAATTTCATGTTCCTTTATTTTATCCTTTCCTCCATTGTTTATTTTATCTAGTAATATCTAATTTATTTCCTCCTTTGATCTTAACATTCTTTCATTGTCTTCCTTTACAGTTTGTAATTCAGCTCTTAAATCTTTTACAGTGTGTAGTAGTTCAGAAGGTTGATTAGTTAATTCAACATATATGTTATCTGGATTATTATGATGGGATCCATCTTCTGGAAATGCTTCTACTCCTTCCATTTCCTGCAAAATACAAATTTATATTTTTGTACAGAAATAATTTTAAAACATAATCAGTATTTTTGTTTCCTGCTTTGGATGTGAGTTGTGCCAATCTTCAGGCCCAGTGTTTGGAAACTCACATTGATACCACATGTAACAACACCACAAATTTCATAAATTGTTTTTTTTAATAGGTGAGATAATTTAGAAGACCAAAAATTGTTTTTACATCTTATAAAACTTCCAAACCAAAAACATGATTAAGGTCACTATATTGAAGATTCATATTACTCTGCTCCAGATTACAATTTACAAGTCTTAAGTTAATTTATTTCTTGATATTAAAGACTACATTATCAGCTCTAATGTACTTGTAAATTTCTTACTAGGTATTCATACATACCTAGTATTATGATACAGTTTTGTGTGAAGTTATCAAACATTAAAGTTGTATTCATACCCCGATCTGAACGTTGGGTTTACAAAGTATTAGGGTCTTACTTAGCTTAATGAAACCTAATGCATTTTTAAATGGTGTTATGCAGGTGCCAAAAAGAACAAGCGTTCTCTTTCTCCCTAGCAACTAAACCAATAAAATCCTAAAGAGAACTACCAAGCAAGGGCTAAGGAAAAGGTTCAACGGTGAGGTATCAAGAAGGAGAGAAAGGTATTCAATCTCAAAGGATAAACTTATAATAAGGTTTGTATAAGCCTTATTTAAAAATTGTTTCAACTATGGAGAAGTGGCTTTAGTAACCCAAATAAATGGCATGGTTGGTAGGTGAGAACTCTAAATACAATCATGTGATGTCTTAAATGTTATCCATCTAGAACAAAGTTAAAACCTAAGTGTCAATGTTCTAGGGAATTTAGAAACTTTCTTGGTTCTTGGAATTCTGAGGGCTCTCAACCCTTTCCTGCAACCTTTGAAACATCAAAATCTCTCAAAATCCCAGTCCTCTTCACGGCGTGACAACCAGGTTTAGTCGCATAGTTAAAGTTTTTTTTTATGCATTGTGGTAAGTTTGTAAATGGTTATGCTTGTTTTGGTTCAATGTAAGCATTATTTTAATTATTTACAGTTTAAATTCTAACTTGTAACCAATAAAATCTGGCAGGTGGATTCCGTGAAGAACACAAGTCTTCGGCTTGGCTACAACGTAAGTTTGGGTTGAGCTCCAATGTATTTTAATCGTTTTGTTAAGACCCAAGGACCATGGAACCTTACATTAGCCTTGACAGCCCATGGTAAAATAATGAAAGATGAGTTAGAAAGAAAAAGAAATGAGCCTCCTGCACTTATTCGATGGTACACTTCCTTGTTTTTTACAGAGATGCTTTAAGAGGGTTTATTGCTTTATGTTGTATTATATATTTTATATATTTTATATAGCATTGACATATATTTCTTGTTTAGGAATACAAACTGTGGATTATGGGTAATAATTACTGATGTTTTCTATCGTAAAACAATTTCAAAGTTTTGAAAGTATTTTAACCTCTATAACTTTCGCTTATTGCAATATATGTTATTAATACTTTCCTGTATATTCTCTAAGTCACTTAAATCTTACAACATTGTTTTATACTATCTTGTTTAGATCCTCGATACTTCTCGATAAAAATATTGAGAATCAATCATGTAGTGATAATTTATTCAGGGACTGATTTTTTCTTTTGCCAATGTGGATAAACTAGTTAGGGTTTATATCGTTTTGTTTTCTTTCTGCGGCCTTACTTTAATTCTTAAACAATATTTACTTTCACTATTAGAAAATTTTAATTTATTACCTTTATGTTTGTATGATACTATTTTAGAATAAATTTCATGTTCCTTTATTTTATCCTTTCCTCCATTGTTTATTTTATCTAGTAATATCTAATTTATTTCCTCCTTTTATCTTAAAATTCTTTCATTGTACTTCGATGAAAGTGTTTTAAAAGGATAATAATTGGTAACGCTGGACTTATAGCCTTGGCCTGATAAGTATGATGATTTAATATAGGATTTGTCTTTTGTTTAAATCAGGCATTACAAAGAGTTAGTTTGTACTTGATGTTTTAAGTGAAAGCCCAATGTGATAGTTACAAACTTGGTTGTTGGTAAGAAGTAAAGAGGAAGAATGAGCCTAGTTTCAAAATGATTCTTGGATAATGTAGTTTATTCCTTAATAAAAGGGCATTTACCGGTTTCGATTCTTGGGTTGTTAGCCAAAACAGGAAATTATATATTTGTTTACTATATTTTAATAACATATATCCAAATGTTTACTATGCTTTTAGTTAAAAGAAATAATGGAGCTTTTGAACTATATCGGTTTCAATCTGCAACCCTAATAGTAATTAAATAGTAATAGATTATTAAATAATGAGAGAAAAACCATATTGGGATTATTGTATAGCATTGGATATTTTAGATTATGTTGAATAGTTCACTCCTCTATAAATTGTTAAATAAGTTTTTAAATCCTAATTTTTCTTCTTGTAAAAACTTGAGCCTTTAGGCTAATTAATTACTAGTTTTTTTTCTTTTAAATAATAGGCCTTTAGGCCATACTGGATAATACTTATTAGATCTATACATAATTGTAACTTGGGTTTATAGTTTGGACACTAATTCTATTGTTTGACAGAGAACATGTATAATATTATTTAAACAATATGCTTATAATTCTACGGATTCCTAAAAGAATGTTTTCAATTGTGAATGTAAACGATTCATATATTTAATTCAGATGAAGAGATATTCTGATCTAACCCCTAAATTTTTAACCGTAATTTTTCTTGATGGTGAAACTAAGAAATAAGAATTCCTATTTTAGCTAGGTACACCATGAAAATAAAGAAAACTTAAATACAGAGCTAGGTTACATACAGTAACTACTTATTTTCACCAATAAATGCTATGCATACAGTAATATTTACAAATCTATGGGAAATGGAATAATATCCTAATCACTTGCAATGAATAGATAATAAATTGGTAAGACTTTCATATTCATAAACTTCTAAAAATTATAACATAAAATGAACTTCACATTCATAAACAAAACAATTTGGAACCTGCTAACTATCGAAAGGGGACCAACACCCAAAGAAGACCATTCCTCCCATCCATCTCTTGAAAGAAGCCAAGATTACTTACTTTAGGACCCTCGAGCATATTCACTGAAGCACCAAGACGAAGATGTTGTGTAACAACCTACACAATAATCTCTGCAACTTAGCAAACTCACTTGCAGACTTACATCTCAACAATTTCACATTAGTTATCCCCTCATCGAGTTCCTCTTGTGTGCCTAACTTTTCACTTTTCAGCAAATTCACAAGGCTCTAATCACTTGGAATAGAATGTAATGAGACACCTACTCAATTCGATGGTATTTATAAAATTTCCTAGCTCTTTGGGTCAGTTTTGAAATTAAATGAGCCACCTGCTTACTTCCTCTTCTCAGGGAACATGACCATAATTTTAGGAACGTTTCCTCCTACAACAACTAGAAAATGAATGTTATTGCTGCCACTTGTCATTTGGCCTTTTACAACAGATCATTCCTCCTAGTGGGTCAGTGAACACTCTTTAATGGTCTTCTTTTGATAGGTGTGTCCTCTTTTAATTATTTAAATAAATAAAATATTCAATTATAGTCATCCTTGACCATCCCTGGCCATAAAACTTTACAATAATGTTTAACATAATGTTTTTCTCAAATTTTTTTTTTTTCAATTCTAGGTGGGTTACATGAACTAGATTAATAGACTCTAACAAAACATTTTAGGCTTTATCATTCATTTCTTGATGATGGAGTGTGACCAAAATTTAAAATTTATGTATATTCTCATAGAAGTGAGTCTCTTACCCTTTGAGAACATGCCTAGGACTAGGTAGTAAATGTAGAAGAACATGATAAAAAATGAGAGACAAGAGACTTCCTAAGATTCCTTCATATTCTAGTCAAAACAAATTGTGGATTAAACGAGGTTGGCATAAAGACGACATGTCTTGGCTAAATCATTGGGGAGTCAAGGAAGATGCCACTTTGTAGAGTGGTAGTAATATTAAAAATATTAGTATTTCGAAATTCAAGGAGAAATTGTGGTGCAATAAAGAGTAACTAGATGATACAAAAAAATTAGAATGATATAAGTAGGACCCTAATTTAGAAGATCAAAAGTATCTCTATGTTTTAACTAGAGTACAAAGAAGAAAATCAACAATGCTAAAGTAAGAACAAACTCGTTTGAGATCCATAATAGAACATGGAGCGAGACCGTTCCTAAAATGTCAAAGGATGAAAGAAATTGTCATCTTTGTGATGCTAGGAGGGTTGGAAATAAATATCACTTTCTCATAAAATGTCCTATGTACACCAATATTGGAATGCAATTTCAAAATATTTGTTACAATATTAACCTTTCGAACCTTTTAACTCATAACAACTATAATAGTCTAAAACTTCTTATCTAAATTTCTAAATATTAAATTTCAAAACTCCAACTTATCATACACTTTTTATTCGCATTTCCAATACTAATACAAGTAAACATAAATAAAGGAGTAATCTATCTACCCGAACGATTTGCACCGGGGCGTCTAGTAGATAGCTTACTTTATTAGAGATACAGACCTTCCATCAAGCCATTAAGGATGGTTGGCAAAGTTTCAACTTTCAACATCCTTATTGTGTATTGGAGATGGAATCCTTCATTTGATTTGAGGCACAGGGCAGGGAGTTTGTACAGGCGCGGGGTTTTGAGTTTTTATAGGAGAGTAGTCGAGATGGAAATATGATTGTTTAGCTTCGGTGGGAAAGGAGTGGTGATTTTGTACAAGCGATTAGGGGAGGCTGGGTTTGTTGAACAAGAACAAGAAGGAGGGGTAGTGTGTTCATATAAGAGGAGGAGAATGGGCGGCGAGTGAGAAGGAGCAGCAACGGAGGAGGAGCAATGAGTTTGTATAGGTGAGTAGCGGAGCCGAACAGAATTCTGAAGTTATATGAATTTGGGATTTTAGTTCGAGATTTTTTATTTTTTAAATTAAACATGGCCATGCTATTTTTTATTTGCCAATTTATTTATGTTAAATTATGTTTTTTTCTTTTGGTTTTCCATCTTTAATGGTTTAGTTTGGGTTTTTGCTTAGTTTTGTTTTTTATTATGTTTTGTTTGGATTTCTGCTTTTATGTTTTTTAGTGGAAGAGAAAAGTTGGTACTATGAAAAAACAACATATGAGAGCTTATCTTGTATGTACAGTCATAGTTTCTTAAGAGCACTGTATTTTAGTTATTATTTTTTTTAAATAATATTTTCTTGTTGTTGTTTAGTGTAGAGGAAAAGTTATAAGAATGTTTATGTGGAAGTTTTGTTCCCAGAATTTCACAAATTGTTGAATTTCAGTTTCATCAATCTCAGAGTTTCAATCTAAACAAGCTAAACCACCGAAGCTAAACAATCATATTTCCATCTTAGCTCCTCTCCTATACAAACTCTACACCCCACGCCTCTACAAACCCCATGCCCTGCACCTCAAATGAAATGAAGAATTCCATCTCCAATAAACAATAATAATTTTGAAAGTTGAAACTTCGCCAACCATCCTGTGACGGATTGACCGAGGGTCTCTACCTCTAATAGAGTAAGCTGCCTACTAGACAGCCTCAGTGGGACCCAGTGCAAATCGTCGGGTAGATAGCTTACTCCATAAATAAAACTTAAAATATTCACCATAAATAAATATAATTTTTACACTTTAAATTTGCAATACCAATAATAATAAACACAAGAGCCACGAGGTGGCAATGTCCTCGACATTGCCACATGTTGTAGCAAGAGCATTTAGATTTGATTTTTAATTTGAAATAGGTTGTATCAAACCTTTAAAATTAAAAAAGTTGTAAATGATTGGTTTGTCAATTTCTCATATCCTCTCTTATGGGTTTTCAATTATAATAATACATGTATGAGGAAATCCATTAAGTTGGAAAAATAAGTATTCCTTAACTCTAAATGAAAATTAAGGAGTTTTACTATCAAACTATAAAAAAACCTAATGGAGTAAGATTTTCCTCTAAGAGACCAACTTTGGTATATTTAACCTTAAGAAACTTTCGTATATATTTTTTTCTTTCATGTGAGTTAGCAAGTTATGCAGAATTGTAGTGTTACAAGTATGGTGCTATTGAGACTGAATATAAGCATATACATACCATTTTAAGATATTTTAATACTTCATTCCATTTTGAATGTATAGTATAAAAACCATGAGAATTTCTAATTTGTTTAATAGTACCAATTTTCTTTTATATAGTAGGAGAAATGTTGAAGTGACTTTCTCAATAGAACAAAAACTATTTTATTCAACCATTTGATCTATAACTATTTTTTCAAGAAATGTTTCTAATGACCTTACAACTATATACTCTAAACCACAAGTTTATCGTACATTTTCTATATCTACATATAAGAAGTTTTTGTTTTGCTTCTATCTCTCTCTTGTTTCACTGTGCTTTATACAACCTTATACCCTCTTAATTACTAAAAAATTCCACACATGTCCTTCCATAGGCACAAGGAAAGATCAAATGCTACTTTGAAGCTACCAAATACCATGATCTGGAAGGCTAACTTGCTAGGTTTGGGGAAAAAATTAGAAATATCTAGTCAAAACCATACCTTTGTCGAGAGGATAAGTTATTGATTCCCCCCCTAAGTGGGGGATATTGTTTTTACAACTCTGTAGCCAAAACCAACTTAAATGGTTATTGATTGTAAGCCCCTATTGAGACCCTAGTATCATCACTATAATGAAGCGAGAGAGAGAAACGAGCAATTATCTATTAAAATATTGATCCTATCATAAGGCCTTTGATAATCCAAAGACTGGGTGATATCCCATAGACTCCAAAAACCCTCTCATTCACTGAAAAATTTAACTAATTAATAATTAGGATTTATTTCACCCTTGAACACATGTCCAATAAACAATGTCCAATAACTTGAACACATGACCAATAAACAAACTCCAATGGCTTGTCAATCATAATGTTTTGAAATTTCTTCCCATAAGAATAAATGTTGACTGTATTCACAATTTCGCACTTTCCTTCTACATAGAGACTAATTGGCTAACTCAAACTGCATCAAAAAAGCCTCTTTTAATTTTGTTTTCAGTTTTTCATTGATTTGGAAGATTTGTAAACAAGAGTAACTTTCCGAAAAGGCCATTAGAGGAAATGTCAACTCAAAATGGGCCTTTTAACTCTAATTCAAATTCCATGTCACCATGTGTTAGCCAATGAAATTTCTTTAAATTTGAAATACCGTATAGGTCTTAAAAACGTTTTTAATATAAATTTGGGGATAGGTATCATAAAAAAAAACTACTTTTTTGTTTCTATTTTCGACATATCTCCACATGTATTTACTCAAATTTTGATCGGGAGAGCTCGTTGGATGCAGAATTTAATTCCACATCCAATGAACTCTCTCGATCAAAATTTGAGTGAAAACACATATGTCGAAAATACAAACAAAAAGTAGTTTTTTTCTTTTCTTCCTCCAAAATTAATAAATGTTATTTTATTATTTTATTAATTTTTTTTAGGACGCCCATTTTGAGTTGGAATTTCCTCTAATGCATCTTACATGTGTTAGAATATTTAATTTTCAGGAGTATGATAAATAAAATATTACTCACTTGAATTATACTGCATTCATTCAAGAACAATCGATCCAATATCAACCAAATATCTCAAACTTGAATACCTAACAAGTTTTAGTGAGAAACTCAAAGACAAAAAAATGAACATGTTGGGATCATGATGTAAATAGCACTGTGCCACAAGAATCAATCCATAGGAAATAACCTTTAAAACTTATTTTTAATGTTTCAACAAACTAAGTGCTAATAGTGATGAACACTTTATTCCCTCTCAATCTTGAGTTAAAAGACCTCATGAGTCACAAAATCATTGAACTTCAAATTCTTCACAAAGCACTCATTTTAGAATGAAAATACTAGAGATAACATACTTATTAAGTTCTTAGTTTCTTTATAGCCATTGATATACTTAAAAAAATGGTTTTTAAAAGTTCTATAGCAATGCATTTAATCAAAGGTAAATTATGTAGGTAAATATTGTTATTATGTAGGTAAAACAATTAGAGTTGTTGAGTTTGAACCAACTATTCCAATTTACAAAACATATTTTAATTATTGATATGTTTTACATCTCATAATTTCCCAATTTAAGATTCTAGGTAATGTAATTTTTTTCCTTATTAGAAAGCACAACCTACATTAAATAATTAAATAATAAATGTATGTGGGGATTTTTTAGGTTGCTTGAAATGAATGAAAAAGGTGTGAAAAGAAAAATTGAAGACGTGGAGGTAGGTGCATATGGATGACAAGTTTCGAGTCGAAAATGTAAATTGTGGAAATGAATTTTAAAACCAAGATAACCATATTTGAGTTTGAATAGTTTTATTTTTCGTCATAAACACTTGTCCACTAACTTTCCCACATGCTTGTACACCAATTCTATGAAGTTTGTAATGTCTCATCATCATGTTTCATGAACTTTTAAACTCCAAAAATGCAATTGAATTTTAAATGATAAAAACAATAAAACCCAAAAAAAAACATAAAGCAAAATAAATTAATAAAACGTAAAAAGGAGGTGATAAGGAGAATGTATATATAGAGAGAAATAAACTAGATTACATTTCCTCCCACATGAGATTTGGAAGGTCTTTTCATCACTCATATCTTCCACGAGAACGGTAAAGACAAAATCCATGGCTTGATGTTTAGAATTATAAATTGAATCTTGAAAAAGAAAAAGAAGAAAAGATTTAGTTTGAAATGTGTAGCATTAACCCATTACAAGACAAACAAACAATGAGTGAATTTTTATGTCGGCGGAACTAAATTAATAATGCTGCAATGAGTAAGCAGAATTCAAAATAATTTCACCAATGCGGGACCGCAAAAACTCATTCTTTGAATAATGATATACTAGCAATTGCCCCAAAAGGTGCAATAATACATTGATAGGTTTTTGTTGAAGGATGAACTTGTTGAAAAGAGAAAACTAATATCCAATTGGTGTTTTGTAAAGAATGGTCGATCCATTTTTTAGTTTCTTAAAAAATTGTGGCACATTTGACAATGACTGTACTTATATATAATTTAGTTTAAAAAGGAAACCAATGCAAGCAAGGATATAAGTTCAAGGTGTGAGCTAGGAGGCCTTGTTTTAAGGGAAAAAGAGTTTATTTTTTGTTGTTTTTATGTGATTGTGTTACTAATTAAGCATTATCAAAGTATAAGCTTACAAATGTAAATGTGAAACAAAATCCCAACAAAAGTAAAATATTACAAACATAAATGTTCATTCTTCTCTATCTTTTCCTTAGGACCTTTTTTCGCAAGCCTCTAGTGCTCAAAACACCGCTTCATCTCCGTGGATTCTCAATAGCTCTAAACAATTCTCTCCTCATCAGTTCCACCTAATGATAAGCTTCAAGCTATGAACAACTTTGCCTTCCATCAATTCCACCTAGTGACAAGTTTCAAGTCCTCACCTGCTCTGGGTGGTTTACACCAATCTAATCTCTAAAACATTAAAACTCTACCAAGCTGGTGGATCACACCTCCTCTTTGTGGTCTTTAGATGTGGTTGGAAAAAAATGTACTTAAAAAAAATTTGAAAAGTGGAAATAGAGAAATTTAAGGAAATGCATTTAGAAAAATATAAAAAGTATACATTAAAAATGTACATAGATTATATAGGTTAATGTCCATAAATTAACATTTGCATATAAATTTCCACACATGTCCATATAAATTATATAAATTAATGTCCATAAATATTTAATTATAATATGTTAAATGATTTTTAAAAATTAATTAATAAAACAAATTAAATGAAAAAAAAATAATTGGCCTACATTAAAATAATATTAAAAAATAAAAAATTATAAATTATAAATGAAAACAAGATTAAAAAAAATACATATATAAACAAATTAAATAGAATAATAAACTTGCTTTGAAATATAAAGAAACCAATTGGAAAGATGGATAAAGATCCAAGAACCAAGTCATTAATTAGAAATATTAAGACAAAGACCCAAGTCACTAATTACAAATATTAAGACAAATGGATGTTCTATTTCATTTTTAATAGCTACAATATTTATATATATATATAACAGATATAAATAGTTCAAATCAACTAATCAACTACTTAACATATTCTTCAGTAGCACCATGAGCAACATCATACCTTTGCAATAGTAGGTACAACAGAAGCTACACTAGTTGTAGAAGAGCTAGCACAACCAGTATAAGTAACTATAATAGGAAAGAGGTACTAAGATCCATACTTATAGGCAGCAACATAGGTAGCAGAGACAAAGATAGCTAGAGAAGCATCCTTAACAGACACACTCAATATAAGGACCTGTTTTCAGTCTCCATTAATAGATTTGTTCTCTAAACATAGCTATGCTCATATGCAGAAGGGTCCTTCTCTTTATTCCCTTAAACCACATTGGATTAGGATCAGGCGGGTCACAAATTGTATCTAACATATATAAATAGTTCAAATCAACTAATCACCTACTTAAGTAAATTAAATATGCATATAGTAAAAAATATATATTTAAATTCCATAAAGCATATTTCATACTAGCACTCTACAGATATTAGTTTTATGGATCTAAAAGAAAAAAATGCAGAAGTTAGTTTTATGGAGCCAAGGAAAAAACAAATTCTAACATTATAGTGCAAATGTTTATAGATTATATAAATATTAATTTATAAATCTATATTTAATTTTTTTGTTTGACTATATAAATACAATTTTAAAACAAACTAAATAATGCATTTCTTTGATTTCATAGACCAAAGTTTAGTCTCATTGGAGATTAACCACAATCATCATCATCATCATCATCATTTATTTTTTATTTAAATTAAAATAATATATTTTAATTTTTTAAATTTACATAGTTTTATAAAAAAAATTATATATAATAAAATTAAAAAAATAATAATATAATATATTTATATTAACCACGATTGTAATTCATTTTTAATAAATCTTTCACCAGATATATTTTAAAGTTTTTAACTCATTAAACTTTAGCTTCCCACATCCTAATCAACGCAAAAGAAAAAAAAATTAACTCAGAGTGAGTGGAAGCAAGACTTTCACCATCTTACTCCACGCAAAATAAAAGCGGTAAAGCTGGTGCGAGTCGACCATCGTGCCACTCTATCATGGGAGGAAGCTCAAGTCTGTAAAAGAAATAAAGGCTGATTATCGTTTATTTCATTTTATGGCATTGTTCACAAAATTCAATCGTATCCAAATTCTTGGAAGAGAATGTATGGTAATTCAATGGTTTTTGGTCAAAATTATTTCATATACATCCATGGATCCCTGTACTTTGGTCAAAATTAAGTCATGTATACCAATGGATTTCTAAGATGTGTACAACAAGGGATCTACCATATGTAAAACCAACCATAAATAAATAAAACCCTACATTAACCTATGCGCAAAAGTGTTCTTCGTTGTCCTTTCGTGTATGAGGTAACACTAAGCAAACTGATTAATTGTTAAATTCTTTGATTCAAGTAAATGTATAATAATTGGATTCATCATGCTCTATTGTGAATTACAAACCAGGCAACAATAAATAATGAGTCAATTCTATATATTAATATACTACTTAAACGGATCACACAATATAATGAATAATGAGTTAATTTGGTATATTATAATAATATTTAATTAAAAATATTGTTAACTTGACCGGTTAATGACGAAGAACGTTTCACAGAGGGTTTCTTCGAACATATTATATATATATATATATATATTCAATTCCTTGAACAAAGCATTTAATTGAGAATTTAACCAGTTATTAAGCAATAAAAGGCTGTCAATTTTAACAATATTATTCCACCTCTTTTCGATGCTAATCCATTAACAGCACCGTTACCGGCCCATTCTATTGCTGGTTTTCTTTCCCTAAATGAGAAGCATAAAGAAGCCTCCCTTGGCTAGTTTTACTAAGGCTGGTCTAAACAGTGAGGGATATTTGGTGTGGTGACATGTCCTTTTGAGGGCAAGGATAAAGGAGTAGCTTTTAATGGAGTACACATTGAGGTGTGATAAGCCTGGACTTCTCCATGCCGATATATCATATTAAGAAAATGTATCGATGCACTTAGGTGATCCCCATAGCTTATACTAGGAAGGAGCAGACAAGTTCTCCATCGTGTCAACCTGGAGTAGATAAGTTCTCCATCGTGTCAACCTGAATACATAATATTGCAGCCATGTTTGTGACTAAATCTAGTACCCAGTATTTCTTCTACACCCATTACATTTTGATTTCCAAGAGATGTGTACCCCTTTTCAATACTTACCCGAGATAAGCACCCATACAGGGTTGTACGTACGGTACCTATCGCAGGGTCGGCTCAACGCAAGCAACTGGCGAGAGCTAACGATAGAGCTGCAGAGTCATAAAGACTCTGTCAGCTCATGGATCCATCGATCATCCATCCATGAGCTCCAGTGACTCGCGACGTACCTGCAAACACAAAACTTAAATGAATGACTGGGACTTGTACGACGATGCTTGCATATGTATCATCGAAGCCTATGGATTGCCATCCTCCATGGGGTTGCAACATTCATGGCACCTGGCGACCCGCTACGAGGAGCTATGGATCTCTGCTACCAGCGACCTACCAGTGCGCCATGTTCACGGATGCTGAGACCCATGACGCTGATGTTTGACTCTGCAGAGATCACGCCGGGTGATCATCAGCTGCGCTATCAAATACCCAAAAGCAATGCTCGGAATCATGTTCCAAATGGCCTGGCAATCTACTACTTCACATTTGGGAATTCAGATTTGGTGTCGGTGGAGGCCAACATTATTGGCAATCGCCATCAGCAGAATCTGTGGATAGAGTATGATCTCCAGAACTCTCGCATTGGCTTTGGAAGGGCTCACTGCAAAATCATTTGACGTTAAGATTCATCGCATTCAGGAATTGTATTGTTGTATGACATTATTTTCAATATACTACGTTTCTGCGGATGTATTTTTATTAATCTTAATACATGTCGGTCATTAGAGTGTGTCGATGAAGTTCCAGGCTTGCATATTACAATGTGTCTATGCACCTCTATCTCCAGGCTTGCAGCATTTAACATAATTGTCGTTACGATTTTCATTGGTAATCCTAATTGTGGTCTCTTCAACATCTCATCACAAAGACATTAATGTTGGCCTCCACCGACACCAAATCTGAATTCCCAAATGTGAAGCAGTAGATTGCCAGGCCGTTTGGAACATGATTCCGAGCATTGCTTTTGGGTATTTGATAGCGCAGCTGATGAGCACCCGGCGTGATCTCTGCAAAGTCAAACATCAGCGTCATGGGTCTCAGCATCTGTGAAAATCGCGCATCGGCGGGTCGCTGGTAGCAGAATTCCATAGCTCCTGGTAGCGGGTCGCCAGGTGCCATGAATGCTGCAAGCCCATGGAGGATGGTAATCCATAGGCTTCGATGATACATATGCAAGCATCGCCGTACAAGTCCCAGTCATTCATTTAAGTTTTGTGTTTGCAGGTACGTCGGGAGTCGCCGGAGCTCATGGATGGATGATCGATGGATCCATGCGCCGACAGAGTCTTTATGACTTTGCAGCTCTATCGTTAGCTCTCGCCGTATATACACTACTCTTTTGGATTTGAATTTTAAGCATTTTAAAATGAAAGTTTTAAACATTTTAAATGAAATTTTTAAGAGTTTAATTTTTGTACAAATTAGTATATACACTACTCTTTTGGATTTGAACCCCTCACCTTTTAAGAGGAAACATATACTTTTAACCATTAGGTCCAGTCATGGTTGTTAAAAAAGTTTAAATAAATTTTGTGGTTACCATATAAGATATAAGTATTAGTTTTTATAATGAAAAAGATAAGTAATAATAAATTTATTCATAAAAAAAGTAAATACATGTACTGCAATATAATGTAGTTATAAGATAACTAAATAATTATATATATTAGTGATTTTATGTGAAATCATAAAAGAGCTCTTATCAATTATAAAAAGCACTAAAAATATAAAACCAAATCCACAAATAAAAATAATTTATTTACAAATATAAAAATATTAATTTAATTTTACATAAAACAAAATCAATAAGTAAAACTATTTATTTATAAATATAAAAATATTAATTTATTTTTTATGATTTAGGATGAATATTCTTAACATAATTATAAATATATAAAACAAAATTCAAAAATAAGACTATTTTATTTATAAATATAAATATATTAATTTAATTTTATATAAAACAAAATTCATAAACAAAACTATTTTATATATAAATATAAAAATATTAATTTAACTTCTATGATTTATGATCAACATTCTTATATAATTATATATGAAGAATAAAACATTAATTTAGTAAATTTAGTTATTTAAATTTTTATGATAAATAATAGATAATAATATTAATATATATATTTAATTTATTATAATAAATATTCAAATCATTTACATAATAATTTATTTGTTCTAAAACGTTGATCAGGGATCTTCACAACAGGTGGGTGGCAGACCGCATGGACGACCGGCGATAGCAAGTAGTGTATGCGGTGGTATCTGCCTTTACCCGTCACCGGTATATATTAATCGAGAGGCCTGGTTGGCGAGCTGATTTTTTCTTGCATTTTCAGTTGGAAAGAATGCTGAGCTTGGCGATCAATTTCCATACAGGGTTGTAGTGTATTCGGTAAGGTTTCTGGGTTTACTATGTCTGTTTTCTTCTTGACAGGTTAAATTGCTGAAATTTGTTCCAACATTACGCCATTTTTGTTACGGGTATATATTAATCGGGAGGCCTTGTTGGAGAGATGATTTTTTTCTTACATTTTCAGTTGGAGAGAAAGCTGAGATTGGCGATCAATTTCCTTACAGGGTTGTAGTGTATTCGGTAAGGTTTCTAGCTCTACTATGTCTGTTTTCTTCTTGACGCATTAAATTCCTAAAATCTGTTCCAGCATTACGCCATTTTTTCCCAGCCTATGGAGTGTTTGTTTTTGTTGAATCCGACATCAATCTCAACTCGCTTGGTCGCTTCTTTATATCTTTTCTCAAGCTTCGACGAAATTCTCGCCATCTTTTCACTCATGTTGTAGCGTCTTGACCACTTTGGAGGTTATTTTACTGCTTTAACCATTTTTTTTGCAAATGCGGACAATTGTCCCTTATATATAGCACGAACTTGTTTCTTTACCTGCATGTGTAAACAACGGGTTCCTTTTTTGTTTCATTTTTACTCTGTTACGTTTTATACAGTTCACGCACTGCAATTCGACTCGGGAGATATTTTAATGCCTCGAAAAGCCGCTCTTGAAATTTTCGTCCATATGGCGTGGCAATATCTCTTGAAATTTTCGTCAATATGGCATGGTAATATCATAGTAGCGGTTTTACAGGTATGTTAATATGTCTAGGGTCGAATGGCAGTGATTTTGTGGCTCAGCAAGACATCAATTAGGACACTTTAACGAAGTAAGTTTGGAATGTTTTTGTGATACTATGCCGTTATGTGTCATTCCTTCTGCATCATGGTTTTAAGTATCTCCATTAGATTTTCAGCTTCCCGCGAGAACACACTGTTCAAGGGGTTTGGGACTCAGGTGGGTTGGTCTGCCCTTTAACGGCTAGATAGCAGTTCCAGGGGTTCCACACTCTGCTTCCTTCTTGCTTGCCTTCTGTTGCGATATTCGGGAAGGTAAAATGCCAAAACGAACTTCTAATGGATTTCATTATCAAATAGTAACGCAAAAGAGACTGCAACCTCATGTATTTCATATATAGCAAGAGATTGCCTTACTATTTCTTATGTATTTCATTATTGAATAGTAATATTAGACACAAGTTACTTATTAAATACAAAGGAAACCTAGTTCGTTATCGAATCGTAAAGTCATGTGTTTTAAAGACCATGGCACATGTCTTCCAGCATAGATATCTCATACATGTAAAGAAATAAGAAAATAACTCCACTGCTGACAATACATATTTCTCATATCCAGTTTAGAACTGCATTTATGTAAATACAATTTCAAAAACATGAACAAACACTTATGCAATTTGCACCTTTCCATAATTCCATGAACAAGGACTAGCAGATGATCGAGTGCAATGTCCACACTGGATCAGTTCCTTTCCCCCATTTGACCCCTGCACTGAGTTCCACTCACTGCTTCAATCTCAACACAACCTTTTCTCCTCACGATGTGTAAATGCTTTTGAATATTTTCAGCAATTTTTTATTACATAAAACCTAAAATAAATCAGAAAAGCTCAGCAATCTCCTAGTGGAAAAAAATATCTTAAAATATCTTACTGAGACAAGCATCAATAATGTAAGAACTATTTCACATAACATTCTTTATGAAATTGGCAAATGGACTACAATTATAACCCATGGGCTAAAATAAACCACAAGTCACCCCACAAAAAATATGGTTGAAAATGGAAAGTATGTGGCCCAGAAAACCCTAGTTTATTCCACTGAGAGGCACAGGCACATCTACAGCCAAGTACGGGGGAATCCATCCACAGGTTGTATTATTTATACATGTTGTTTTAAAAAAATATACATAGACGTTAAGATGGTTGATCTGACACTCATAATAATAAATATATAAACCTTGAAGAATTTGATGCCTCATAAAATATCCAGGTTGATATGGAGCAGTGCTATTAGCGACATTTGCAAAAAATACAGGACATAAGACATCAAACACACACCACCGCAACAACTATTTGCAACTGATACGTTTATCATGCTAGGGAATCTACTAACGGATATAGTAAATCATAGGGCAACATCATTTAAAAAATGTTGCAATGTGATCCTACAGGATAAAGGTGATGAGGAAGGATGATACTGATAACATAAAAGACAAATGGTAAGTGGCCCTGAGGTAGAATTCTATGTTGGCTATGATGAATTGTATATTGGCACTGCAAGAAAGGTTATCTTAAGATGAATTCAATAATATTTCTTCACAGCAGTCATATGGCATTTGCATAAAAAATTGTTCTAGGTCACCTAGTTAGTGGTCATGTTCATATTCAGCGATAGTGAAATTCAGAATAAAAAACAAAAAACACGCACAAAACAATGATAAATAGGTTTTCATCATTACCACATGAAATCCCGGATGAAATTCTCACTTTGTCACAACATAGTGGACCGAAAAAAACAAATCCAGGAAAAAAACAAAGTTAAAATCATTGTCACGAAAACCCTAAATACTCCCAAATTTCATGGAAAACTTCGACGCAAACATTGAGAACTCTAAAATCTCACGGAAAATATTACGAGATTTGATTAGTGTTACCCAGAAAGTCGGCTACAGAGTGTGCGTTCCGCAGATTTAGGGGAGCGAAGTACAAAATCCTATTTCCATAATTGCAGCGGTCATTGATATACATGAATGGTAAGCACTCGATAGGTCCCGGGATCGATACCTGTGCCATCTAGCCCCGCTCGCCTTTCACCTTTCGGCTGCTTTTCTTTATGGCTAGGCTGCTGCAAGAACCAACAGGGGAGAAATCCTTTTGCCCTAAAATTTTCAAACAGAGATTTGCTTTTTTGTGATTTGATGAAGTTACCAAAAGCAAAACTGGATTAAGCCATCATTCACTGAAACACAGCTAAAACAACAATAATTCAATGATGGGTATCACGATACGATGAGTAGATTTCATGGAGGAAGGAAGAAAAGTCTTGTCCATCATGAGGCGGCGATGGGTTACATTAATTACCTGTGTTAGAGCGCGTGGTACAGTAATGAAATGGTTAAAATGCATATTTTGGGACATGAAAAAATGTGTACAAGGGATTGCACTAAATGGAGGTAGGAGGCGAATCCTAGGCTAGCAGCACAAGCACTGAAATTCGGTAAGTGTGTGAGATTTAGGCCTAATACATGGTCAACCCACCCAATGTTCACGGTCCAAAGCAAGCGTAGAAGTTGTTGCCAGGAGAAATGTATGCCACTGTTTTTGTCTCTTTCAGCCACTGTTTTTGTCTCTTTCAGAATTAATGGAGTATTAAAACCTGTTTCTGTCACCTCACCTTGGCAGCGAACGATTAAGGGCTGGGTTGCAAACCGGATGTCATCTACCCAATGGCCAATCAAATATTTTAAAAATTAATGGTTTTGCTTTCAACTCCTTTAAAGTTAAACATCAGGTTTTTTCAAAAATTTGCAATTAATAAGGCCATACTAATATGCGTGACCCATTGATATATGTCCCCCTTCCTAGACATAATATAATTGTTGTTATTATTTTGTATGATAGGTATTTATGTTTAATTATAATGTTAGTTTAATATTTTATTAATAAAAATTTACAATAGCGTTAATGTATCAATGAGTGTTTTTTTTCGAGTTGGTTCAAATATGGTTGATGTCAATGCTATGGATTCGATCCAAACATTTCTTTTGACTTCAGTCCAATTGGTTTTTATTGTGGTCCAATTGCTTGTTACTGCGGTACACGCCAACATTCCCTATAATGCATGGAAAAGTTCTTGCAAATACTTTGTTGTATACTTTTGTTTTTCTAAGCTAACTTTACCAATCTAATATTATTATAATTGCGCATTTTTCTTGAGTAGATAAGCGAGATGAGATACTGCAGCTTAGGTTATGGTTATGGTGTTGACTACTCTCTTGTTTAACAACCTTCATATTTTTTAATGGTGTCAAAACATGTAACACCTTTGAGGGAGAAGTCTTCCTTTATAATCTCTTCGAAAAAAATAAAAATAAAATATTCTTTTTTAAATTTTCTATGGAATGTTAGGTTTGTAGTAATGTTTGAAAAGTCTACCACATATTTCATGTAATAACATCGTGGGGAGAGTTGAACATGCTTTCCACAAGGCACTCCAAAACATATAACACTTGAATTATGTGTTAATCAAAATAATATTTTGGATGAAACTCTTCTCGCAGTCTCTATATAAGAGAATGAGAGAAATATCAAGTCCGAGATAACTATTAACACCTACTCCACTATCTTGAACAAAATAGGTGATGGTTCATGTTGTCGAAAGCCTCCTTTTGAAATGGATTGAAAGGGCCTTAAATAAGGCTTGGTTGATCTGCAATAATGAAAAATTAATTTGCCAAAACATAAGTGGGAGGAGAGTTCCCAAAAATGAAAATGATGATACCAAAAACTCTATATTTTAGATGATTTCATTCATATGAAATATAATTTTGTTTTGTATTTAAGTTTAGACAGGATTCTCTAAGATATGAGGACACTAGGAAATATAAAAAGAGATTTACATTCACAATTTTGATGTTATTGATCTCCTTTCAATCTCTTTGTTTCCAATGTTAGGTGCCAATAACTTGTTATGAATTAAATTAGTCTTAACATTGGTAGGATCTCATAATTTCTATTTGTATTGCCTCATTGATAACATTTCTTATAATTGGGGTGATTCCATGAAGGTGGGTAACACTTTTTGGCCAAATTTGGCGATGAAAACCTGACTTTTTACTCATGTGCTAGATAGAAGCCCTTGAAACCCAAATATGCCATGTGAATTTCGACTTGCAGTAAAAAAACAAATTGTAGAATATTCTGTTGGATTCCCAATAATATTTTTTTCGAAAATATTCCGATGTCATTTAATGTGTGATTTTTTTATTTTAATGAACTGTGTGACCTTAAAAATTTGAAGAAGTTAATAAGTGGCTCATGTCCAACCCCAATAATTCAATATTATATTAATAATTTAATATATATATATGTATATGAGCATGATCTACACATAATACACCGTGGTTTGCATTTTTTTTTGTTAATTTATTTCGCAATATACAAATATTTTTTTTTAAAAGGGACCACATTTGATTTCAGCATCATTTTATACACATGTGTGTCCATCCTAGCTTTTTTTCACTGTTTTCAAAAATTGAAAAACCAAATACACCCTTTTGAAGAGGACATGCCGATGTGTGGGCTGTGCATTTTTACGATTTTTTGGATGTGTATATTTTACCCTACATATTTTTATTTCAGGTGCTTCGAAGTTGTTGTCTGGTTTTCTAAGTGTAAGTTTTGGAACCAATTAAAAAAAACCCATATGAATGCCAAAATGCATGCATGATATCTCAATGGATAGAGGATTCAGTGACGAATCTATCGGTATGGACTCCGCTCATTTGTGTACCATGAATGGTAGGGTTTACACCCTTGGAAGACATAGAGAAACATTGATTTTTTTGAAAGAGGGCTAAATCTCTGTTTTTCAAGCCCTTCATCGAGGTAGTTAAATACCTCGATCAAGGGTTTGTCAGAACCTCGATCGAGGTTTTATTAAACCCTCGATCGATGGTTTATTGAACCCTCGATCGAGCTACTCTTAAACACTTGAAAAAAAGCTTTGTACATGACTACCAATATACTAGCATATTTTTTCAAGATATAAGCTTTAGCTTATATATTATATACATATATTATATATATGTATTATATATAATATTATGTTCATGTACGACATTTTAGAAATGGGTATCAAGGACCCATCTAAGAGAGTTTAAAAGAAAACTTACAAAAGAATAAAGGGGAAATGGGAAATTATAATTTTTTAAATATGGTAAATGTAAAAAAATAAAACATAAGTGAAAAAATAAAAAAATAAAAAAATATCAAATAAAAAAGAATAATAAGAAGGATACTTATTCTCAACATTGTAATAAATATAAAGAATTTTTATTTTTTTTCATATCTGAATAAATGATAACAATATAAATGCATAAGAGGAAGAATTGAAGGAGCAATAATATAACACTTATAACCATAGTAAAATATACTAGTAACAAGGGAAGCTGCCTTTGTTTTTGAGATTTAGTTTTCTAAAACTATGAAAGGGGCATCAAAGTTTAGGGAACAAGAAAATTGTTTCCATACTTCACCTAGAAAATATAATTAGAATTCTCTCATTGTATAGATAAATGTCTACATAAATATAATTGACAATTATAACCTTTTACCAATCTATTTCATCTAGACACGATTACATTAAGAGTATAGCAAATGGATAAGACTCATTAAATAAACATGACATGCCAACTCGCTCAACTCATAAAAAAGTGTTTTTTTCGTAGTGAGAATAATATGTTGCGCCCCATATATGTGACCTTGTGACTATCCTTATAACTAAATTTAATGAATTTTAAATTTTTTTTGGACTAAAGATATTAACAAAAACATTGAACTTTATGTTGAAAAGAAACATGTATTTAAACAACACCATAGATGACATTGATTATGAATATTGTGTGCAGTGACCAAGTGGACAAACTATTGTTTGTAGCAAAATGACCATGATGTAGATACAATAAACCCTTCAATGCATCCTAGCATGATAACTCAAAACTTTAACCAATAGTTGTGAAACCTTGATGGTGATGCCATGGATTCATGTTGGGGCTTTAACAATAATTTTAGAGTCAGTGAACTATGTGCATTTAATTTTTTTTAATGCTTATATTCAAATAGTATCATGGTGTGTTTTCATTAGAATTCAACATCGATATTGTTTATGTCATCAGTGGTTGGTAAGGAATTTCAACATCATTTGATTGCTATCAGCAATATATCCAATGTGTATACAATCTAGTACCTGGAAATGTAGTGAAATGTTTTAAATACTAAAAATACTTTGCTCCTTCGTATTAAATTTTTAATTTTAAAAAACTACAATTATGTGATATGACTTTGAATTTACACTATTTTTTATCTTAATTGGCATGTTCTATTCCACCTCGGGTCCTAAGCTTTAAATATCTAACCCGAGGATATACACCTTAGGTAGATCGTAGTCCTAAGAATCCAGGTCGAGCAGACACAACTTGTCTAAGTTCAATTCATCAACTGAATTGCGTGCAACATTGTCATAGTACTGCTTTTGCATTGAAGCAATGAGAGCAATGATGCATGCAATTCAATTGATGAGCTGAACTTAGGTGATTTGTGTCCACTCGACCTGGATTCTTAGGACTACAATCTACCTATGGTATAGATATTCGGGATAGATATTTAAATCCCAGAGCCCATGGCAGAATAGAACATAATGATTAAGATAAAAATTAGCGTTACATTAGTTTTTTAAAATAAAAAATTATATACAAAGGAGCAAAGTATTTTTAGTACCTTTAGAGAAATGAAAATGTGAGCATCAAAAAAAAATATGACCTCATTTCCTTGGGTTATATCAATTGCCATTGTTTACTCTTCAAAATTGTTATTGTGCCCCACATTTGGAGTTAATTTTGCTAGTAAATTATTGAATGCCACTAGAATTTACATCAATAACACGTGACTAAACATGATACTAATTCTCATTTCGACAAGAATTGAAAATGTTCAATGACATGAATTCAAATGGGGATTCAAAATACAAGGTGTCCAAGGATCTTTTGGAAAACTTCATTACATGTTAAGCTCGATCGAGATTTTTAAAACTTTAACTAAAAAAATATTTGAGTTCCCATATTCGTGTGTGCACACGAATATGGACACCCAAAAATTTATTTAATCAAAGTTTTTCAAATCTCGTATTGTTCATGGGAACAAGGTCTTTGAATTCAATTAAAATCAAACATAGAATTATATGATAATAAAATTTTATAAAACATAATTTAGACTAGAAAAATAATACTTGTGGGCAATAGCACATACCTTGAAGAAGAAATAAGTAAAAGCGTTACTACTGCCACTTCCTCTAGGTTTTATGTGTAGATATTAGTCATGGAACAATTGGAGTTATAGATGCTGGATTAATAGATGATCAATCATATCTGTAACTCCAATTAATCCATGACCCATATCTACAAATGAATATAAATGACCATTTTCTATCCAACAAACGCAGTGAATTATATCAAATGTTTGTTGTCCATTTATAGTAAAAACTATTAAAGATTCTCAATCGAACTTCTTTTAACCCTCGATCAATATTTTTTTTAACCCTTGGTCGAGCACTTGTACCTCGATCGAGGGGTTTTCAAAAGCTCGATCGAGGGTTTAAGAAAACCTCGATCGAGGGTTAAAAGCTTTATCAAGGTACATTTTTGTGTTTTTTCTGAAATTGCATTGCCAAAAAGTGTAACCCACCTCCATGGATGCACCCATTGAAGTAATTTTTTTTTATCTCCCTTTTTCATTGGCATTGACATAATTTCTTTTCGATCTTCATCTTGGTCTGAATTGAATTAATTTAATATTTTGATAGAATGTCACAAAATATTACTTTTATTGCTTCACTCAACCTTTCAATGACCATTGATTAATATATGTAAAACTTGAATATCATGTAATACTACCTTTATCACTTCACTCAAGCTTTCAATGACCATTGATCGATATATGTAAAATAAGTTGAAGTAAAAAAATAAAAATTTAAGAAGTAAGTTTTACAATGTTTAAGCAAAATTTTGTTCATATCATTCAATCCCTAGTTGAACATTCAGATAATAAGGTATGGTGTATCCAAATGTAATAAGCACTTTGTATGCCCAATAAAATTTAAATGTTTATTGATTTGAAACTTCCTGAATAGTAAAAGTAGAGGTCGTCCGTTCCTTCATGAATCGATTCACTAGAAGTTTCACAACATCTTGCCAACCAAGCAATATTTCAATGGAACTTATGTAGAAATTGAAAATAGAGTCATCCAGAAATACTCACTCCAAGTGGAAAAATTCCATTCCAAAAGGAAATCCATCCAAGTGTTGAATGCTTGAACGTATCTACAACAACATGAGATGCGATGGTTAGTAGCTCATGACCTATACAACAAGAAGAAACTTGCTAGTTAGCAACCCATATTTCCATTCCACCTCTCATAATTGTGCTAGTGAGGCATTCTGTCCCTTCGTTGTTTGACCATTTTCCTCCCACCAACACACTTCAAGGAGAATGCTTCTGGCTCTCCATTTTATTATTTTTCTTCCCTTGTTTCGTTGTTTGGTAATTGCCATCATTTTCAAAAAGGGGATCTGTGTCGACCATGGTGAATTTCTAGAACCAACCAAAACCAACAAAACTCCATCTATGTTGGAGAAAATTAATTACGATTTTATGACCATAAAATCCCAGCTAGCTAGTGAAAGTTCATAGATGTATAGAACTATCGGTAAATTTTTCAACAATATGGTGCATGCTTCCTTGTATTTATTTAGTCGTGTTTTTGTTTAATAAGTAAATTTTTTTTTTGCAGATTTACAGTCTTGAATTAATTACAGTCTTTAATGGTAGTTGGTAGCTTCCAAGAGAAGCCAAAATTAAGTTTGTGTATAAATAGTTGAATAAAATGAAAAATAGAGTTTCTGGGAGAAGAACAGTGTAAGAGATAAAGGAGAAGAAGAAAAAGTATAAGAAGTGGTTGAGAGATCAAGCTCGTGGTTTTAGAATGTATTGAGAGCCCAATCTATATAAATGGTGAAAAATTGAAGTAAATTTCAAATTCTATGTATGTGTCTCTAGTTGTCTATTTTGTTGGGTAATATATAATCCTAAAGTTTGTGTTTATTTTCAAGAATATGTATGCCACATATATTCTCTAGAATTACTTTTGTGAATGCTTTTAACTTTTATGGCATGCAAAAGAAATCAAGAATCTTGCATGTTTCACTGGGTACTAACTTTATGTTTTAACCAACGAGTAATTTCGACATAAATCTCATTTTAATATTTCGGTATAATCATTTTGTCATAGTATAGTCAAGTTGAAGTTAGTATAACAAACCCTAATATTAAAAGGAGTCTTTGACATCGAAGTGAATAATATGTCGTATATACGAATATAACCTTTCTATATTATAATTTTGTCAAAGTGAAAGTTGCTTGAAGTTAAAAATTGGTCGGAATCAAAAGTGGTCGAGGTAAAAGTTCGTAAAATGGTCGAGTTAATCTGGTCAAGGTAAAATGATTGAAGTAGAAGTAGTTAAAGTTATTTTATCAAGGTAAATCGACCAACGAAAGTTGAGTTAATTTGGTCGAACCAAACCTGTCGAAGTCAATCCAGTTGGTGTAAAAGTTTATCAAGGTAAAAATCATCAATGTAAATCAGTCGAAGTAAGAACTTGTTGGAGTCAACTTAGTCAAAACAAATTTCATCGAAGTTTACCAAGTCGAAGTAAAACCATCGAAGTCGAAAGTGTTGAAGTAGACTTGCCGAGGTAAAATTTTTGGAGTAAAAGTCGTCGAATTAAGATAGTTGAAGTAAACAATTGTTGAGGTAAAATATAGTCAAAGTTATATTGGTCAAAAATGTTTTTTGTCTAAGTCTAACCAAACTTGTCAAAGTCAAAGTTTTTTTAACTGCACAGTTCTTACTATCGCAATTTTTCTTGGATATGGCATCAGACAAGGTTTAGGAAGAATATAAACCTTTTCTTAAGAAAAAGGGAAAGAAATTAAAAAAAAAAACAAAATGAAAAAATGGTTTCCACTTATGTTGCACAAATGTTAATTCTACAAACTCCAATCTTTTCAAGAAAGAATTATGAATATTGGTCTCTAACTATGAAGGCTATGTTCAAAGTTCAAGAGGTATGGTATATAGTCCAAAATATCTAATTGAACCAATAGATCAAACAACATATAATAATCTCACACAAGCTAAGAAGGATGCTTTGATGGAACACAGGAAGAAAGACAAAAATGATATGTTCTACATACATCAATCCATGCATGAAAACATAATCCGAAGAGTAACAACAACAAAAACTGATATGGAAGCGTGGGAACTGGAATATTCCTATCAAGGTTTGGACAAGCTAAGGGATTCTAAATTGTAGATCCTTAGAAGTTATTTTGAATCTTTATCAATGCAAGATACAAAGTCAGCGGAATCATTTGAAACTAGAGTCATTGGTATAAAAATCAATTGAAATCTCATGGAGAAAATATAGAAGACATAAGGGTTGTTGGAAAAGTGATTAGAAGTATTCCCCCAAAATATTTAGTTGTGCCTTTGGAAGAAAACAAAGATTTGAATAATTTTATAATTGATGAGTTGTAAGCCTCACTCATCAATCATGAACATAGAATCAATAGATCAAACAAATAATTAGAAGGTACATTTGCAACACAATTGTAGAAGGATCAAGTCGATAAGTCAACTTGAATGATAGCTGACTTAGTCAATCAGCGGACTAAGTCGATGAGCCGACTTAGTCGATCAGCCGACTAAGTCGGTCGGCCGACTAAACTAGAGATTAGGTCGGCCACCTAAGGTCGCGTCGGTTTACCAAATCGACAGGTAGTTATTTTGTAACAGTTTTTGTAAATCATATGTATTAGGCTGTTGAGCCAGATGAGAACTCAATTCAATTCTCTGTGTTGTATGGACTCATTCGTATAATATAATCTGTTAATTCACCTATTTGTTCTTATCTCTTGTCTCTGTTTTATATGTATGTATTATTGGTAACCTTATGCGATATATGAGATTACAACAACAATCATCCATAGGTCATGGAAGAGGAAGGGGGAGATATAATTGTAGAGGTAGAGGAAGAATCTTTTCCAGAGGAGGACGCAACAAAAGTCTTGCAAATGTCACCAGTAGAGGTCAAAATTAGAACGTCGGTCATCCAAGTGGTCATAGGTTTGATAAATAAAAAATACAATGTCATTATTGTAAGAAATTTGTACATTTTGCATATGAATGCAGGAAGAAGTAGTATGACCAAGGAAAGAAAGGTCATGTCCAATCAAGCAATACCACCACTTTGACAAGTTCAATTTTTTTGGCATGTGCATATTTGATTGAATGCAATGTTATCCAAGAAATTCAATGTGATATATGGTATTTAGATTCAGGTTGTAACAATAATGTGACTACTAATTTGAAATTTTTTTCCAGTCTAGATAAATCAGTTCAAATTGATGTCACACTTGGAAACAATATCTAAGTCATTGTTTTGGGTAAAGGAACTGTTGGGATTTTAACCAAACAGGGGGAGAAAAAGACGATGCCTCATGTTTATTAAGTAGAAGTTTTAAAACATAATTCATGAGCATTGGATGATTGTTACAAAAAGGTTATAGAGTCTACATGAAAGACAATCATTGTGTGATTACAGACATATGTCCAAGCAACCAGCTGATAGAAAAAGTACCAATGACAAGAAATCACGTGTTTACCTTGAGGATAAGGACAAACATGAAAGGAAGGACAATTTCAGGAGTTGTATTTAAGGAAGAAAACAAAGAAGTGGATATACATTTACACAAACAAGAAAAAGACAATGTAGAAATACAAGTATCATTTCAATCAGAGGTTCAAGATGAATCCTGACTATGGCATTTCAAATTTCGATATCTGAATTTTTGTGGGATGAAGCTATTTCACTTGAAGAATATGGTGAAATGATTTCCATTGATCGGAAAACCATAGAGAATTTGTGAAGGCTGCATCTTTGGAAATCAACATAAAGAGACTTTTTTTTTCAGTCAAAAAGTCATATAGAGAATGCACAACACTTGAAATTGCACACTATGGTATTTGTGGGCCAGTGCAGACACCATCCATATGAGGATCCAGTTATTTTATTACATTTATTGATGAATTCACAAGAAAAATTTGGGTATACTTTTTGAAACACAAGTCTGATCCATTTGGATCTTTTAAATAGTTTAAGGCACTTGTGGAGAACCAAAGTGGATATAACATCAACATCTTAAGGACATACATAGGTGGTGGGTATGTCTTAAATGAATTCCTAAATTTTTGCAAGACCCGCCCATGGAATACACAAGCAATTCATTGTGTGGTATACACCTCAGCAAAACGATGTTGCAAAGAGGAAGAATAGAGCCATAATGGGTATGGATCACAACATGATTATAGCCAAGCATCTGTCAAATGAATATTGGGATGAGGCAGCATAAACTATTGTATACACCATGAACCACTATCTGATAAAGAGAGTAAAGAATGAAATCCCTCAAAAAACGTGGATAGGTAGGAAGCACACTATTTATTATTTAAAATTTTTTGGTTGTGTAGCATATGCTATGTCCCTAATCGGATAAGAAGCAAATTAGAAAATAAGGGACATAAATGTATTTTTTTAGTTATTTTGAAGATACAAAAGCATACAAGTTGTATGACCCTGTCAAAAGGAAATTAATTATTATTTGATATGTTCAATTTGTCGAGAATGAAGCAAGGGATGAAACGATCGATAACAATGCCAGGATTGTGTCGACGTTCGAATATGATGATATGGTACACAAAGTGAAACAAATATGACATGCAAGACAAAATGTCGGAGCCCTGACTACTCTAAGGACACCCCAACATTTTCCATCGACACAAGTTGTAGCTCAAGCTACACTGATGAGCACACCAAGATTGCAACAAACTCTGTCAACTAGTTTGACAAGGTCAACATTAATAAATCCAACAAAGACAAGAAGTATGTGTGAAATATATGAGGATGACACACCAAGTTCATTCTATATTTTTGCATTATTTTCTTAAACAGATGATCCTCTAACATTTTAGGAAGTTGTGGAAGATGAAGTATGGGCACAAGCCATGAATGAAGAAATAGAATGCATTGAGAGAAACCAAACATGGGAGCTGGTAGATGTACCAAAATATAAGGATGTAATCAGTTTCAAATGGATTTCTAAGACCAAGCAAGATGCTGATGAGAATTTTCAAAAGCACACAACAAGACTAGTTGCAAGAGGGTTCACACAACAGGCCAGTATAGACCTCAATGAAAGTTTTACACATGTTGAATGAATGGATAGAATTAGAATAGTTTTGGCCATTGTTGCATAAAACAAATGGATTGTTTATCAAATGGAGTCCAAAGATGAATTTTTGAATGGATATATAGAGGAATAAGTATATGTAGAACAATCACAAGGATATGAAGTTCTAATACAAGAGCACAAAATATACAAGATGAAAAAGGCACTCTATGGTTTGAAGTAAGCTCCTAGAGATTGGTACATCTGAATTGATTCCTACCTCACCCAAAATGGATTTCACTGAAGTGAAAGTGAATCAATGTTGTACACCAAATTTAATGAGCAAGGAAAAATTTTAATTGTATTCCTTTATGTAGATGGTTTAATTTTTACGGGTGATTTTGGCATAAAAGAATTCATATCAGTCATTGAAAGTGATATTGAAATGAGTGATTTTGGGCTTATGAAGTTTTTATGGGAATTGAAGTCCAACAATATAAAAGTTGTATATTTATATCACAGTTGAAGTATGCATTTTTGGTTTTAAAAATATTCAATATGTCTAATTGCAAGGCATCCCCAACACCAGTAATAACATGTTTAAAATTGAGCAAGGATAATGATGGATCAAATCTAGATACTATGTTGTTTAAAAGGATGCTAGGTAGTCTTATGTATATTATTGCAACAAGGCCATACATAAGGTATAGAGTAAGTCTAATCTCAAGGTTTATGGAGTCACCAAAAGACTGTCATTGGAGAGAAGGTAAGAAAATTATGAGGTATGTAAGTGGAAAAAGGACTTTGGAATTATGAATTCAACCTTAGAAAATTTTAACTCATTAGATACACCAATAATGACAATTGAGGCAACATAGATGACAATAAAAGCACATTTGGGTACACATTTCATTTTGGTACAAGTGCTATGCCATGGTATTCAAAGAAGCATCCCATTGTGACTCTCCCTTTAGCAGAAGCAGAGTATGTTGCAGGTACAAGTGTTGTATGTTGTTCATACATGGCACTATCAAAGAATCATATGTTCCACAAGATAACCAAAGACATTTACACAAGGTATCATTTCATAAGATAATTGGTAAATAACAAGTAAATTTGTTTATAATTTTGTATGTTTGAATATGAAGTAGCTAGCATATTTACAAAACCATGGCAAAGGGACACATTCTAGTATCTGCAAATATGTTTAGGAATGAAAAATCATACACAATAAATTCTATCATGCACAAAGCAAGTTTGAGCTCTGAAAAAGTTTGTAAAATTTTGTTTTAGTGATCCCCATCTACTCATAATTAAGGGTGAGTGTTGGAGAGAATTAATTACGAGATGATGAACATCAAATCCCGTCTAAATATGATAGATTCCATAGATGTACATAATTGTCAGTAAATCTTTCTACAATATGGTGTACAAGTCCTTGTATTTATTCAGTCGTGTTTTTATTCAGCAAGCCAAAAAAATGTTTGGTATATTTATAGTCATGAATTAATTATAGTCTTTAATGGTAGTTGGTAGCTTCCAAGAGAAGAAAAAATTAAGCTTGTGTATAAATAATTGAAGAAGGATGAAAAACAGTCTTTGGGAGAAGAACAAAGTAAGAGAGAAAGGAGAAGAAGAAAAAGTATGAGAAGTGGTCAAGAGCTCAAGATCATGGTTTTATAATGTAATGAGATCCGAAGCTCTGTAAATGGTGAAAAATCCAAGTAAATTTCAAATTCTATGTATGCAGTCATAGTTGCCTATTTGTTGGGTAATATATAATACTAAAGTTTTTGTTTATTCTCAAGAATGTGTATGCTGCACATCTTCTCCATACTTAATTTTGTGAATGGTTTTAACATTTTGGACCTGCAAAATAAGTGAAGAATGTTATACGTTTCACTTAGTAATAAGTTTAAGTTGTAACCAAAGAGTAATTTCGACACAAATCCCATTTTAATATTTTTGCATAGTCGACTTGCCATAGTATAGTGGATTCAAATTTGGTTTAACCCAACAAAAGATAAAAAAGAGTATTTCATGTTGAAGTGAATAATATACATTATATACCAATATAAACTTTTTATATTATAAGTTTGTCCAAGTGAAAGTTGGTTTGAATCAAAAGTGGTTGAGGTATAAGTCCATAAAACAGTCGAGTTAATTTAGTCAATCTAAAATAGTTGATCTAGAAGAAGTTGAAGTTATCTCGTCGAGGTTAACTGGTCAATTTTAGTTGAGTTAATTTGGTTGAAATAGACCTTTCAAATTAAATACAGTTGGTGTAAAAGTCTTTCAAGGTAAGACTCAATGCAGACTTGCCAAGGTAAACTTGTCGGAGTAAAATAGGTTGAATTATGATAGTCGAAGTAAAAACTTATTTAGGCAAATTACGGTTGAAGTTAATTTGGTAAAAACAATTGTCTAAGTCTGACCAAACTTGTCAAAGTCAAATTTTTAGAAAGAAAATAAAGTTTGAATTTTTAACCACATAATTCCTACTATTTCATTTTTTCATCGAGTCTGAAAAAATTCTATGTCTGGCCGACACAGATGATGATTACATCTATTTTGTGTGGCTTGGTGGATCAAGCATATACAACTGTAAATTTATCTCTAAGTGCAATATATAGTAAGTGCTTAGTATTGGGTGCAAATTTCACAAATCAGAGAATGCTTGAAAGGTTTATGAGTGAAAAATTCTTTGATAATTTTAGGGTTAAATTTGACTATGGAATGAATAAGGATATGAGTGGTTTCACTCACATGGTTTTGGTAGCACATGATTTATTGATAGTTGTATTTCCATTTGAAGAACCCTATAAATATCATTGTAATCCTCCACTGCAGTGTTCCAAAGTTAGTAGGAGAGACACTCTTTGTGGTCGTGGCCTAGTTTGGCCAAAGACCAATAATAGATCTATTTTTTATTACTGGTTTTTCCCAAGGGGTCTTCCAGAATAAATATTGTGTTGCTATTGTGATTGATATTATTTTGTATTTATTTCTCTCCCACACATTTTATTCCTAACAGTGATATTAGATACATTTTTTGTTATTGCTCGTAAGCAGTATGTGTGTGTGTGTTAAGGATAATAAGCAGGGTGTGTAGATGAGGCTGCAGATCTAAGCCCAAATAAGTTTCAAGACTATATGAATAGATCTATGAGATTCAGTGATTAAATTTGTTGGATCGAGGTGTGACTATCATGTGTAGGAGAAAAAATTCATTGTGGTGAGTTGAGACTTGAATGTGTGGATCCATGTTTGTGGGAGGAGGCCACCACTTGCTAAAGAAGAGACTAGATCTGAGTGTGAGAAGGTAGAGGAATTTCTAGATGGTCTACATTGTTCCTTTGGTGGCGAGTCAACAGAGCATAAATATGTTTGATTTGGTGAGGGTCTCTTGCACCCTGATGATCTGAGATATCAAATCATGATGGAAATTTGATGGTGCCACCATTAGAATGCACAACTGTAGTTTTTCTACATAGAAGAAACCCTAACATACAAATGTGTGAAGTAAATAGCCATGGCTATAATCGAGTAAGGAGAAGTGCATTTCTGAAAGGATTTGAGAGATCTGTTGAAATCAAGCCTGTTGTCATTTTGAATTTTTTGTGAAGAATTGATTTGGCATTGTTGTGACATCCTTATCTCATGGATAATTTCCTCTCTTGAATGTGTAGAAAACATGAGAAAGGAAGGAGTATCGAATGTGTAGAACATGTGTGTTATCATCCAAAATGGCACTTCTCCATCTAGGTGCCGACATTCCTTATGTTGGTACACAAAAGGACAATTTCGATTGAAGTGGCCTAAACACTATAGATGGGAATGACCTTTGATACATTTTCCTCAGACCAGCCTTGTATATTTTTATTATGGATTTTGGGTTGCATACGTGACTATGTGCATTGCAACTCATGTGTCATACGCGAGTATTAGCATTGCAACTCGCGTATACTTGCATATGCGAGTTCCCTTTCAGCAACTTGCGTTTCATACGCGAGTTTCCTATATTAATACCCACGTATACCCTAATTTTAAATTAAAAAAGATAATCAATATTAGATGAGATTAGTTGGGGCCTAATCCGTAACTATCCCAACCATCTCAACCATCTCAACCTTCAAAACCACTCTATTTCCCAAAGTATAAATAGAGGCCTTGGGGTGGCGGATAATCCATCAATTTTGGAGAGCAAATTTATGCTGGTGGTATATCTTTAGAGTCTTGGAGCAGTAGAAATCATATTCCTTTGGTTTCAGAGGAGTCCTTGTGTCAGAAGCTGGGTTGTACTGTTATCTTGTTCACCGCTTATTAATAAAGAGAATTCTTCTTCCAATCTTGTATTGAGTTTATTTCATGTATATTGGCTTAATGAATATGTTTGATTATGTTATATATATGATTTTCATCTATTCCTCTAATATATGCATGAGATATTACTTGAAGGATTTTCTCTTTGCAGGTGGAGAAGTACATCCCTAGAATCTTTGGAGAGAAGTGGAGCGAGAGAAGATCAAGCTTGGATCAACCGTCATTAATTGGGTAAGTCAAGATTTTCTTCATATTCTCTTTCCATTCCTTGGAAAAAGCTAATTGTCTGCAAGTTAGTAGTAAGTTGGTAACCCTAAACCCTAGGTTACAAGGGTGCTTTATCCTGAACAACAGAAATGGCGACTCCGCTGGGGAGCCCAGCCTGCTGTGGATTTATCCTGTAGGTTCCTGACCAATATTTGCTCTGATTCTGAGTGTGGTTCCTTTATCCTGGATTTGATTTGTAGTATAGTATGTCAAGAGACCTTTATATATTTTTTCTTTGAAATTTTTTTGTTGTATACGCGGATTGCTGTTATACACAATCGAGTATAGAAACTTGTATACGTGGGTTGGTCTATAAGATTGTTGCGTATGGTACGCGAGTTTCTCTATAAGATAGTCGCGTATATCCTATAGTAGCATAAAATGTTTGGTATGGTTTGCTTGTCCCTGTCTTGGCTGAATTTTTGTCTGCTTAGGGGTCTTCTATTGTTGGCATAATCCTATAAGTCCAAAGTCCTGTATGCCATATTTTTCCCTTTTTTTAATCCTTTTGGTTTGCTTTTTTTGAATCTTCTAGAGACTTGAAGTTGGTCCTCTTGCCTGGCCTATGAGTTCAGTGGTATGTATCTGAGTCAGTGATCAGGGCTTTAGGTACCTTATTCTTTCTATTGCTTTGTGTAGTGTTAGTTAGCCACTTGTTCTATAGTAAATCTAGTGAATTTTGTTCATTAGTTTTATAAGTCGGGGATTTTACCAAGTTTCTTTCCTGTTTGCTTGAAGTTTGGTCATTGTAGGTCCTCTATACCTCATTTTTCTTTTGATGTGTTGTAATCATTCAAACTTTCTCAAAAATTTTCATTTAGATGCATAGTATTTTTTGAAGAATTTGAAAAAAGTGAAAGAAAAACATTTCATGCTTTTGCATATAGTTGCACTTTGTAGTTTTCTTTTCAGTATTTTCAAATAAAATTTCAAAAATTATAAAAAGCCTTAGTTTTTTCGATGCTTAGTTTTAATTTCTTTAGCTTACATTTACAAAAAGAAAAGAATTTTGGTTTAAGTAGTTGTATTTTCCTTTGGAAGTTGCTTTATACATCATTTTTACTTTTCTCATCGAGTCTATAACATCATAGTCCTTCACGCCACTTACCTTCTGACTAAGAACAACCCTTAAAATAAATGATATAATTTAAAATATATTAGTAAGTTTTATTTTATAGGGTCATACACCAACTAGCTTAGGCTAGACTTGTGGCATAGGGATTTTAAACTATCCACGAGTGCTTGAATTTAGACGTAGTTGGCCAATCGATAAGTAAACCCTTTCCTATGTTGGTTGTATTGAGGAAGCTCCTCTCAAACATGATTTAAGCATGAGGCCACGTGGAGGCTTGGACTAAGGAGATAACCCTCTGATTCCTTGTCAAAGCGTAGACCAAGGTTTTTGCGCATCTGGGGATTCTATCCTAGACACAGTTTCGAGCTTTGCTACCCTTCCCATGGATGCGAACTAGGCTTGCGACTATCCCCCCAGACTGTTAATTTAGTTAAGGTATCCTATAGTCTCTCATACATCTAGGGTTCATACACAGGTACACCAGAAGGCTATTTATGGTTGACCTTGGAGAGGCTTGGAAGGTAACCTTTGTAGAAAGTGTGGGGGGGAGGTGGGTGATTCCTCTGCTTGTGAATAAGAACATCTTCAAGGACGCCAAGTAACTGTCTCTCATCTTTCTTATGGAAAGCATATATTATACCCCTTGTGATTGTTGAAGACTTTAGGAAATTTTGTAGTGATTGTTCTATGGTTTGTTTGTGTTTAGCTGACCTTAGGGTGTGAAGAGTCAAATTTTCAATCGTGGAGGACCAACCTTTCAGAAGGTCAAGAAGGTTGCAAAACCTTCCTCTGCTCACTATAGTGGATCCTCCACCACCCCCTTAAAGGCAGAGATTAGACATAGATGGATCTTTAGAACTGGTAGGAATTAGTGAAGTTCCGGGTGAACCAGAACTTAGGACAAACCAAGTTGATACGACCCCATTAGAGATAGAATACTTGTAGGATGATGAGTTTGTGAGAAAATTTAATTCACCTCTTATTGACCTAAATTATTGAGTGATCGTCCAGGTTCCTCCTTTCAATTCACCTATGGTTGGTGTTCCTATGGGAAGGGTAATGTCTAGTGCAGGAGAAAGTTCTTCTACCTCCACCTCATCCACTCCAGCTGAAGGGGTACCACCTCCCCTAGTGGGTACCCCTAGAGAAAACATAGCTACTACTCCTTTAACTCCATCTAGTCGGGTGGTTCGACCACCAGCTTCAACAAATGTAGTAGGCACTTCTGGTGGGGTGGTCACTGGGATCCCTAGTGTACCTCCTGTTTCAACTTCTTTTGCACACACTACCCAAAGTGGTCAAGTGGGATCCTCTTCATTTTTCCAGGGTTTCCTTGGAATGGGGGGAAAATGCCCCCATCCACTCGACATGTAGGTCCCACACCTACATATGTAGGGGTGTAGTTTGGAAACCCCACCTTTACTTTTGGGAATAAGGGGGAAAGTCCTTCTACTTCCCAAGATCGTACTTTTCAGGAACCGGTTAGACCCAAAATTCCTTTCCTAGAAACTTTGAAATTGCTAGACTTAGCCAAGTTATTGAATGACCCAGTGAAACATGATGCCATCTGGAAACCTATCCCTACCAAAGTGCCCTCAGATATTCCAAAATTTGAAGGCAAAGTTGGTGAAGACCGAGGGGCTCATATCACCACTTTTCACTTGTGGTGCTCTTCCAACTCACTAAATGATGACACCATTTGGTTGATATTGTTCTACAGAACTCTTACTAGTACCACAACAAAGTGGTACATTGAATTTCCCTCTGCTTCGTTTGATAGTTTTTGGGACTTAGCTGATGTGTTCCTTAACCATTTCTAGCTTCCTGTCCAGTACGATGCTGGCACAAACTTATTGTCCACTTTTCGGCAGGACAAAGCCACTCACATTTCGGATCACAACCAAGAGTGGCGAGGGTGGAAAAGGGTCATTAAGGCCACTATCCCTCCCAATTTTTTGTTATAATGGTTTGTTAAATCCTTATTTCCATATATATCTAAGGATGTATCTAGTTCAGGAATAAATAATGAGGAAGAGGCTATCCTCAAGGCCCAGCAGTTAGATTTGATATATTCTCAGTTTGGGATTCTATATGAAATCATCCCTGATGCACCGAGGCCAACCTATAGTGTCGAAAAACCTAAGCCTAGACCCCATGCCGATGGTGTGGTTTGTTCAGTGAAATATCCCACTATAGAATCTTTGGCTAAACAAATCCATTAGTTGTTGATCAAATAATCTACGGAGGAGGCAACAAAGGTTGCCCCCTCACCCCATAATGCAAATGTTTTTGCACAATCCTCCCAACAGGGAAATCAACAACTTGGTGGGAAAAAGAAAAAGGGGAAGAAAGGTGAGGGAAACCAAAACAAGCCAAAACCCACAAACAATGCCGATGGGGGCAAAAAAGAGAAGAAGAAGGTGAAATTTCCATGTAAGTTGTGCCAGGAATATCACCTAACCCATCAATGCCCCCTTATAGACCAAGCTCAGAAGCCACTCAAAGGCAAACAACCGGCTGTCCTGAAGGATCCTTTTCCCCAAGGACAAAATTCTGCTTCAGCTTCAAATGTAGCAGGGGGCACCCCAAATGCGGGCCTGACCCAAATTATATCAACTTGTTTCAATCCCATACTTTACTCCAGCCTAGGAATAAGAACTATGAGACTGATGCTCCAAAGAAGGGTAAGTCTATAGGTGAAACTTCTAACCCTCTCACAATTCAAAAACCTGTCGAAACTATGCCCAAGATACCAAAGGGTGTTCTTAAGAAAAGTCTGCACAATCCTAATGCTAGGGCTGCAGCCAACTACTCTATAGTTGAAGATTTATCCTAGACCCCTTGTGCAATGTCGACTTTATAGGTGTTACAGAGTTGTCCCACCCAGCAAGATGCACTCTTAGCAGGCTTAGGTAGTATGGATTCATTGAGCCTCATGGTGAAATTTAATTTGTCTGATGTCAAAATTCACCTACCGTATCCTGTGGCCTTATCAATAGATGCCATCCATGGCAGAAAAACAATTGGAAGGGCAGTTGTCAATGAGGGAGCTTCCACATCTGTCATTTCCTTGTCTTGCTAGAAGGCTCTTGGATCTCCACAGCTATTTCCGTGTGTGAATTGAAAGAACAAATCTAGTGGATAATTAAATTAATAATATTTTCCCAAGTAAATCCAATCCATGCATGGGAGATCCATTCCCATTGAAAAAGTTGGAAAGTGATTTTAAAAAAATGAAGCAAATGATTGCATTATTTGGCTTATATCCACAACCTTTTAGTGAAACAAGAGTTTTTAATTTCATATTAAAACATAGATAGAATTGGTTTTTGAAAATGGGAGTGTATATGTGTGTGTGTGTTGAACTATCAATATGGTAAAAATTGATCCATTTAAAGTAGCAGTAGTTTGTTAATACATTGGAAAGGAAATAGTCCAATGAAATAGGTATTTATTGGTTGAAGCAATTCACTAAAAAATAATGGGATGTGCTATACCTAAAATTTAATTGAGCATGTGTTGTAGGGGTGCATGATTGGTTATACCCGACACCCAAAAGTTTTTGGATCTAAATCATATTTGATTTCCCATGTGTTTAGGCCTACATGTATTGGAGTAGGTGTATTCCTTTTATGTGTAGAAGAGAATGTGGCATCAAGTTGTGGATTGAGCAACTTGGTGTTGGTCACTCTATATGCTAGTTAGTTACAACTAACATGCAGGATGCTCAATATAAATTGTCAACCTAAGGAAGTCTTTTTATTTCAAAGATAATTCGCACTGTCTATGCATAAAGACTGAGTAGTTGATTAATTGAATGAAAAATTAATTGTCCTACTCATATGCTTAGTCAAAATCCTCTCGTGGTGACTTAATCTAGATTACCTACTTAAGAATTTCATAATTGCAATTACCTTCTTACAATTTCAATCCAGTAACTAATGATTCCATAAATAAAGAACTAGACTACTTTTGCAAGAACTTAAATCCAATTTTACCAGACTAGATGTAGATCACTCTTCACTAGTTTAATTCCACTAATTTAAGAATTTGAAATAATAGGAATTGAACCAACAAATCTCAGCTTAAATTAGAAAACCTGAAAAGACAACAATTGAAAGATGCTATATATGAGATTGAATGTTAAAGCTAACACACACTTGAATAATAGAAACTAACCTACATAGTCAACTATCACACCACACTGTTGTAGCTTAAGAGAAATGCAAATAGTATTTATCAAAGAAGGCACAACGATTAACCATTACTGTTGCAGCTACTGAAAGGAATGAATTTACTATCATTTTCACACCACACCACAGAATGGTCAAAATATCTAATTAACTCAGCTATCTCTGTGGGAAGGTGGGCCCATCCTTCGAGCAAAGACGTCAAAACTACAATAGATTAAAATGCAGAAGTCTGAAGAATCCCACTCCTTATATTAAAATGGTGGAATGAAAGTATAGTTCTCTATCACAGCTTACATAGTATAATATGATATCAACCAACCCATGGCTCATAATTTTTTCCCATATTTATACATGATCAATCATAACCCTTTTCCACTAATATCAAGCAGCCATGAAGATTTTACGATCTTTAGGGTGCCCTGTTACAACAAGCTAAATAGCTGTGAGTAGGATTGAATGAAAATAGGGAATATAGGGAATGTTATTGCATGAGCCATTAATGATAACAGAGCCAATTCAATGAATGCCCCTTTCTATTGCAACTAAATCCTTAAGCACCAGCACATTGTCACAGATGAGTCTGTTGCATCTAAATATGGAAGAACAACCTATGTTCTCGTTCAGTGTATGGGGCTACAACTGGTAGATAACAGCTAGCAATGAAAGTTTATCTTTTCATCAAGCGACGTGGCTGCTACACTTGTACTTCAAATCTTTGAACTATCTTTATGAAATCATAATGAATTAGCATAATCCAAAATACAAAGTTCCAATCATAATGATCATAGTCATTAATAAGATAAAACAATAACCAATCATACCTATAATATTCAAGGCTCAATATGGGTAAAGAACATCTATCTTGTTCATGGAATAGAGTAAAATAAGGCAAAAAAGGTATGATAGGTGTAGTAAAAGAGGGGTATTTCAGGACCCAACATCTCCCCCCATCTATCATGTTGCATGTCCTCGTGCAACAACCTCCACTAGTCCAAATATGATGGTGGAGCTGGACCTTGTTCATGGAGAGAGGAAAAATTGTAGGAGGATTCAGGAGGTTCCTCCCTATCTAGGTATCCATTATGGGAAACCCAATATTTCCAACACTATTTCTCTTCACTCTGAAAGGAGAAGATGAGGATTCTAAGGTTCACTCTGAATCATAAGATTAGAGTTGGCCTCATTATGAAAAATTGTCTGGAAGGAACTCTCCCACTGCACATGATTACTGAAGAAAGAAGCAAAAGCGCTCAGCTGGACATCTGCTAGGTAAGGAATAGGGTTCAAATGGCAGTCTAGGGGAAAGCCATTTCATGCAGGTAAATTTCACATCGGGGGTTCTGCTCAATGAAGCTGCTCTCCATAAAGGTCTCTAGAAATTGGTCAGAGGACGCCACTTCATAGGGTCTCCCTTCCTTCAATGCCTTCAATTTAAACTAAGTGTATTTTTCTTACAAAAATACAGGATAAGAGGGAGATGGAACTCTACAGCTCTTCAATTCCTGGGAAAGAATGTATAGTTGATATTTCTCCTTCTGCATTGACTTGAATCTCTTCAACTCCTTCAACTCTTTCTGTATTTCTTCGCAATGAAACCTTTGGAATGTTAACTCTTTTTCCCATCTTTCCCTCATTTCCCTGATAGGATTTTTATGCTAAACAAGGAGAATCATTCCTTCCTGATATCTATCCACCTAACACTTCAATTCCTTTACTTGTCTTTTAAGTAGCAAGAGTTCTTCTATCAGTCCTTGCATCCTTCCATCTCCTGCATTATTTTCCTCATCAAAGTCTAAATCAACAAAATTATGGGAAAATTGAGTCCATAAGTTATTACTCAATGTCTCAGCCTGATTGTTCTGAATCAGAAGTGTGACAACTTCCTCCTCTACTAGTCTTCCAACCACCTCTTCCTGTATGGGTATTTTTGCACTCAATTCTAGGGACGCTGGTTCTTGTGTAACAACATCCTCCTTCTAAAGCGCATTCCTATCAGCTTCAACGTCCTTTTGTGAAGATGTTGGTTCTTGTGTAGCAAATTCCCTTCTTCCTAAGTCTTAGTCTTAGTATCTTCATGAGTTTCAGCTGTAGCTTTGATAAGGAGCTGCAAGGGTGTTGGTTCTTGTGTAGCAACTTCCCTTCCTTCTAGTTCTTTAGGCTGTTGAGGTCATTCTTGAGATACTTCCACATCCCTTGAAAGATGAGACTAATCCTTAAATACTTTAGTGTCCCTTGAAATATGAAACTTATCCTCGAATACTTCAATGTCCCTTGATGGATGGGACTACATCTGTTCATCTTCTCCTAACTCTAAATCAGGGATTATATCCACCTTAGGATCAATTATTCCTAGTTGAATAGGAGTCTCCTCAAAAATTCTCGAGGATGTTGGTTCTTGTGTGACAACATCCTGATCAGTTTCAACATTTTCCTATTGCTGAGGTTCTCCCTCCACTATATCTGTGTCCTAAGATTGTTCTGGGGTCATAGTAAGGACTTCTAAGTTCAAATCATGGATTTTCTCAATCTCTGTCTCACCCACATCCATTTAAACAACAGTCTCAACAAAAAAATATAAGGGTGTTGGTTCTTGTGTAGCAACACTCGTTGATGAGACTGTAATTTCCCATGTTCTTTTACTCCTATTTTGGGGATTATTTCCACTTCTGGTTCATCTTCATCTCTCAATTCAATTGCAGGTGTTTCTCTCTATTTTCCAACTTCCTGTATAAATTTTTTTGTCACAAATGCACAAACTGTGACTTTGTATCATGATTGACGAAACATTTCTCCACACTCAGGGAAAACCACTTTTTTCTCTTCTTTACCTTCCTCGGCATGAGGTGATCCTTCCAACTGATCTGCAACTTCTACCAATATATGTAGCCTTCTTTCTACCTATTTCTTGCATGCTTCTTTCCATCTTTCCAATTCCTTTTGGAGTGCTTTCACTTCTTTCTTCAGTAGACCATTTTTTGTATAAAAGTCCCACAATCTGAGATTCTTCTGCAATAGGTTCTTGTGGAGCAACGTTTGTCTTGGGTCTTAAGATGGGAAATTCAATATTTGATTCAATACTCGCCCATATTTCCCATGCTGCTTCTGATGCTATGACATATCTAGTTCTACTTTTATTCAGAAACCGTGATACCTTCACCTTTTCTCTTTATCTTATTTTCTTCTTCTTTGGTACAAGGGTTTCTAATTCTATAGCTGATGTAGAAGGGGCATTTCCCTTCTCAGTGGGCTCACTTTCCTCTGCCATCCCAGTTTATTCTTCTTTAATTAAGGTTCCTCCCCATTCAGGAGAAGATTCAATGATGAGGATCTCTACATCATCTTCTGTTATGATAGCTCCCACAGCCTCAGCTTCTAATGTCGTAGCAATCAATGTTTCTCCTGTTTCAGCTTGTGTTGTCGGAGCTTCCACGTTCTCTATTCTCTCCATAGGGTTTGATGTTGTTGCAGCCTCTCCTTGTTCTTTGGCTTGATTAATTGGGTTTTTTTTTTTGAGAGCGTCTCATATCCATCTCTCCCCCCGCCCCCAACTGAATTGGAGGAACTCAGATCCTCTTCCTTTACTTCCACTCCCCCCAATTGTGCAGGTGCCTCCTCTTCCTCTCTTATTAGAACACCGCACAAAGGCATAGGTTCCTGAAGTATCGGAGGTTGACCAGTAAAATTTTTCCAGCTCTAGTTTTGCTGCGCGCAGGCCCTTACGATGAGCAGTTTTATTAATCCATGATGGGTGAGGGAGGAGTAAGAGCATCAGGATGATCTTACAAATCCTGCCATATGACGTAGGTCTTTAAATAAATAAAATGGGATATTGAGTAAATCCCTGTGGCATAAATGAGACAGTAAAGGGAACTCAGAGAAATACATAGTCTGATGCCTACCTTCACACGTAATGTACTTCTTCAGTGATTATAATGCTATCCCCCACCTTTCTTGGTGGACGTGTTCACTGTCTACCATAAACTCCTGCATTGCAGCCGCATTGTGGGTTCCTCTACCAAACCAGGTTCTTCCTTCATGACGAAGACGAGTAACCTCAACCACAATCTCTTTAGTAATGTCTATACATAGGCCTTGGACTTCTAAATAGGTCTCTATAAAATTCAGAGAAAACTCTAAAGCTATTTCTCGATGAAAACCATTTAATCGCTAAAAGAACTCAGTCCATCCTGCTGCTTCGAAAATGGAAAAACCCTCTTTATTTCTCTGTAGGGCCTCCGTATTTGCAGGTTCGTGTCGGGATAGGATACCCATATCATCTGTTTGTCTAAATTATGGTATCAAATTCATAAATTACAGAACCAGAGATGGAAGTTACTGCAACGGAACATGTACGAATAGCCGAGGTTGAAGTTGGATAAATTAGGAAAGTTAAGACAGTTGTACACAAGGAATAATTGGTAAGATTTGGTCCCAAATTAGGAAAATGTTGATGGTCAAATGATAAATTTGAGTGCCGAATAGATCATGTGGATTGATAGTTAAATGAGTACGGGTATAATGATGGGTGCAAAAAGGTAAAGCATGATTAATTTTGTTAAATCCAATTAACACCTAATCATGTAAATGATCAGGACCTATACCTTAGCAGTGTGTCATTGCAGCCATCAAATTAACCATTATTACGTGCGTGTTGTTGTGATCTTACCTACAGTTATTCAAGAACTGTCTTTTCAACGTTGGTGGAGACATAATTGAAACCAGGAGGTGAGTCAAAATCCAACAAAGTCCGGGACGACAACATTGGTGGCCAAATATGGAGGACTCGCAGCTATCTTACTGATATACTTAGAGGAGTCACAAATGCGAAGATAAGGAAATCACTGAAATCTTACCACTAGTGCAGCCAAAAAAATATAAAGATAGGGAAAATTTAGCAGTGTCGGAGCTATAGAAATAGGAGAAATAAACGAAAAATTAGTGGATTCGCAACTGCGAAGATAGGGAAAATATGCAGAATCTAGAGGAGTTGCAACTTCAAAGATAGGGAAAATCTGTAGAATTTGGTGGAGTCCAACTACGAAAGTTGGAAAAATGGAATATTTTAGCAGATTTGCAGCTACAAGAAATGGGAAAATGATCAAAATTTTATGGAGTTGCAACTGCGAGAAACGAAAAAATGGGCAGTTTTGAATGGAGTTGCAGCTGCGAGAAATGGGAAAATGCTCAAACGTTTTCGGAGTCGAAGCTGTGAAAACTGTTCATGGTTCATTTTTTCCTTGTAAGGAGATATTCTGGAACAAGAACATGGGTTAAAGCACTCACATTCATTTGGCCCTATCACGACCGCTTCTCATTAAGTAAATTCCTGCACAGATTCTTCGAAAAACAACCAATCAAGTGTAAACGAAAATAGAATAAATATAAAGAAAAACATCAATTTATTTATATACAAATTCTTGTGTGGAAATCACAGTGCCCATTTGAAGATTGACATGGATAGAGAAATATTATTGTCCTTGCTCTATCTAGTATCCTGGATCAGCTACAAGCTACGAAATAAATGTGTCCCTTGATATTGGCATGTGATACAATCACAGCCTGTGCTTGTTAACAAATATCGACATAAGATTTCCTTCAATAATGACCAAGTGGACTGTGCCATTGTCAAATATTTTGTCTATCTGATACAGACCCAACCATCTGGTTTGAAGCTTACCTTTCAAGTCCCTTTTGAACCTAGAATCATATAGCAATTCCCAGTCTCCTTCGCAGAAGACTTTCTTCTTTATGAACCGATCTGATGTACAGCAACTCTGCATTTTTAGTCAAGTTCATTTAACTGGTTCAATCTATTCGTCTAATCTTTTGTTAAATCCATATTTTCCTCCATATCCGTCATTAAGGTTCTGATTTTGAATTCAATAGGAAAGACAAAATTCTTACCATACACCAAATCATAAGGGGAAAAACCCTTAGTATTGCGCCAGGTAGTGCGATAGGCCCAAAGTGCCTCTAGAGTTTTATCATACCAGTTTATGTGATGGATTATGACTGTCTTTATGAGAATAGATTCAATTACTTTATTGGTACTTTCCACCTGGCCATTGGCCCATGGATGATAAAGTGAAGTTATTATGTTATGAATATGGTACTTCTCTAACAAAGCTTCCAATTTATGTGACACAAATTGTGGTCCCCCATTTGTGATTATCTCCTTGGGTACTCCAAATAGGGTAAACATTTCTCCATACAGAAAACTATTACAGCTTGCTCATTGGTTTTCACCAAAGCCACATCCTCTACCCATTTTTTCATGTAATTGGTGCAAACTAATATGTAAACTTTCTGCTTCGAGGGAGGGTTGATGGGACCAACGAAAACCAAGGCCCATTTGTTGAAGGGTTCAACCACCAGCTTTGGTTGAAGGAGAATCTCATCCAATTTGTTAGGATGTCCCATCCTTTGGTAGCTATGCCGTCACAAGCTTTTAAGATACTGAAATTTTTTGTCTTCTCTTACACATCTCCTGATTTCAAGATCAGGACATGTGTAGAAAAGATGACCATCTGTCCAGTAGTACCTAGAACTTTGTTGGATGATATTCCTTTTCTCTCTTTTTGAAATATGTGCCAGAATCTTTCCTAACGCTAAATAGTTAGCAACAACTATGTACTAGGGGGAATGAGCTGATACTGGAAACAAATGCTCATTTGGAAAAGAATATTCAATATGCATGTTGTCATCACTGTTAGTAAAACGAGATAAAAATCAGCAACAACATTCTCTTTTCTAGGTCTGTCAATAATTGTAATGTCAAATTCCTGTAATAGTAGTATCCATCTAGTTATCCTAGAAGTTCTAACATGTTTGTTCATTATATACTTGATGAATGAATGGTCAGTGTGTACGAATGTGGGGTATCCAGTGATGTAATGTCTGAATTTATTAATGGAATAAACAATGGCTAAAAATTCCTTTTTTGTAACAGTGTAGTTGAGTTCAGCAGGGGCCAAGTTTTTACTAATGTAGTAAATTGCATATGGAGCTTGACCATCCTGTTGTCCCAGTAATACTCCAATGGAAGTGTCAGAAGCATCAAAGAAATATGAAAAGGTAGAGCCCAATTGGCCCCCCTTAAGATAGGATCTGTAGACAACCTCCTCTTAAGTTCAGTAAATGTTGTTTGCCATGCATCATTCCAAATGAACTGTACATCCTTCATCGACAAAGTAAATAAAGAGGAAGCAAGTTTGGAAATTTTTTCTATAAATATTATGTAATAACCAGCATGCCCTTAGAAGATGCGTACCTCTTTCTATGTTCTAGGAGTGGGTATGTTTTTAATTACCCTGATTTTAGATAGATCTACCTGGATACCATCAGTAGAGATGAGGTTACCTGAAATCACACCCTCACTCATCATCATGTGAAACTTTTTAGTGCTCAAATATAGTTGGGTCTGCTCACAACGTGTCAAAACCTTCTCTAAATTTTTCAGTGCCTCCTCAAAGTCATTTCCATATGGGGTAAATTCATCCATGAAAATATCCATACTGTCATTGACCATCTCCACAAAGATGCCAATCACAACTCTCTGAAAGGTGGCTGGAGCATTGCACAAACCTAAGGGAAGTACCATGTATGCAAAAGTGCCCTAGGGACATGTGAGGGTAGTCTTATATTGGTCTTCAGGAGCAATCTAGATCTTGTTATACCAACTAAACCCATCCAGGAAGGAAAAAAAATTACTCCTAGATAGGGTATGAAGTACCTGATTGATGAAGGGAAAAGGGAAATGGTATTTCTCTGTCGCTTTATTTAACTCCCTATAATCCACACAGACTCTCCATTTCTCATTCTTCTTTCATATTATCACAAGTGTAGAAACCCATTCACTATCTGAGATTGGGTAAATAAACCCTGGTTCCAAAATATTTTGAATTTTCTCTTTCACTATGTCCCTAAGGTTTGGGTTCATCCTTCATTTTGGTTGGCACACAGGTCGGTAGTCACTTTTAAGGTAAATGTGGTTGGTGCGAATAATATAAGGGATACCCTTCATATCTATGTACTTCCAAGAAAAATCTCCCTTGTGTTGTTTCAGGAGTGTGACCAAATGTTGCAATTCATTAGGAGCAAGGTTGAGATTGATATTCATTTTTTTACCTGGCTCTATCTCAACTGGAATTATTTTTTAATTTGTGAGTACTGGAATTATACTGGTGTTAATGACTAAATTTTCCTTTGTAATATTTTCTTGTTTCTCTTCATATAGGGTACTATTCAGGATCTGCTAAACGTGCATATTGAAAGATGTAGGATCATTGATGAAACTATTGATAACATTGTCCTCTATTTCATCTTTGAAGGTTAAGGCCTTCCCTATTGTTAACAATGGCTAAACCCCATATTCCTCCTCTGGCTCCATTGAAAGTGAAGTTTCAGCTTCTAAGCTAGGTCAAGATGGAGGATATGAGGTAATACTTTTCATTTCAATCCCATCTGAAATAGTCATAGACCCTGACCAATAGCTGATGTAAGCATCCTCCGTGGCTAACCAAGGTTTTCCCAGGATCAATGGGTGTCCCCCAAATTGTGACTTCGGTTGTAACACCAGGAAGTCCGTGGGGTATTCCCACGAATCTACTGAGACAACGAGGTCATCCAAGATTCCCTCAGGTTTGATGGTGGATCTGTCAGCGAGTTCTAAAATGGTAGGGGTTGGTTGGAGGTTCATGAGCCCAAGATTTTGTATAGTGTATATAGTCAAAATGTTAATGGATGCACCAAAATCCACCAAAGCATTCGGTATTTGAGTGTCTTTAATCTAAACTGTGATACTGGGGTTCCTAGGATCATTGTACTTGGCTAAGGGGATATTTCCCATGATCAGTTTAGAGAGTTTTCCTAGAACATGAACAGTGGGAGGATCCATAGGCTTTCTTCCTGGTTTCCTTACAAAAAGGTTGGGGTAGATAGGAACATCATGGAGGGCTTGCAATAGCGGCATTTTAATATATAAAATTTTCAATTCTCCCAGAAGGCTAAACCGGGGTTGTTCCACTATTTTTTGTAGTGTTAGTCATTCAGGATATGGCGATTCTCTAATTAATTATGTAGGATGTGTTCAAGATCTATTTCTCCTTGTGTTTCATCCAAGGTATCGGTAGGACTTTCAACATCCTCAATAATGGGGATTTCCATTTTGGATGGATATTTTGGATTCACTCTCACTTTAGTCACTGAAGATGGAACATATTCAATGCAATAAGGCTCAACCACTCTCCCTGTTCGTAAGTGTATGTCGTTACAGGGAACCAAAGGGATGGAGTAAGCTATTATATTGGTAGTCTCAAACTGGTGGAATACTTTATTATTTGGGTTGGGGTTAGGTTGGGTAGGCAGTTGCGGTGTTATAGGCATGTTCATTGGTGCAACATTGTTTTGGAGCTGCAACTATGGCTGTTGGAACTGTTGGTGAGGGTAATTGTAAGGATAATTATGAGGAGGGTATTGTTGGTGAGGAGGTAAGTTATGAGGAAACGGATTCTCTCGATGGGATTTCCTCCACCCTGGAGATCAAGAAGTCTGCTGATTTGGTGGTTGTGACCATGGTGACCAAGAGTTGAAATTATGCATAGAAGGATGAGATGGATGCCATTGATGGTTAGAATAGTGTGAATGGAATTGTGTATTCATGTGATTAATATTATGCATACTATTCTTGTCATTCCAAAATGGAAATGAATCTTGGTGCATACCTTTGTTCCATGGTTGCCAAGGTTTTCTCTGGGAACTGAAGTAAGTCAGCTCCACATCCAGAGTTGATTCCTACAGGACTCCCCTTCCTTGAGGTAGTGAGAGACACTCCTTTGTATCATGGTTCAATTCACAAAGCTATGACACTTCCACCTCGTCCAGTGTACATTCCTTTAGGGGATGCTTCTTCCTCCATTTGGGGTAGAATACACCAAGTGTTAAATCTTCTACTACTTGCTTCTACTTTTCTCTTAGGACATCTATTTATGAGGAGATGGAGCTCATGATTTCTGTTTTGAAGTTCTCAAGAAGGTTTCATATCTATGCTTGGGTGGCTCGTCCATTGGATGACTTTTGTGCTATGTTAAATACATGTCGTTCTAGTTTGTCTCATTTGTTGGTTCTCGAGGATCTTTTGGAATACCTTCTGCATAATTCATTAATATTTTCAAAGGTTTCCTTTGAGATATCCCCCTTGCCCAGCAAGTTAAACATGCCTAAAAAATATTCTCTAATCCCACAAAGTAGGATAATCTTGAGCAAATATAGCCCCATAGTAGTATGTCCTGTCATGTCAGGATCCTCTATGGCCTTCTCATGAAAATGTGGTAATATTGATGGAGATATATTTTTCATGGGGGTTTGTCTAGCTGGCTGTTGAATGGGGAACTCAAGTGTGGCCATTGTCCCCTCACATGGGGGGTCACCATCATTATGATGGTTGTACCCTACTAATTCCTCATGATCTTCAGGTTCACATCCGTTATTCATGTTTTCCTCTACTCTCTCCTATCTTTGCCTTCTCTGATCTTCCCACTTCTGATGAAGATGTATTCACTCCTCCTTTGTCACCTTCCTCCTGTCAATGTGGTAAACCATATCTCAGTCACCTGCTCCCACAGCAATGACTATTTCTTCGTTCGTAGGGACACGTGATGGTATCACAACTCCTCCTATATTCTCCATGATGGAAACTAATGCTTCCACCCTGGTGGTAATGGAATTCTTATGACAGAGGATCGCTGATGGTGAGCTCTGGTAGAGGAATTCATTCTGGAAACCAGATCATTAATTAATATCCTTCTTCCTAATGCTCTATTGTTACCATGACCTCAACCACCTTCCAAATTAGTATTATGGTGAGTTCTAGGGGTTCTAGGAATATCACATTGTACTCTCCTCATATTCATACAACCCAAAACATGCAATATTAGAAATTATTGAAGAAAAATGAATGGATGCAACTACTATGGTGTCTAATAATTATCTTCCCTGACAACGGCGCCAAAGTGTTGGTCACTCTATATGCTAATTAGTTACAGCTAACATGCAAAATGCTCAATATAAATTTTCAACCTAGGGAAGTATTTTAATTTCAAAGATAATTCACACTGTCTATGCATAAACACTAAGTAGTTGATTAATTGAATGAGAAATTAACTGTCCTACTCATTTACTTAGTCAAACTCCTTTGATGATGACTTAATCTATATTACCTACTTAAGAATTTGAGAATTGCAATTACCTTCCTACAAATTCAATCTAGTAACTAATGATTCCAGAAATAAAGAACTAGACTACTTTTGCAAGAAATTAAATCTAACCGTACCATACTAGATACAGATCACTCTTCACTAGTTTAGTTCCACTAATTTAAGAATTGGAAATAACAGGAATTGAACCAACAACTCTCAGCTTAAATTAGCAAACCTGAAAATAAAACAATTGAAAGATGCCAGAGATGATCTTGACTACTACAGCTAACACACACTTTCATAATAGAAACTAACCTACACAATCAACTGTCACACCACACTGCTAGAGATTAAGAGAAATACAAATAGTATATATCAGAGAAAGCACAATGATTAACCATTACTGTTGCATCTACTAAAAGGAATGAATTTACTATAATTTCCACACCACACAACAGAATTATCAAAACATCTAATTAACTCGGCTATCTCTATGGGAAGGAAGGCCCATCCTTCGAATAGAGATGCTGAAACTACAACAAATTAAAACGTAGAAGTCTGAAGAATATCGCTCCTTATATTAAAATGGTGGAATGAAAGTACAGTTCTCTATCAAAGCTTACATAGTATAATATGATATCAACCAACCCTTGGCTCATAATCTTTTTCCATATTTATACATGATCAATCATAACCATTTTCCACTAATATCGAGAAGCCATGAAGATCTGTGATCCTCAGGATTCCCTGTTACAACAAGCTAGAAAGTTGTGAGTAGGATTGAATGAAAACAGGGAATATAGGGAATGTTGCATGAGCCATCAATGATATGTTAGGGTTAACCTTGACTTGAGATCGAGTCAAAGCTGGTTTGGTCTAGCACATGGTTTGGGCACATGGTTTGTTGTAGCCCATGGTATTGTCCCATGGTATTGTATGGGTTAACCTTGACTCGGGATTGAGTCAAAGGTGGTTAGGTCTAGCACATGGTTTGGGCACATGGTTTGTTGTAGCTCATGGTATTGTTCCATTGTATTGCATGTGATTAAGCCTTTATAAGGCTTGAGGAGGCTCCATTGTAATTGTACTGGATGTGAGTACTGTATGGTACTGGATGTGAGTACTGTATGGTATTGGATGTGGGTACTGTATTGTACTGGATGTGGGTACTGTATTGTATTGGAAGAGAGACTGTGAGAGAGTGAAGAGGAAGTGCAGCGGTTTTGCTGCAAGGTGTATCCCTTCATCTTTCTGGACTGAAATAAAAGGACTGGTAAATTTGTTTGTGGACGTAGCCCATAGTTTGGGTGAACCACGTTATATCTATGTCTCTCTGTAATGTTTAATGTGTTTTTGCATCTTGTTTATTGATTTAATTGTATAATTGTTCTTGCTCTATGGTCTTGTTTTTCTAACAATTGGTATCAGAGCCAAAAGGTATAATTGGTTTGTAAACTCACAGGAAATAAGGGTTCCTAGTTTGAGTGGGAGCAATGGCAGAAGAAGGAAAGTTTAGGGTCAATAAATTTAATGGCCAAAACTATCAGTTATGGAAGATGCAAATGGAGGACTATCTGTACCAGAAATATATGTACCTGTCGTTGGGCAGAAAAGAAAAACAGCCAGCGGCTATGAAGGATGAAGAATGGGAGGTTCTTGACAAAAAGGCACTAGGAACAATATATCTATGCTTGGCTTTGTCAGTGGCTTTCAATATTTCGAAAGAAATAACAACAAAGGGTGTGATGAGCGCATTGAGTAAGCTCTACGAAAAACCCTCAGCTTCTAACAAGGTATTTTTAATGAAGCGTTTATTTAATATCAAGATGTCGGAAAGTGGATCTGTTACTGACCATTTAAATGATTTTAATACACTTAACAGACAGTTAAGTTCTGTAAAAGTGAACTTTGATGATGAGGTTAGGGATCTTCTAATCTTGTGCTCATTGCCAGAAAGATGGAATAGCTTGGTCATGGCTGTAAGTAACTCTGTCCCTAGTTCAAGCATTCTTAAGTTTGATGATGTTGTTAGTGTTATTCTTAGCGAGGAAATGCGAAGAAAAACCACAGGTGAGACATCAGGTAATGCGTTGACCATGGGGAGCAGAGGGAGACAAAAAGAGAGAGGAAGGAGCCCAGGAAATCACAGCAATTCTAAAAAGGGAAGATCCAAGTCCAGATTCGGAAAAATAGAATGCTGGAACTATGGTAAGAAAGGATATCTAAAGAAAGACTACAGAGCACCAAAGAAGAAAGGTGAGAGGCAGCAAGAGACTACCCAGGAAGCAAATGTAGCAGGTGATCTGTTACAATATGCTTTGATTCTTGCATTAGATAATACTAGTGGTTACTAGGTAGTAGTTTCAGGGGCTTCATGTCATGCTACACCCCATAGGAAATTCTTTTATGATTATGTTCAAGGTGATTTTGGGCATGTGTTATTGGGGGATGATGAACCATGTAAAATTGTTGGAAAGGGTAAGGTACGGATTAAAATAAATAATGGAAAGGAATGGTTTCTAAAGGATGTAAGGCACATTCCTTCTATGAAAATAAATCTGATCTCAACAGAGCAGTTGGGAGATGGCGGCTGTTTGTCTACGTTTGGAGAAACGTGGTGGAAGGTCACGAAAGGATCAATGGTAATTGCAAAAGGAAATAGGATAGTTACATTATATTTATGTCCTCATAACACTGATTATTCTATTTCTGTAGCTTCCACGGTAACAGCTGCAGCGTTGTGGCATCATAGGCTTGGCCACATGAGTGAGAAGGGGATGCAGATTCTCCACTCAAGGAAACTGCTTCTAGATCTAAAGTAGGTAAGTTTGGAATTTTGTGAGAACTATGTTTATGGAAAACAGAAGAGAGTTAGATTTCTAAGGGTTGGAAAACAAAAGAAGAGTGAAAAGTTAGAGCTTGTCCATACAGATGTATGGGGACCAGCTGAGGTACAATCTCTTGGTGGGTCTCATTATTATGTTACTTTTATTGATGATGCAACTAGAAAAACTTGGGTTTATTGCATTAGAAAGAAATCGGATGTGTTTGATTCTTGTAAGAAGTGGAAAGCTTTGGCTGAGAATGAGACAAGAAAAAGGTTGAAATGTCTTAGATTTGATAATGGAGGCGAGTACTACAGCAAAGAGTTTGACAGTCACTCTTCACACAATGGGATTCGCAGAGAGAAGACAGTCCCTGGAACACCCCAAGAGAATAGCGTGTCAGAAAGGATGAACAGAATTATCATGGAGCGTGCAAGATGTATGAGATTGCATGCAAGGTTGCCCATACATTTTTGGGTTGATGCTGTAAACACTGTTGTTTATTTAATAAATAGAGGGCCTTCAAGTGCTTTAGATGGTGGAATTCCAGAGGAGGCATGGACAGGTAAACATGTAAAATACTCATTTCTGAGAACTTTTGGTTGTGAAGCATTTGTCCATATTGATAAAGATGATAGAACAAAGCTTGAAGATAAATCCAAGAAATGTACCTTTATTGGGTACGAGGTTGATGATTTTGGTTATCGCTTATGGGATCTTAAAAATCACAAAATCATTAGGATTAGAGATGTAGTATTCAATGAAAAGGTCATGTACAAAGATCAGTTGCAGGGAAAGAAAGAAGAAAAGGAAAACACAGAGTACACAGTGCTTGATGAAATCAAAGAAAATGAAGTTCCAAAAGCACCAGAAAATCAAGAGCAGCAGCAGGTACCTAAAACTCCTGCAACTGTAAGAAGGTCTACTAGGTTAAGTAGACCCCCTGAACGATTCTCTTCTTCACTGTATTATTTATTGATGACTGATTCTGGTGAGCCAGAATGTTTTGAAGAAGCAATGCAGTTAGAAACTAGAAAGAAGTGGGAGCAAGGCATGGATGAGGAGATGGACTCATTGGTAAGAAACCAGACTTGGGATCTGTTTAACTTGGCTGAAGGAAAAAGGGTATTGCAAAATAAATGGGTTTACAGGTTGAAGGAAGAATATGGAGGAAAGAAGCGATACAAGGCTAGACTTGTTGTAAAGGGGTTTGCACAAAAGAAAGGTATAGACTTTGATGAAATATTTTCTCCTGTTGTTAAAATGACTTCAATTAGAACTATTTTAATTCTAGTGGTGGTAGAAGATTTGCATCTTGAACAATTAGATGTAAAAATCGCCTTTCTCCATGGGGATTTGGAGGAAGAGATTTATATGCAGCAGCCACAAGGGTATGAGGTCAAAGGGAAGGAAAATTTGGTTTGCAGGTTGAATAAGAGCTTGTATGGCCTGAAGCAAGCTCCAAGGCAGTGGTATTTAAAATTTGATAAGTTTATGACAGAACAAGGTTATGATAGATGTCATTCTGACCACTGTGTTTATTTCAAGAGGCTAGATAACGGAAGATATATTATCTTGTTATTGTATGTGGATGACATGCTTGTTGGAGGGTCTAACATGCAGGATATAAATGTGCTCAAAAGAAAACTAGCTAAATCATTTGCAATGAAGGATTTGGGTGCTACAAAGCAAATCCTTGGTATGAGAATAACAAGAGACAAGAAAAATCGCAAATTGACATTATCTCAAGGTGAGTACATAGAAAAGGTGTTGCAGAGGTTTAGAATGCAGAATGCAAAACCAGTCAGCGCGCCTTTGGTAAGCCATTTCAAACTAAGCAAGCATATGTGTCCAGAGACACGGGAAGAGATAGATTACATGTCCAAGATTCCCTATTCATCAGCAGTTGGGAGCTTGATGTATGCCATGGTGTGCACAAGACCAGATATTGCACACGCAGTGGGAGTTGTGAGCAAGTATATGAATAATCCAGGTAAAGAGCATTGGAAAGTAGTATAGTGGATTCTCAAGTATTTGAGAGGTACCACTTCTCATGCATTATGTTTTGGAGGTTTATACACTGTTCTATAGGGATATGTTGATGCAGATATGGTTGGTGATAAAGACAGCAGGAGGAGCACCACAGGCTATGTGTTCACTGTAGGTGGAACAACAGTAAGTTGGATTTCAATACTGTAATAGCTTGTTGCACTTTCAACAATGGAACCAGAGTATGTTGCTGCTACAGAGGCTAGTAAGGAGATGATTTGGTTGCAGAGGTTCATGGAAGAATTGGGTAAGAAACAAGACAATAGTAGGCTGTATAGTGATAGCAAGAGTGACATTCATCTTGCAAAGAACTCAGTCTTTCATTCAAGGACTAAACATATAGAACTCAAGTACCACTTCATAAGATCTGTTCTAGATGAAGAACTATTAAAACTGGAAAAGATTCACACTAGCCAGAATCCTGCAGACATGTTGACAAAGGGAGTAGCCAGAGAGAAACTGAGTTCCTGCTTGGTTTCTGTTGGCCTTAAAGTATGAAGGTGAAAAGAAGAAATTTTCCAAGTCCAAGGTCCAGCAAGTGCAGCAGCGGTAGAGTTGTTGTGATTAGTCACCATGAAGGCACATAAAAATGTAATGGAGCGGTTTGCATGTAAATGGGCATATGGCTGTAAGACCTATTAAGGCATGCATACCCATGGTAACTCACTGTTAAAGTTGGGAGATAGACCTAGGTGATAGGGAGGTGTATGTAAGATTCCTAGGCAAATACTTAAGGGGAGTTGGTGATTACTCCAAGTCAAGTTTAAAGGGGGGATTGTTAGGATTAACCTTGACTTGAGATCAATTCAAAGGTGTTTAGGTCTAGCACATGGTTTGGGCACATGGTTCGTTGTAGCCCGTGGTATTGTCCCATGGTATTGCATGTGTTAAACTTGACTTAGGATTGAGTCAAAGGTGGTTAGGTCTAGCACATGGTTTGGGCACATGGTTTGTTGTAGCCCATGGTATTGTCCCATGGTATTGCATGTGATTAAGCCTTTATAAGGCTTGAGGAGGCTCCATTGTAATTGTACTGGATGTGAGTACTGTATGGTACTGGATGTGAGTACTGTATGGTACTAGATGTGGGTACTGTATTGTACTGGATGTCGGTACTGTATTGTACTGGATGTGGGTACTGTATTGTACTGGAAGAGAGACTGTGAGAGCGTGAAGAGGAAGTGCAGTGGTTTTGCTACAGGGTGTAACCCTTCATCTTTCTTGACTGAAATAAAAGGGCTGGAATTTTTTTTTGTGGACGTAGCCCATCGTTTGGGTGAACCACGTTATATCTGTGTCTCTCTATAATGTTTAATGTGTTTTTGCATCTTGTTTATTGATTTAACTGTATAATTGTTATTGCTCTGCAGTCCTATTTTTCTAACATGATAACAGATCCAATTCAATGAATTCCCCTTTCTGTTGCAGCTAAATCCTTAAGCACCAGTAGACTGTTGCAACTGAGTCTGTTGCATCTAAATATGGAAGAACGACCTCTGTTCACATTCGGTGTATGGGGATGCAACTAGTAGGTAACATCGGGCAATGAAAGTTCATCTTTTCTTCAAGCGATATGGCTATTACACCTATACTTCAAAGATTTGAACTATCTTTATGAAATCACAATGTATTAGAATAATCCAGAAGATAGAGTTCCAATCATAATGATTAGAGGCATTAATAAGATAAAAAAATAAGTAATCATACCTATAAGATCCAAGGCTAAATACGAGGAAAAAACATCCGTCTAGTCCATGGAATGGAATAAAATAAAGCAAAAAGGGTATGATAGGTTTATCAAAAAAGGGGCATTTCAGGACCCAACACTTGGGTAGATGTGAGGGTGGGAGGTGTACGCATATGTTAACTTGATGTGGAATCAGAGAGCAAGAATCTTCAAGCAATATTGGGAATGTGAGATAAAGTGATATCATAGTTTTGATGCCAAGGTATGCTCAAGGAAGAGTCTAATGTATTGATTAACCACATAAGTGAAAACGATTCCTAGAAAATTGGGTAGATACGAGGGTGGGAGGTGTACACGTATGCTAGCTTGATTTGGAATCAAAGAGGTTGAGTCTTCCATTAAGGTGGGGAATGTGAGATGAAGTGATCTCATAGTTTTGGAACCAAGTTATGGTCAAGGAATGATATAATGTATTAATAAACTGGGGAACTGAAAAAGGTTCTTAGAGAACTAGCAGTTATATCTGCTGGATTATTTGGATGCCAATGCTAAATTATTTGTAGATACAAAATACTTTTGGAAGTGTGTCACATGAAGGGAATGTCGAAGTGAGAGAAATGTGAGTTAAAAGAAGTAATGGTTATCCCGGATAATTCGAATTTTAAAGTGATATAAATGTGAGTTAAAAGAAGCAATGGTTACTCTAGAGATTTCTAGATGTAATAGAAACAAGTAAAAAAAAAGGAGATGATAATGTGTAATCTACACGTAAATAGGATTTGTGATCACCCTAGTTTTTTTGGGGGGAGTTTAGATCTGGAATGATTCCCTAAGTCAAGTTTAAAGGGGGGATTGTTAGGTTTAATCTTGACTTAGAAATGAGCAAGGATAAAAAAAATTTAGGCACGTGGTTTTGGTATCTCATGGTTGCTTGCTTTTTGTATTTGTTTGCAAAGAACCCTATAAATAGTGTTGTAATTCTCCTTTATAATGTGCCAAATTGAGTAGGAGAGAGAATCTTGATGACCTTAGCCTATCTTGACCAAGGACCAATAATAAATCTATTATTGATGGCTTATTTTTCCCTACAGAAGAATATTGTGTTACTAAATTCTCGATTTCAAATAAGAAAAAGACTAAGATGTTAATTTCCTTTCATTATATTTACAAAAATAGCTTAGAAATTTAACATAGAAAGTTGAAAATGGTATATATGCTCACATGAACTTATGGCTATAAATTGCCAAAGAAATGAAACCATAAAAAAAATATGAAATCTAAACCATGCAATAACTATAACCTACATACACCTATGTATGTGCATGAATTCGACTCCATATCTAGAAAAAATAATTGTGTATGTGCATTATCTATTTTTATTGAGTTAATGAATAGGGAAAATTGAATATTTGAAATTTCTTCAAGCAAATCCATTAAATTGAAGCCTAGAAAATTCAATTGGGGATACTTGAAACCCATTTGTTCTACAACTCATAGAAATGATACTGAATACGAAAATTTCAAGATTTAAATATTGTCTGAGAAAATCCATGAAATATAAACCCAGAAAATGCAATTTCATTTCCTAGGTTTAGATTTCATTGTCCGAGAAAATCCATGAAATCTAAGCCTAGGCTCAATTACCGCAAATACAATACTCCAAGAAAATAAAATGTCTACCTAATTCCTCAACAATGTCATGCAGTAGGATCATGTCAACATGGTTAATTTGAATGAGATTATTCATCTCCAAGAGTAGGTTCTCTTGTGAATTTCAATATTTACAAATTGTTCGAGCAAAATTTCAAGATACCATCTGAGGAATTTGCTCCATCGGTGGAACTATATAATTATCTTTATCTGATGCTCTGTTCAGATTTCAAAATTCCACACATAACCTTATTTCTCCTGAATTATTTCTTACATGAACCAAATTAGCCACCCATTTGAAATGTTGAAATTTGAAGATAATATTTGCATCTAGTAACTTCTTTACCTCATTTTGGATTAAAGGTTCCAACTTTGGATGCATTTTCCCGAGTTGTTGCTGGAATGGTTTTAGGCCTATTTTAATAGGAATTATATGTTGAATGATGCGCATGTCATATGTATTTAGGTGTTCATATTTCCATGAAAACATATCTTTATATTGCTTAAACAAATTAATAAACCTACTCCTTTCTCTAGGGGAGCAACACTTTCTCTGATTTACGTACTTGAGCTCAACTTTTGTCTAAATTTATCAGTTCATATTGCATGAATGAACTGTTGGTTTTGACACTGGATGCTTTTTTGAATATGTTATATAAATCGAACATTTCTTCCAGTGTCCTTACTCCTTTGGGAATGAAATTTCCTTTGCTTGAGTCTCCATTTTGTAAATTTGCATGATGCTCTTCATCATCAATAAGATATTCTTTAAACACTTCATCATTTGTCAGAAAATGGATAATTTTTTCATCGACATCAAACACCCTCAAATTTGTAATATTATATTCTAACAATGGCCTAAAAATAAGTTCAATAGAACACTTATGTTTAGTTAGCACTAACCTGGAAGGAGAAGTAGCTAAAAAATCAGCTACAACTTTTTGTAATCTACGAATTGACTTTATATTAAATGCATTAAAATGTACTATCGAATTCCATACTTCATCTAGATAGACTTTTAGGTGTGATGATAAAAAAAAATTATTTTTCTAACTTGCCTAACCACTATCTTAGAATCACCAAAAACTTTTAAATTTTTAACATTAAACTCAATGGCTTTCTTCAGGCCCTAGACTACAGATTCATATTCAACGGTATTGTTTGTGCATTCAAACTCTAGTAAACAAGAGAGAAACTATTTATTCTTTTCAGGATCAATCAGGACATAACCATCTCTTGATCCCTCTTGCGTTTTAGAACCATCAAAATATAAAAACCAAAACCTATCTTCTAACTCTACCTGATTAGTATCATTTTCTATGTTAGTGACTAATTTTACTATGTTACAGTCAATATCATCAGTCCATGAAAATTGAAGGAGATCGGACTCCTTGTATGATTTAAAACTAATTTATTCTACTTGATAATTCCCTGGCTCAAGCTCTAAATTTTTTTTTCCCAAAACTGGAGACGACAAATTTATAGGTTCATTCTTTCCTTCCTATTACGGAGAGAAACTTCCTATGGCTTGGGAGTACCACAACAAACAACTTGATACCAGAAATCAATATTTCCCATATGCAAGAGAAGCCAACCATCTAACATTAAGGGATACCGAATCATACCTTGTTCCAGAAGGTTGAAGTAGATCCCCATTGATATTTTCCAATTCACACTTGTGTTAGCAATTTGCTCTCAATAACAACAAAAAAGAAAAGCATGCTCTATAATAATGTGTTATACCTACTCTATCATATATTTTCAACAATGTATAAGCAATTAAATACATCCATGGATTCAATAGTTATATTCAAATGCACATAATTGGACAGAAAAAGATATTTCTATTAATAAAATCATAGATTACAATGGTGACAACCTCTGTCGGCACTTCTATGAGCCAGAGAAACTGAGTCTTCCACCTGGGCCTCCACCACCTCAATCCTCCATCTCTCGATAGCAAGCTCACAAATCAAAGGAAATATTTTGAAGAACACAAAGTGATCCAAAGGGATAAAGGGACACAAACTCAAGTATAAGCGAACTGAGGCAACAATGGACTATAGTTTCTTTTCTCTACAATTCCTCCTGTTCAATGTATCCAAGGGGTTTTTTATATAGCACTCCAAAAGGGTAATGGAGGGTCGAATCTGAGTGATATCAAGGCATATGGAAGGCCAAGAGTCAATATATTCAGAATCATATGAGGAAAACTCCAAAAATATTTAGAATTATGCACACATCCTGATGTATGCAGGTTTGAGGTCAAAAGTCGCATGTACACATGAGTATGGGATTAAAAGTTGCATACAACAAAAAACATGTGTTTTTTAGGGATGATCTTGGAACGTAAAAGTATAATATAAGTCCATGGGGTCTAAAGAGTCTGTAGAGGGACATCGAAGGTCATAAATATGTGATCAACCATGTGTGGTAAAATTATCTATAATAGATGCCCCCTAATGTGTTAGGTCAGAGGGGTAACATGATGGCCGAAATACATTATAAAATCCATCCCAAAAGTGGAGTAATGGATACCCAGGTGGGAGAACCAGCCACTCATCAGTACAATACAATAATCAATATCTGTAGTTGACTGGAAATACATATAGTTTTCTAGTATACATAAGAGTACAATGGCCATGAATATGCAGGTGTGTGCAAGAAGTTGAGGGTCTCTTTTGGTGCATTAGATGCAATACAAAACTAAAAAAATAGACATCCATCAACTTGCATGGATATTTTGAGACACTTACACAATGAATCTTGCGATTAGTTAAAAACAAGAAATGTAGGAAATTGAATGACCTTTCCAAATATATAATTTTTTTCTATTGAAAATTTTGTTAACTATATCAAGTTAGATATTTTTTAACGGGAAATTTTTATTTTTGGGACAAATTATAAGGTATATGTTTTTGTGGGTGCAACGTTTGAGTTTCTAAATGATGGAATAAACTTACAAAACCGGTAGACATATGCTAAACATAGAGGACTAGTGCACGACTATTTTTCCAATAATAAAAATAATATTTTAAAATTTGTTTTTAATTATCTAAGAGATCAAACCTCAAAAATGGTACGTCAATTGTGGGTGCAATGTTTGAATATCTTAATAAAATTATTTGGAAGTGGGTTTCTTATAGCATGTAGAAGTTGGTGTTCTTTAGTGCACCATACAATTTTTTTTTTAAATGGTTGAGAAACGAAAGAGATATGGACAAAACACTAACAGTGTGTTTTTTGAGTTGATGAGTGATGACAAAAGATAAATATGAAAAAAATAGAAAAAATATGTATTCTTGCTAAACTTTACATATTTAGAATTTGCAAAAAAACCCATACCTTTTTCTAAAATCTCATAAAAAATGGAGGTGTGTAGCATAATCAAACGAACAGCTAAACATGATCATATTGGAAATTTGGATATAATGCTGAATTAGCCATGGTTTATCATACTCCAAGGCATAGGCATGTTCAATCCGAAGCAAAGTACAAAGTAGACATATAGGCATAGGAATTCCATGAAAGCATGGGTGGAGGCTCAGCCTTGTCATTTGGTGGGATTTTTTTTGAATTTAACCAATACACAAGCATGATTTAGTAAATCCAAATGTGTGTACGATTTAGTAAAGACAAACGCGCGCACAATTTATAAAATCCAAATAGGTGCACATTGTAGTTAACATCATTTTCATCATTACCATCAACACCATCGTCATCATCATCATCATCATCACCTTCATCATCACCTTCATCATCATCATCATCACCATCGTCATCCTCATCATGACCATGATCATTGGTCATCGCTCATCCTCATCATCACCATGATCATTGGTCATCGCTCATCCTCATCATCACCATGATCATTGGTCATCTATCATCATCACCATCCTCATCCTCATCATCACCATGATCATTGATCTTCGATCATCATCACCATCCTCATCCTCGTCATCACCATGATCATTGATCATCAATCATCATGACCATCCTCATCATCACCATGATCATTGATCATCGATCATCATCATCAACGTTGCCACGATCATCATCACCATTGTCATCATCATCATCTTCATCATCTTCATCATCATCACCATCAAGATCATGACCATCATCAACACCAGTGTCATCATCGTTATCATCATCCTCATCATCATCATCACCTTCATCATCATCATCAACATGATCATCATCATCACCATCAACATCATGAAAATCATCATCACCAGCATCGTCGTCATCATCATCATCATCATCGTCATCATCCTCATCATCATCATCATCCTCATCATCATGATCACCTTCATCATCATCATCATCTTCATCGTCATCATCACCATCAACATCATGAACATCATCATCACCATCGTCATCATCATCATCATCATCATCATCATCAACATCATTCTCATCAACATCATTCTCATCAACATCATTCTCATCATCATCATCATCATCATCATCATCATCATCAACAACAACAACAACAACATCGTCATCATCGTCATCATCATCATTGCCATCATCGTCACCATCGTCACCATCCTCATCCTCCTCCTCATCATCATCATAAACATCTTCATCATCACAAACATCTTCATTATCATCATCATCATCATGATCACCTACATCACCATCCTCATCCTCATCATCACCATCATCATTGATCATTGTTCATCATCATCAACATCGCCATGATCATCATGTTCATCATCATCTCCATCTTCATCATCATCATCATCTTCATCATCAACACCATCATCACGATTGTCATCATCAACATCAACATCATCATCATCGTCATCATCATCCTCATCATCATCATCATCATCAGCCTCATCATCAACATCACCTTCCTCCTCCTCCTCATCATCATCATGAACATCATCGCCGTCATCATGATCAACATCATCATCACCATCGTCATCATCATCATCATCTTCATCATCATCCTTCTCCTCCTCCTCCTCATCATCATCAACATGATCATCATCACCACCATCAACATCATGAACATCATCATCACCATTGTCGTCATCATCATCAACATCAACATCATCATCATCCTCATCATCATCATCACCTTCATCATCATCATCATCACCATCCTCATCCTCATCATCACCATGATCATTGGTCATCGATCATCATCACCATCCTCATCTTCATCATCACCATGATCATTGATCATCGATCATCATCACCATCCTCATCCTCATCATCAGCATCGCCTTCCTCCTCCTCCTCCTCATCATCATGAACATCATCCTCACCATCATCGTCATCATGATCAACATTATCATCACCATCGTCGTCGTCATCATCATCTTCATCATCATCATCCTCCTCCTCCTCATCATCATCATCATCATCAAGATGATCATCAACATCATGAGCATCATCATCACCATCGTTGTCATCATCATCAATATCATTATCATTATCATCATCCTCATCCTCATCACCTCCTTCATCGTCATCATCATCACCATGACCATCCTCATCATCACCATGATCATTGGTCACCGATCATCATCACCATCATCGTCCTCATCATCACCATGATCATTGGTCATCGATCATCGTCACCATCCTCATCATCACCATGATCATTGATCATCTATCATCATCACCATCCTCATCCTCATCATCACCAGGATCATTGATCATCGATCATCATCACTATCCTCATCCTCATCATCAGCATCACCTTCCTCCTCCTCATCATCATCATCATGAACATCATCATCGCCATCGTCATCATCATGATCAACATCATCATAAGCATCGTCATCATCATCATCTTATTCATCATCATCATCATCCCCCTCATCCTCTTCCTCCTCCTCATCATCATCAACATGATCATCATCACCACCATCAACATCATGAACATCATCATCACCATCATCGTCATCATCATCAACATCAACATCATCATCGTCACCATCCTCATCCTCATCATCATCATCACCTTCATCATCATCATCATCATCACCATCCTCATCCTCATCATCACCATGATCATTGGTCATCGATCATCATCACCATCCTCATCCTCATCATCACCATGATCATTGGTCATCGATCATCATCACCATCCTCATCCTCATTATCACCATGATCATCTTTCATCAATCATCATCACCATCCTCATCCGCATCATCACCATGATCATTGATCATCGATAATCATCACCATACTCATCCTCATCATCACCATGATCATTGATCATCGATCATCATCACCATCCTCATCCTCATCATCAGCATCGCCTTCCTCATCATCATCATCATCATGAACACCATCGTCACCATCGTCGTCATAAGGATCAACATCATCATCACCATCATCATCATCATCATCATCATCTTCATCATCATCCTCCTCCTCCTCCTCCTCCTCGTCATCATCAACATGATCATCATCATCATCATCAACATGATCATCATCATCCCCATCAACATCATGAACATCATCATCATCAATATCAACATCATCATCATCATGATGATGATCATCATCATCATCATCATCATCACCTTCATCATCATCATCATCACCATCCTCATCCTCATCATCACCATGATCATTGGTCATCAGTCATCATCACCATCATCATCATCATCATCATCAACATTGCCTTCCTCATCATCATCATCATCATCATGAAAATCATCATCACCATCATCGTCATCATGATCAACATCATCATGACCATCGTCATCATCCTCATCATCTCCATCCTCCTCCTCCTCCTCCTTCTCCTCCTCCTCCTCATCATCATCAACATGATCATCATCATCACCATCAACATCATGAACATCATCATCACCATCGTCGTCATCATCATCATCATCACCATCAACATCATGAACATCATCATCACCATCGTCGTCATCATCATCAACATCAACATCATCATCATCATCATCCTTGTCATCATCATCATCACCTTCATCGTCATCATCATCACCATCCTGATCCTCATCATCACCATGATCATTGATCATCGATCATCATCATCAACATCGCCATGATCATCATCATCATCAACATCAAAATCATTATCAACATCATCAACATGACCATCAATAACACAATCAACATCAACATCATCACCATCATCATCAGCATCATCATCATCATCATCATCATCCTCATCATCATCACCATCATCATCATTACCTTTATCATCATCATCAACATTATCATCATCATCACCATCAACATCATGAACATCATCATCACCAGCGTTGTCATAATCATCATCATCAACATCATCGTCATCATCCTCATCATCCTCATCATCATCATCATCCTCCCCCTCATCATCATCTTCATCATCATCATCACCATCAACATCATGAACATCATCATCACTGTCGTCGTCATCATCATCATCATCAACATCATCCTATCATCATCATCATCATCAACATCATCGTCATCATCATCATCATCATTGCCATCATCATCACCATCGTCACCATCCTCATCCTCCTCCTGATCATCATTACAAACATCATCACCATCACCATCATCATCATCACCATCATCACCATCCTCATCCTCATCATCATCCTCATCCTCATCCTCCTCCTCCTCATCATCATAAACATCTTCATCACCATCATCACCATGATCATTGGTCATTGATCATCATCACCATCCTCATCCTCATAATCACCATGATAATTGATCATCTATCATCATCATCAACATCACAATGATCATCATCACCATCGTCGTCGTCATCATCATCATCATCATCATCAACATCATCATCATCAAAAACATCAACATGATTATCATCATCACCATCAACATCATGAACATCATCATCACCAGCGTCGTCATCATCATCATCATCATCATCATCATCATCATCGTCATCACCGTTGTCGCCATCATCATCAACATCATCCTCATCATCCTCATCATCATCAACAACATCATCGTCATCATCATCATCATCATCGCCATCATCATCACCATCGTCACCATCCTCATCCTCCTCATCTTCCTCATCATCATCATCATAAACATCTTCATGATCATGATCATCATCATCACCATCATCACCATCGTCATCCTCCTCCTCATCACTCTCATCCTCCTCCTCCTCCTCATCATCATCATAAACATCTTCATCATCATCATCATCACCATCATCACCATCCTCATCCTCATCGTCACCATCCTCATCAGCATGATCATTGATCATCGATCATCATCATCAAAAGAGGCATGATCATCATGTTCATCATCATCTCGATCTTCATCATCATCATCATCTTCATCACCATCGTCATCATCAACATCATCATCGCCATCGTCATCATCAACATCAACATCATCATCACCATCGTCATCATCAACATCAACATCACCTTCCTCATCATCATCATCATCACCTTCATCATCATCATCATCATCAACATGATCATCATCATCACCATCAACATCATGAACATCATCATCACCATCGTCATCGTCATCATCATCATCATCATCACCATCATCATCATCACCATCATGATAATCATCATCGTCTTCATCACCATCAGTATCGAGGGATGGAGTAAGGGAGAAAAAGGAACATATAGGGAGGGATGCAGAGAGAATGAGGGAGGTATATTTTGAAAGAGATAGGGATATGTAGGGATTATTGGGGCTATAGAGAGAAACATTTATATGAATGAAAAGAAGGGAACACTAAAAACATTTTTTTTGTTGCTAGCCATAGAAAACATTTGGGAAGTTATGATCTTATTCATTTCCCTAGCCGTGCACCCACTCTTTAATTGTGCTTAACCATATCGCGTGCGCATTATACTTAAACAAATTGCATACATGTTTTTACTCTATATAACGCGTGCACATTTTGGGACTATAAAAATAGTGAATTGTTTTTTTTCGAGAGTAACTTCACTCTGTTTTTATGAATTTATCCCATTACCGTGCATTTTTTTCAGGAGCACGAGCCTGCCTATGAAAATACTCACAATTTACACATTCTCCATCATTCTTATTGTTATGCAAGTGCAACATTGAGGATATCTTTCATGGTTGAGGAGCACATAGGATAGGATATCAAGCTTCAATGTCATTTCATGGTGATGGTGGATATACACAATTGTACAAGAAAATCAGATTGAGGAACAATTTATGATTTAACTTTCATTTCCTTATTATGGAAGGGATCGCATATCACTTCCACTTGATCAGCGTGCAATTGTTGAGTTAACTCCGTTGGAAGAAGACCAATCGTCTATTTCTATAGATTTTGATCATGTATCAGACCTTGTACAACCTGGTATGATGCATTTCCTTAACATTTTTTTGTAAAATTTACGTAGTCTTGAAACTCACATTAATGGCCTTGTATCACACGAAAAATATTTGATCATATGGCTACAATCATACTATGCATGACACATATATGCAATGGTTTCCTCAAAAGATAGTGAATGGGGTGGTGATTACCGGTTGGCACGTTGTATAGAGGGAAAGCAAACCCTCATTATTTCCATGACTGATGATGAAAACAGCCACCTCCCCTTCGGGTCTATGGTTGTTAAAGGTGAATATCTTACACATGACAACAATGCAAGAAAGAAGGGTGGATATGTTTATAGGGATTACAAACCAGGTGCAAGTGTGTATCACTTTACCAACTTAATCATTGGTACAAACCTCTAGGTACAAACAATGCCTAGTCAGAATTCATCGAAGGTATGCTACTTGTTACTGGATGCAGAGCACAGGAGACTAATGGAGACCGTCATTATAAGAGATGATCCGAAGGGCTTGGTTGTATGATAATAGGTGGGATCTAGCATGATGAGGTATGTATCATAATTGTAATTTTCCCATGTATGTTTCTCATGAATATGTCAATTTTGTGTTCTTGTACGCTACTTCTTACTGGATACATAGCACGAGAGACTAATGGAGACCATCATTATAAGAGATGATCCAGAGGCCTAGGTTTTATGATATTAGGTGGGATCTAGCATGATGAGGTATGTATCATAATTTTAATTTTCCCATGTATGTTTCTTATGAATATGTCAATTTTGTGTTCTTGTACGCTACTTCTTACCAGATACATAGCACAAGAGACTAATGGAGACCATCATTATAAGAGATGATCCGGAGGCCTTGGTTGTATGATATTAGGTGGGATCTAGCATGATGAGGTATGTATTATAATTTTAATTTTCCCATGTATGTTTCTTATGAATATGTCAATTTTTTGTTCTTGATATGCAAAATTTTCCATAATGTTGTTTATAAATATGCCAAAAATTCTCTTGTATGTCAAGTTAATGAACATGCCAAATTTTACGTATGATCAATAAACCATATATATCAATCATGTGAACATTTCAAGATGTCATTCACATGATATACATAAAATTAGAATACATACATGTACCTCTGTAGGTCATACCTATCAAATTTCTTTATAGGCTCTCTTACAGGACTAAAACCCTAATTTTTCAAGTAGGTAATATTGTCAATGTTTTCAGCCGATATATACAACTAGGATGATGGAAACAAGATGCCAAAACAATAAACTTATGTTTTAAGGCTTGTAAAATTTCCTTCTTGATAGCTCACCTCTTATACCTGCATGTCCATTTCGAAAGGGGTAGTACATAGTAGTGTTGGAATTTCATCTCATTTTTTTTATTATTTAAAAGTTTAATTTCTACTTAAAAGATAATAAAATATAATAAGAGATTTGGGCCAAATCTGGACAATGCATTTCATGCCAATGAAGGCCAAACTTGGAAAACCCTATCCCTAACTAGGGTTTATTGTTTAACATGCATGGCCCATAACCATAACCCTACCTAGGAAACCCTAATCCTAACCCTAATCTTATCTTACTGTCACAACTCAATTCAAAATCAATCTACTGTCCAACTCAACTTTTCCAAATCCGGTGGACTTATGCTTCAAATCATGTTGATTCACGAAGTTTAATTTAGTGTGCATGTACTGAGATCATTGAAACTTTTAAATATAATAGTTTTCATCCACGGTTTCCATTCTATGCCCCGAGTAGGGATTCAACAGGTGTCCCTAAAAGCCTGTAGGAGGTGGAGTTCAACATGCCACAGAATCATGGTCATTGCTTGGATCAATGAACCGTTGACTCCATTGGATTCAGGACATCGGGATAGTGCTAAGGTGGCCCTCTAAGCTAGTTCCATGGAGAAGAGACCATTATTTTGGTCAATTTTGGAAACTAGTGTTTTGTTCAGTAAGTGAATGTGAAATTTTTGCACATGGGGATCAAATTCGCATATTTCTTGACTTTGAAGGTGTGGCTAGTGTTCCCACGTAACAAGTGCCTAAACACGCTTGTATGACCCAGCAGAAGCCCTTTTTTATGCACGGTTTCCATTCTATGCCCCAGGTAGGGATTCAACCGGTGTCCCTAAAAACCTATAGGAGGTGGGATTCAACGTGCCATAGAATCATGACCGTTGCTCGGATCGATGAACCATTGGCTCTGTTGGATTCATGACATCGGGATAGTGCTAGGGTGGCCCTCTAATCTGGTTCCATGGAGAAGAGACCATTATTTTGGTCAATTTTGGAAACTAGGGTTTTGCTGAGTAAGTGAATGTGAAATTTTTGCACATGGGGGTCAAATTCGCATATTGCTCGACCATGAAGGTGTGGCTAGCATTCCCACATAACACATGCCTAAAGACACTTGCATGACCCACCGGAAGACCTTTTTTATGCACGGTTTCCATTCTATGCCCTAGCTAGGGATTCAACAGGTGTCTCTAAAATCCTATAGGAGGTGGGATTCAATGTGCCACAGAATCATGACCATTGCTTCGATTGACGAACCATTGGCTCTAGTGGATTCGGGACATAGGAATAGTGCTAGGGTGGCCCTCTAATCTAGTTCTATGGAGAAGAGACCATTATTTTGGTCAATTTTGGAAACTAGGGTTTTGCTGAGTAAGTGAATGTGAAATGTTTGCACATAGGGGTCAAATTCTCATATTACTCGCCATGAAGGTGTGGCTAGCATTCCCACATAATACATGCCTAAACAAGCTTGCATAAACCACCAAAAGTCTTTTTTGATGCACAGTTTCCATTCTATTCCCCGGGTAGGGATTCAAAAGGTGTCCCTGAAAGTCTGGAGGAGGTGGGATTCAATGTTCCATAGAATCATGATTGTTGCTCGAATTGACAAACCGTCAGCTTCGTTGGATTTTGGACATCAAGATAGTGCTAGGGTGGCCCTATAGTCTGCTTCCATGGAGAAGAGACCATTATTTTCGTCAATTTTGGAAACTATGGTTTTGCTCAGTAAGTGAATGTCCAATTTCTGCACATATGGGTCGGCTTTGCAAATTCCTTGACCGTGAATATGTGGTTAGCATTCCCACATGGAACTTTCCTAAACACGCTTGCATGACCCAATGAAAACCATTTTTGATGCACGGTTTCCACTCTATGCCCTGGTTAGGGATTCAACGTGTGTCCCTAAAAGCCTATGGGAGGCGGGATTCAATGTTCCATAGATTGATGACCGTTGCTCGGATCAATGAACCGTCAGCTCCATTGGATTCAGTACATCACGATAGTGCTAGAGTGGCCCTCTACTCTGGGTCCATGGACAAGGGATCATTTTTTTTGGTCAATTTTGGAAACTAAGGTTTTGCTCAGTAAGTGAATGTGAAATTTTTGCACATAAAGGTCAGCTTGAAGGCGATTGTAGATATTCCCCTCATATAAGAGATGTGAGCATTTGTGCGATGAAATGCAGGAGGAGACAATGCCATTACGTCAGTAACCATGTAATGGAACATGTTTATGTTTAAAAACAAGTGTCCATTCTATTACGCCATTATTACAAAATATATATATCTTCACGCTACAAATGCTTCGAAAATGCCATGTACATTAATCACACATAGCTTTCATCTCTTTCAAAGTTGTTACTCAAGGCCGTTCATCAAATGCCATGTACATTAACAAAATGATAAAATAATGTGCAGGACATACATAATGTGCAGGATATAGCCATAATCATTATTTTGAATCAACCTTATAATACTCAGATAATTTTAGGTTTGATGTGTATCCCATGTATTCGTTAGATGAAAGAAATCATGCCAAAAAATAATTTTATTTATGTAGACCACATTGGTGCATCATTTAAGTGTGTCAACTTTGTGCATCCTTTAAACATTTGTTAGGTTGTTATGTGGGTAAGGTGCTTTTGTATTCCACCAAGTTGGCTTAGTTGCTTAGCTGTGTTGGGTGCTTAAATGTGTATTATACCTATGTTCCATCTTTTTGAATACAATTTGACATTGTTAATATAACATTGTATATGCAATTGGATCGTGGTAAAAAACAATTAAAATGTACATTTTTGTCATTACGTAATTTATTGTAATTGTGCATTGTTCTCAAATTTATAACTGATATCTCCATACAATCGTAAAATCTATAAAAAATTGGGAACATTACACATAGAAACATTCTTCGCCACACATGTATAATCACACTTAAAAGACTGAACCATGAATATCTCAAGAGCCTTGATATGAAATATTTTTTATACCATGAAAGTTATAATACAAAAATATAAGGCCTATCTATGGCCTGTCAATGTACATGTATCAAAAACATATTTGATGTACATGTGCAAACAAAAGTACATCTATCCTGGACTGCGCCCCTATACTCTAACTCCAGATTCTACATGAAAATACATATGTGTCTTGGACTAACACATCAAAATTCTAACTTTCTCTTGTTTTTCCCGGACCCTGATGCTCTTCGGCTCTGTCTATGACCACTGTGCATCTCTGGCGACTGAAAATCAATGAGAATATTTCTTGATGAGGTAATTGAACTAGTAATTTCCATCAATAACAAAGTTTGAAAAGTTAAAATATGACTCAATTGTAAATAAAACAAAGACTCACTGCATCTGTTGGGGGTATAGGTTCCTGTGGTGTCGAGGGTGTAGGTGCCTCTGCTATACTCCACCTTGCACTGAGCCTCATTACCATCCTTCTTTGCAAATAAAAAAAAATATGTCAATTATCTCAAGAATTATCAACATGTACATGAATGAGAAAGTACTAATCAATTATTTAAAAAATGAACATCTCATCGAAAAAACCATTTCTAGGGTATGAGGCTGGTACTTTTCAGTAGTAAGAGGAGCCATAGGTTGAACATCAACCTTAGTTGTGTGCACTAATGGACCAGGGTGTGGCTACATTCACCAAATGATTAAATAGTTAGACATCATGCATGTCCAGAAACAATACAAATGAAATGTACAATTACAAATATTCAAGTAGATGTACCTCACTGTGACTTATCACTGTTGTAGATGTGGCATTGACAACAGCATCAACAATCCCACTAAGGTCTGGCATGGATGACTCTACATCGTGATGCTGTAAACATGTGAAAATAACATTAAGAAAAACCACTTGTGAAGTGAATACATAGCTAACCAACAACTGCCATTGGAAGTGTGTACATTACCATGGGATGAGTAGGTTGATCCTCATGCACACCCGCTCTATTCAAGGAAGATGGACCTCATCTAGTGTAAACAACCCCCTTATCTATTTTTGGACTACGGGGAGATCCAAACCAAAGAGCCGGTGCAAGGATCTACGATGACGTCTACATTCATAAAGTGTTACCATAGTTAGACATGGATTTGAATGGATGGAATAATATGTACTGAAAAAATAACATGTTGTAATATACTTACCCCTTCTTGGGACATATCTCCACCATGGGAGTGACCGCTTCCATCAATTTCTTGCCCCTCTTCAGATGCCTCTAGCATCTACAACTTTAAAAATTATATTTACATTGGTGATCTATAAAGGATTGTACAATAAGAAATTTAAATAATTCGAACAAGATTCAATCATAACCCATGTACTTACATTCTTCAAGTAGTCGTAAATTCCACCTTGGACTATGTCGTTGATATCAATGTCTCTAGTATCACGTTCTAAGTGGGGTTCTTACAGCTTCAAAAATTGTAAATATTAGACATTTTAATAAATTAATCAAGACTAACACATGCATTAACAAAATTATATGTAATAACAAAATGACAAGTGTTTAAATATTACCTCAATTGTGGTTGTTTGGGCCTCGGGTACAACCACACTGGGTGCAGTACCACCCCCGTGAGAGGCATCAATCTCCTGCAAGAGTAAATATTGCATATATATTACGAATCTTTTAATATGTTAGATATAGTATGGAACAATTAAAAATTGAACAATAACAGAGTTTTAAAACAATGTCCTTACCTGACCACCAGTCATCGTAGTGGTACCATGTCTTGGTCCAAGACCATAACAGGGTCCCCCACACAATGTACAGACGTGTGGCTCGCTCTAAGGCACATGGGATGTCAATATATCCCCACCAATAGATGTCCCTCCACCACCAGAAGTTGGTGGTTGTACACCAGCAGAGGAAGAGGGCGCTCTCTGGTCAATAGTGGTCGTGTGTCGAGAGACCATCTCAGCTAGAGTAAAAAATGCATCCTGTGTCTGGGAAACCATGTCATGTGTCGGAGGGATGTCTGTCCTTGGTATCTGGGCATGAGGTGTAGGTATCTATGGATTTGCATCTCTATGCCTAGCATGGGTTCGGTGTTGGGGTATCCCCCTACCAACTCCCTGGAAGCTGAACATGTCAAAATAGTTGACATGTTTCCCCATCACAAACTCTGCATACAATTTTTGGAGGAAGTACATCGGTACTTCCCTATTGTTGTGAGGGGGAATGTCAAAAACCATGTACCACCTTTCCATCCAATTGTCTTTGATGGGTGGAAAATTGCACCACTCAATAGAAATATGTGGTCTGCTGATCTCCGAAATGTCATCCGTCCCAGGCAGTCTAAACAATGAATAGATGGCTTGTTTTGTTATTTTCAGCTTTTTTACCTCATTGTAACTCAACCCATCAGCATATTGTTTCCTTTTCCTCTCCATGTAAGATGCAATGCTATAGAAAGCATCATTTGATCTTGCAATCGTATCAACAATAGACAACAATGAATCTGACAAGGAGCGGCGGAGCTCATCTCCACCCCTCCAATCCGAATCAATCTCTCTCAAATGGCCAATAAACCTCAGTATCTTCGCATTGTTATGATTCATAGTAGCCACTGCAATCATAAATACAAATAAAATATCATTAGAAATATAAACACATGATATAATGATATATCTAAGAACTGAAAACTGTATAACTATTGAAATATAAACTATATCTATCATGTAAATTTAAAAATTGATCTTGAATTTTACAGTAAAGAATAAGCATTTAACATTTTTTCATTTCATATTTATGTCCTAAATTCAAGTATTAATTCCAATTTTTAAGTACATGCATGCCATACATAAAGTGTCTTGAGTGCATATGTTGATTGCGAAGCTCCTCTAGCTTATTTTAAGGCTTGGATTATGAAGTTTCGTCGAAATTGTGAGGTACTGATTATTGCCTTTGCAGGACCAACTCCCAGATTGTGGGTAAAGGAAACAACTAGACCCTAGAATAGGTGGCATAATGTGTTGTTGATGAATAAAATAACAGTATAGGAAACGATTTTGTTAGATATGTAATTATTTATTGTGGTGTGATGTTTTTTGGACTCCAAAGGATATTTAGCAGAACTTTATGGATTTTATGGTTGCAAGGGTTCCACTGGATTAAATATCATGTATGATCTAGTATGTGATTGGCATGTTTAATCAAATACATCAACCTACCTATCTATCTTCACGTTCATAGAGTATATTGTTGAACTTTCTTGTCTTGACCTAAGTAACCAAAAAGTACCCTTCGTTCAAGACGAAATATTTGTTAAAAGAATGGGAAGCTTCTATACGTTATTTTGACACTTGGATTGGGAAGTTTTATCAAAACTATAAGGTGTTTATTGATGTTCTTGGAAGATCAACTTTGAGAAGTTTCATCAAAATTATAAGGTGTTTATTTGTGGATTTGGGTATGGATTCACAAGGATTTTTGTGAATATGCATATAGAAATAGTGAAATTCATTTGTCTTTTGAGTTAATTGGGGTTTTGGTTTCCATTGGGCATGGGAATTTTGGGTATGAATTTTGTTAAATAATCAAAAAAATTTAATTTTTATCATTAAATTGGGGAATTGCTTTCAATTGGCCAATTGCATTGGGGTTCTTGTTTCCATTGGGTTTTTGTTTCAATTGGCTAATTCCATTGGGCAATTCCATTGGGTTTTTGTTTCAATTGGACATTATTTAATTTAATATTGTTTAATTTTTCAATCTAGGGCAAATAAATTGATGAAAAAAGAGAAAAAAACATGAAAAGAAATGAGGAAAATACCTCACAAAGGGGAGGTTTATCCAAAGGTGGAGATGGAGGGCTTTGGCACACCCAAAATCACGTTTGCCCAGTCAAGATTTTCTCCTCCTTGGTCCAATAGCCGCGTGGTGAGGAGAAAAAGATGGCCTCATCCAATTTATAAAAAAAAGGATTTCCAAATCGCACCTCTGTTTTAGTGAACGAAATCACACACGCAATTTCGTTCACTAAAACGGAGGCGTGATTTGTCTTTCTATCCTAGTTGGCATACCTATTGCCACCCTTGGGACTAGGCGTGGCAGGTTCGGGATTGTTTGGGATGATTTATTTTTTTTGGATTAAGAGTAATTGACTTCACTCCACCATTGCATCTAAAAGGTCCCTCAACTTCTTGCACACACCCATGCATGATATACAAAATGTGACATGTGTGGTGATCACCACGTACAATATACAATAGTTCAAAATCTCCAAAGTGGATGAAGATATACAATAAATCAAGATCTCCATAATCACTGAAGATATACAACGGGTCAAGGTCTCCATAGTAGATGAAGATATCTGATATACACTGGAATCAAATCATGAGAGCTGATATCTGATGAACATTGGCACCATCAAGGAGGTAGCATACATGGAATGCCACCAAGCTACAAGGTCTTCTACATGAACCTCTATGAGTGCATATCATACTATGTGAATAGATGTGTTGAGGTCGAACATAGTAGTCCATCATTTGATTACCGGTCATTGATGTATACCGTTAATAGACGCGAGATCAACCACTGATAATGAAAATGGGAATCAAGGTACATAGTGCAATCTAACAAGTGTGAATAGATGTTTTGAGGTCGAACACTTGGAAAAATCTATCGATCAGGGGATATTGATGTATTCCCAAAACTTTCAATGGCAAGAGAACCTACCATTGATGATTGTAAGTCTTAAGGAACTCAAATGACTCTAGACTCCTATTCTAGATTAAATGATATGAAGTTGATGGAATGGAATCCTCTGGCAAGAGGGAATTAAGGGATCCCCCATCAACCAACATGAGGTACTCAGCAATGGTGTATAATGTGGAATAAATCAAACAAGATGTGCACGAACTAGTAACAGTACCGAGGATGGCCGACATGCAAAGTCAAGATAACTAAGGAATGGCCGACTCAGTCTGCAACTTTCTTCGAACAAGAGAATAAACTGAATGGTGGATGAAGGTAGGAAACATGGACTTGATATGCAAATTAAGATATCTTTGTGACATAGGAGGCATCAATAGAGGCTTCATAGGGACTAGAAGCTTAACTAGTCGATGGAGATAAACTCAGAGTAACAATTATAGCTCATAAAGTCCTTGTTAGGGTTAACCTTTACTTGAGATTGAGTCAAAGGTGGTTGGGTATAGCACATGGTTTGGGCACATGGTTTGTTGTAGCCCATGGTATTGTCCCATGGTATTGCATGTGATTAAGCCTTTATAAGGCTTGAGGAGGCTCCATTGTAATTGTACTGGGTACTGTATTGTACTGGATGTGAGTACTGTATGGTACTCGATGTGAGTACTGTATGGTACTGGATGTGGGCATTGTATTGTGATCGAAGAGAGACTGTGAGAGCATGAAGAGGAAGTGCAGTGGTTTTGCTACAGGGTGTATCCCTTCATCTTTCTGGACTGAAATAAAAGGACTGGAAAATTTGTTTGTGGACGTAGCCCATCGTTTCGGTGAACCACGTTATATCTGTGTCTCTCTGTAATGTTTAATGTGTTTTTGCATATTGTTTATTGATTTAACTGTATAATTGTTATTGCTCTGTGTCCCTGCTCTTCTAACAATTGGTATCAGAGCCAAAAGGTCTATTTGGTTTGTAAACTCACAGGAAAGAAGGGTTCCTAGTTCGAGTGGGAGCAATGGCAGAAGAAGGAAAGTTTAGGGTCGATAAATTTAACGGCCAAAACTATCAGTTATGGAAGATGAAAATGGAGGACTATTTGTACAAGAAAGATATGTACTTGTCGTTGGGCGGAAAATCAAAACAGTCAGCGGCTATGAAGCATGAAGAATGGGAGGTTCTTGACAGAAAGGCACTAGGAACAATACGGCTGTGCCTGGCTTCGTCGGTGGCCTTCAATATTTCGAAAGAAATAACAATAGAGGGTGTGATGAGTGCATTGAGTAAACTCTACGAAAAACCATCGGCTTCTAACAAGGTATGTTTAATGAAGCGTTTATTTAATATGAGGATGTCGGAAAGTGGATCTGTTGCTGACCATTTAAATGAGTTTAATACACTTACCAGTCAGTTAAGTTATGTAAAAGTGAACTTTTATGATGAGGTTAGGGCTCTTCTAATCTTGTGCTCAGTGCCAGAAAGCTGGAATAGCTTGGTCATGGCTGTAAGTAACTATGTCCCTAGTTCAAGCACTCTTAAGTTTGATGATGTTGTTAGTGTTATCGTTAGCGAGGCAATGCGAAGGAAAAGCACAGGTGAGACATCAGGTAATGCGTTGACCATGGAGAGCAGAGGGAGACAAAAAGAGAGAGGAAGGAGCCCAGGAAATCGCGGTAACTCTAAAAATGGAACATCCAAGTCCAGATTCAGAAAAATAGAATGCTGGAATTGCGGTAAGAAAGGACATCTAAAGAAAGACTGCAGAGCACCAAAGAAGAAATGTGAGAGGCAGCAAGAAACTACCCAGGAAGCAAATGTAGCAGGTGATGTGTTACAAGATGCTTTGATTCTTGCATTAGATAATACTAGTGATTACTGGGTAGTAGAATCAGGGGCTTCATGTCATGCTACACCCCATAGGAAATTCTTTTATGATTATGTTCAAGGTGATTTTGGGCATGTGTTATTGGGGGATGATGAACCATGTAAAATTGTTGGAAAGGGTAAGGTACAGATCAAAGTAAATAATGGAAATGACTGGTTGCTAAAGGATGTAAGGCACATTCCTTCTATGAAAAGAAATCTGATCTCAATACGGTAGTTGGGAGATGGCGGTTGTTTGTGTACGTGTGGAGAAATGTGGTGGAAGGTCACTAAAGGATCAATGGTAATTGCAAAAGGAAATAGGATAGGTACATTATATTTATGTCCTCATAACTCTGATTATTCTATATTTGTAGCTTCCACAGAAATAGGTGCAGCATTGTGGCATCATAGGCTTGGCCACATGAGTGAGAAGGGGATGCAAATTCTCCACTCAAGGAAACTGCTTCCAGATCTAAAGCAGGTAAGTTTGGAATTTTGTGAGAACTGTGTTTATGGAAAACAGAAGAGAGTTAGATTTCTCAGTGTTGGGAAACAAAAGAAGAGTGAAAAGTTAGAGCTTTTCCATACAGATGTATGGGGACTAGCTCAGGTACAATCTCTTGGTGGCTCTCGTTATTATGTTACTTTTATTGATGATGCAACTAGAAAAACTTGGGTTTGTTGCATTAGACAGAAATCTGATGTGTTTGATACCTTTAAGAAGTGGAAATCTTTGGCTGAGAATGAGACAGGAAAAATGTTGAAATGTCACAGATCTGATAATGGATGCGAGTACTGCAGCAAGGAGTTTGACAGTTACTGTTCACACAATGGGATTCGTAGCGAGAAGACAGTCCCTGGAACACCCCAAGAAAATGGCGTGTCAGAAAGGATGAACAGAATGATCATGGAGCGTGCAAGGTGTATGAGATTACATGCAGGGTTTCCCTTACAGTTTTGGGATGATGCTGTAAACACTGCTGTTTATTTAATAAACAGAGGGCCTTGAAGCGCTTTTGATGGTGGAATTCTAGAGGAGGAATGGACAGGTAAACAGGTAAAATACTCATTTCTTAGAACTTTTGGTTACGAAGCATTTGTCCATATTGATAAAGATGATAGAACAAAGCTTGAAGCTAAATCGAAGAAATGTACCTTTATTGGATACGGGGTTCATGATTTTGGTTATCGCTGATGGGATCTTAAAAATCACAAAATCATTAGGAGTAGAGATGTATTATTCAATGAAAAGGTCATGTACAAAGATCAGTTGCAGGGAAAAAAAGAATAAAAGGAAAACACAGAGTACACAGTGCTTGATGAAATCAAATAAAATGAAGTTCCAAAAGCACCAGAAAATCAAGAGCAGCAGCAGGTACCTAAAACTCCTGTAACTGTAAGAAGGTCTACCAGGTTACCCTGAACGATTCTCTCCTTCACTGTATTATTTATTGATGATTGATTATGGTGAGCCAGAATGTTTTGAAGAAGCAATGCAGGTAGAAACTAGAAAGAAGTGGGAGCAAGGCATAGATGAGGAGATGGACTCATTGGTAAGAAACCAGACTTGGGATCTAGTTAAGTTTCCTGCAGGAAAAAAGGTGTTGCAGAATAAATGGGTTTACAGGTTGAAGGAAGAAGATGGAGGAAAGAAGCGGTACAAGGCTAGACTTGTTGTAAAGGGGTTTGCACAAAAGAAAGGTATATACTTTGATGAAATATTTTCTCCTATTGTTAAAATGACTTCAATTAGAACTATTTTAATTCTAGTGGCAGTATAAGATTTGCATCTTGAACAATTAGATATAAAAACGGTCTTTCTCCATGGGGATTTGGAGGAAGAGATTTATATGTAGCAGCCACAAGGGTATGAGGTCAAAGGGAATGAGAATTTTGGTTTGTAGGTTGAAGAAGAGCTTGTATGGCCTAAAGCAAGATCCAAGGCAGTGGTATTTAAAATTTGATAAGTTTATAACAGAACAAGGTTATGATGGATGTCATTCTGACCACTGTGTTTATTTCAAGAGGCTAGATAATGGAAGATATATTATCTTGTTATTGTATGTGGATGACATGCTTTTTGCAGGGTCTAACATGCAGGATATAAATGTGTTCAAAAGAAAACTAGCTAAATCATTTGCGATGAAGGATTTGGGTGTGGCAAATCAAATCCTTGGTATGAGAATAACAAGAGACAAGAAAAATCACAAATTGACATTGTCTCAAGGTGAGTACATAGAAAAGGTGTTGCATAGGTTTAGAATGCAGAATGCAAAACCAGTCAGCACACCTTTGGCAAGCCATTTCAAACTAAGCAAGCATATGTGTCCAGAGATATGTTGATGCAGATATGGCTGGTGACAAAGACAGCAGGAGGAGCACCACAGGGTATGTGTTCACTATAGGTGGAAGAGCAGTAATTTGGATTTCAAAACTGCAACAGGTTGTTGCCATTTCATCAATGGAAGTAGAGTATGTTGCTGCTACAGAGGCTAGTAAGGAGATGATTTGGTTGTAGAGGTTCATGGAAGAATTGGGTAAGAAACAGGAGAATAGTAGGATGTACAGTGATAGCCAGAGTGCCATTCATATTGCAAAGAACTCAGTCTTTCATTCAAGGACTAAACATATATAACTCAAGTACCACTTCATAAGATCTGTTCTAGATGAAGAACTATTAAAACTGGAAAAGATTCACACTAGCCAGAATCCTGCAGACATGTTGACAAAGGGAGTAACCAGAGAGAAACTGAGTTCCTGCTTGGTTTCTGTTGGCCTTAAAGCATGAAGGTGAAAAGAAGAAATTTTCCAAGTCCAAGGTCCAGCAAGTGCAGTAGTGGTAGAGTTGTTGTGGTTAGTCACCATGAAGGCACATAAAAATGTAATGGAGCGGTTTGCATGTAAATGGGCATATGGATGTAAGAACTGGTAAGGCATGCATACCCCTGGTAACTCACCGGTAAAGTAGGGAGATAGACCTAGATGATAGGGGGGTGTATGTAAGATTCCTCGGTAAATACTTGAGGGGAGTTGGTGATTAATCCAAGTCAAGTTTAAAGGGGGGATTGTTAGGGTTAACCTTGACTTGAGATCTAGTCAAAGGTGGTTAGGTCTAGTACATGGTTTGGGCACATGGTTTGTTATATCCCATGGTATTGCATGTGATTAAGCCTTTATAAGGCTTGAGGAGGCTCCATTGTAATTGTACTAGGTACTGTATTGTACTGGATGTGAGTACTGTATGGTACTGGATGTGAGTACTGTATGGTACTGGATGTGGGCATTGTATTGTGCTGGAAGAGATACTGTGAGAGCGTGAAGAGGAAGTGCAGCGGTTTTGCTATAGGGCATATCCCTTCATCTTTCTAGACTGAAATAAAAGGACTGGCAAATTTGTTTGTGGACGTATCCCATCGTTTGGGTGAACCACGTTATATCTGTGTCTCTCTGTAATGTTTAATGTGTTTTTGCATCTTGTTTATTGATTTAACTGTATAATTGTTATTGTTCTGCGGTCCTGTTCTCTTAACAGTCCTACCAATAACCCAACCAACGGATGTGATATATAGTGGTCTGTTCGAAGGTGACACGAATCGAATACTGCTAAAGATAACATCTTTTCCAGTCTGACTTTTTTAGTTTTTTGAAATTTTTAGGGACTTTTTCAGATATTTTGAAAATCTTGAAAAAGAATAAAAGTGATTTATTGTACAAATCTAGGAGGAGACGAGTGTCAGGGGACAAGAAAACTAGTTCCAAGTAGTGGAACATGCCTATGCTCAATGAAAGGATATATGTGTAGTATAATGACACTCAGGGGAAGGTCTCCTCCCGGTAAAATGGGTGATCAAGTTGCAAAAGAAATGTAAAAGTCTCTTCTTGGCTATACATGAGACAAGCTCGGGATATATGGATGATAACTCAAAGTCAGGGAGTTGGTATAAAGCTCAAGAAGGCAAGAAAAACTCATGAAGATGCAATTTACAACTTGATATATACAAGGGAGTTTCAAGGAAATGGATAGCATAAAGTTCAAGAGGAGTATGAAGCTCTTGCTCAAAGACATGGAGGGACTAAAAAGGGACTCCCACATCCTAGTGTAGCATGTCAGCATGGGTACCAAATGCAAAAGAGGATCTAACTAGGGAACCTATGTATAGAAAATTTATACCATTCAAATAACGCCACTTCTAACATCACCATGAAGGTTCAGTCACCATCATGGAATGGGTTTGTACCTAAGTTTAAGATGAAACAGTCATAAGTCAATGAAAAACACAAGTGGATGTGAAATCCTCACCTATATGCTAGTTTAGACATGATACCTATAATAGGCATGAATGGATCAAAGAATCATTCAAACCATGCTCAAAACAGGCTCCTAGAACATAATATTAGCCCAAATGGTCCAAAATGGTCGGAAACAATAAAAAACTAAAGGAATTGGGTAAAAATTTCAAAACATTTTCAATAAAATAGTGAAAAAATAAAAAATTTCATACCATTTTGAAAATTCACCCACCATAGTGCTTTTGTATCTAGAATTTCAATAGCCGATTTCAGGAGCATCATTCGACGAAATCACTACACGTTTGGTCCAGGTAATTACTCATGCCGTCCTCTTTCAGTTTGAGGCATCGATTTTTAGTTTTAATGGTCAATTTTTTTATTTAATCCATCGCAAATAGTGCATTCGTCCCACATTGAAATCAGGTATTTTTTCGTGTATAGGGATAGGTATAAGTGGAAACAACTACGTTACCCGCGTATGTATGAGGTTTTTTTGCAAGCAATCGCATACAAGGCTGCAAACATGATTTTCAAGGGAAAACACTCATGAAATTTGGTAATGTTTGTGCACGATGGTGCTAGAATGGAGAGACACAAAACATGGTGATGTTGAAGACGTCGTGGAAGCTGACCCCATGGATGAACAAGCGCTGAGGGATTGTGGGTTATACAAATTTTGGCTCCTTGGAAGCTTAAGAGAAAATACAAGGCTACTCTAGCTGCTAGTGGATTACTGGGATCCAAAATATGAGACCTTTCACTTTGATGGCATGTCAATCAGCCTCGAAGTTGAGGACATATACTTTATCATAGGTTTTTCCTGTCGAGGGGAGGTGGTGAACCTCCAATCCCCCAGGCCAAGAGGTGGGTTGGATATAGAGGAGTACATAGTTTTGTATCATCCTTCCTGATATAGAGAAGGTTGGGAGTCAAATACTAACAAACAAAGTCCAAAACCAGGGGTTGAAAGCCATACTATTGGAATTAGGTAGGATTGTAGGTTTAGCATCATTCCACCAGGCCTCAAGGCCAATGATGTTCTATTCCATAGAGTGCATGCAACCTACTATATATGAATGGAATACCTCATTGTTGAGTAACATGAAGCAACAACTCAATGGCTGGAAGATGGGAATGGTACAGAACTTTGGGTTTGACAGCATACTGAGTGCATTATTTTTCGAGTGGGTACCTGGGATAAGCCCTAGAGTTGACATTGATCCACATGGAGTTAGGGATCCGGCTCAGCTACGCTGGGCCAATGTCATACGAGGAATGGGAGGGGGAAGGGTGGCTAACCCCTATCCAACAGACTTCTTTCTCTAGTTCCAGAGACATATCATCGCCGTAGATGACTACTCCTATGTAGGGATAGACTTCCGCGGAGATCCAGACATGCCCCTACCACTAGGAGCATCATATGGAGACATAGGTAATGAACCCCAAATCACTTTTGTTTTTTTAATTATTAATTTTTTTTGTGTTTTTTGATATATGAAATCAAAAGACGTGTTTTTGGTGTGACAACACATAATGATACTCGGTCATGTACATGCAGATGTGGGACCATGATGGCCAGAAGGATTTCCTCGTCATCGACAGAGGGGAAGGGGTGATGAGATCATGGGTGTGGATGCAGAGTGGATGCTCCATAGCATCTACATGAACTTCGTTCACTTAACATAGAGGGTTCCCATGGCGCAAGTCGAGGACTTTCTTGAGGCCATGCAGCTCCAGGTGGTTGGAGTACCATGGGAATGGCTTCGGTTATTTCACCAGCTAGCTAGAGCCGTGGTGTACTACCATGAACAACACCCTCCTCCACCTTAGGCTTAGAGACCTGGGTGTATATTTTTTGTATGACTGTGTAGTATATTTTGGTGGCTCGAAAGCCCCAGTTTTGTATATGACACTTATATATTATGATGTCACCTTTTTGGACTTAATGAAAAATATTTATGATGATCAATTATTATTCTACTTACATGTGTAAAATGTGTTTGTGAAATGATTTTATCATCTGTGAAACAAATTCCAATCTAGTACATAGTTAGGATATGAATCAACAGTTTGATTAAAATTTCTTGTAATGTGCATGTATGTTATGCTCTCAAATTGTCATTCTAACAATATTACATGCAAGAATATTCATAACAATGTCAGATCCCTAACATGATACAAGCCATTAAGTTGTGATACCACTAACTATGAATCAAGATGTACCTCAAGAGAAGGAACACCATGTGAAATGACATCACCCAATAAATCAGTCACGACACTATATTCAACAAAATTATTTGATGAAGGTCGTAAACATACACCTCCTAAAGACAACACTTGACTCGTAGGAGTATAAATCACCCAAGCAACCGAAGCTGAGTTTTGAGTGTGGCGGCTAGCACCATCAGCGAATCCTATTTAAACCGAAGACTCCATCAACATCTGCCATAACAAACAAAGGCTAATCAACAAACCTGATCACCATAAGAAGACCAAACTATGCTATGAAAAATGTACAATAATATACAATGAATCATCCCTGGCTAAAGATCATGCATAGTACTTTTTAATATAGAGCTCATTTCTAGGCTCCTTCAAGGTCATTCCTTCATAATCAACCAACTCATAAGATAATTTCTCTAAGACACGCTTGACCACGTAAGGACCATGCCACATAGGGTCAAATTTTCTTTCTCCCAAGGGTTCCTTAGCTTGATCCCACAAAAGGACCAAGTCACCTTCACTATACATCCTAAGACGAAAAAAATTATCATACTGGACCTTAACACGATGCTTTTTAACTTCAAGAGCCACTAAATAATCTCAATGCTGCTCCAAGTGGACCACACACTCTTCTAATGCGGAATTATCTGGTAAAAGATCCACAACTAGCTTCAAAGAAGGGAGTTTGAATTCAATCGATAATACAAATTCCACCCCATGTAGAAGCTGATAGGGAGAAAAAATGGTGGAAGTCTTGACTGCAGTCCTATAGGGCCATAAAGCAGGATACAACATGATATGCTAATTAGTCTTTCTTTGTGCGATAGTTCATTGGAGAATGGACTTAAGTGACTTTTTCACTGATTCAACCTATCCATTCGCTTGAGGATAATAAGAAGAGGAAATCTCTTCCTTATATCCTAACTTCAAAGACAACTATTCCATCATTTTGTTATTAAAGTGTCTGTCATGGTTAGTGACAAGATCCCTCGAAATGATAAACCAGGTGATAATCTGGTTAAATGTTAGAATAATCAACCCATAGTATGCACGTAACGGGAAAGACAACCCAGACCGAGATCCTTAAAGCAGGTTCCAAGCTGTTTGGGATGGTTGCTTCCGACAGGTTTAAAGGCTCTGTTAGCCTGAAAGTCTAAAACTGAAACGAAACTATTGTTAAATTTATT
>LPNX010236224.1:0-35829 GCA_001517045.1 Pseudotsuga menziesii
TCACTTCATCACAGTCGTTCAATTTAATCCAGGTGAAACAGAAGAGACGAGGAAACAACCCATTAATACAGAGCATCAAAGATGAATTCTATATCAACTTTAGAAAAAAAATGTATAAAATATCTGAAATGATGACCAGAGCATAAACATATGAATTCTAATCACCCAACGTTGTATTCCAGATACGAAGAAGAAACAAAATGAAGTGTTACACTAGGAAAATACAATCACAAAACAAAAGAAGCACAGACTGTGATATCAATGACACGGGAATCTCAAATAAAACCCTCATGCATTCACTTTGTTATTCAAAAATATATGTTCTCCAAAATCATTGCACAATACGATGGGTTCCAACCCCCATCTCCTAAAAAAGATGCCAATATATACATAAAATAATAGATCTTCCAAGAAGAGTCATAACTGAATGATCGGCTTAATTTATAGTCTTGTAACTAAACCCCTAACTTCTAGGAATAAATTACAGCTCCAATCCTAACAGATCATAAAGTAAAAATCAACTTGATAATAGGTCTTCACCAAGTCAGCTCCTCGGTGTACAACGCCTGTCTCTACGAATGAAGTATGTATTTCGTTTTTCCAAACCTCTCCACGGATTTCCACTGCTCTGCGCTCGGGGTGTCACATTCCATCATCTCTCTAATCGATACTTCAAGCTCCATGTAAGCTTCATATGACACCTTAGGCAATCCCTTTCTGACAATCAGGAACTTTTGTAGAATCTCAAAATCTTCTGTCAATTTATCCACAATAGTTTTCCCAGTTAGGCCTTTTTCCAAGTCATCAAACTTGGAATGGTCCATGCGACTCTGAACTAGCAAGTTGTGATAATGCTCTTGAGAAAACAGCCGCCCTTCTACGTCCCAAAAGGAAGGCAGACCATCCTCGAATAGCTCCTTGAAAACCTGCTTGAAGTTATTAACCTGTGCAGCCATTTCATCAGCTCGGTCCTGGACCGTCTTCATTAAATGATGTTTGTGGATAAATTTATTAGCCCACAGCACTATGGAAATCCTGTCTTTTATCCCCATATCATGTAATTTCTGATATGTCAGTGAATTTAAAAATTTCAGCGCATTCTGAGCTATGGTGATGGGCTTTCTTTCCATATGTTCATTCACTAACTTTAATCTTTGGTGGGCCAAATTGATCAAAATATTCTGATCATCAATGAAATTCAGATAATGCCGGAATTTGGTAATTTCTATAGACAGGGTGTCCCAAATAATGTGGTTTGCTCCTTGTAGGGGACCCTTACCTATGTTTTTCTCCTTCAATTCATTGAACTTCTTTTGCAATTGGTTTCTGTCTTGTAATATTTTGTTTTTACTTTCATTTATTTTGGCCAATTCAAACTTGATCTTTTCATTCTCTGTCTTCAGCTCTTTGATTTCTTCATCTTTTAAACTAACCTGGGACATAGCCACTAACAAATCATCCGCAGAAAAATCATCCAATGGCTTCTCGATATTCACAATGGACAGGTCTTCGCCGGTGGGAGTCTGACTCATTAACTCCTCCATAATCTCCTTCTCATCATTTTGATCCTTTTTCATGAAGGAAATTTGAGATAACAGTTCATTCCGTTCGGCCTCCCACCTGTCTTTTTCTTCCTGTAACTCAACATATCTCCCTTTATATTCCATCATCTCTTGATGGACCTTATCTTTCTCTTCTTGGAGAGCCAATAATTCAGAAGACTGAACATGCTCAGTACCTGGGATCTTCAATTTTTTCTTTAAAACTTGGAGCGCATTGTCCTTTTCCTCCAGCATTCTTCTGACTGCCTGGGTGTTATCTGTACTGACAATATCTGTTTGTAGTTTCTTAATCTAGATGGTGTTCGCCTTATTTTCGACTCTTTCATGTTTCAATTGAATCTCTAACTTATCTGTCAAAATTTGTAATTTATTTATCTTTACCATAGCTTGTAACAAGTCTGAATAAATGATATCACTGGTTTGTTTGTGAAGTTGTATCTTATCCGGTATACTGATCTTATCCAACCGGATCTCCATCTCTGACATCTTTTTGTCGTTTACCATGGCTAACTTGAACGTATTTCTTTCAGCATCTCTGGCAGAAATCAGAGATGTTTTTGGACTGTATAAATTTCTTACTCGCGGAAGCAAATTTCTCGTCTCTTCCAGAGACTGTTTTCTTTTCTCCATATAACTGGCTTTGAGTCCCTCCTTTGACTTAAAGACCGGGCTTAATTCTGAACCATCCACACTTTTAAAACAGAACTGATTTACTTGCACAGCCTTCATTGGAACTAGAGCAACCTTTTTGAAACCATCGGAAATTTCTTCATTTAAAATTTCACCACCTTGAAACAACTTTGCCTTTTTATGTGATCCATCTTCGTCAATTTCCATACTTTCGATTTCCCAGATTTGGGATGCTGTGACAGGTACAGTATGTGCATCTTCATCAAACCTTGAAATCTCGGTAAACTGCAACAAATTGGTTGTTTCAGCCAGACCTTCAATAAACTGGTGATCAAACGGTTTGTTCTTGTTAGCCTGCTTCCTCAAGGAGATTACATGGTGGGGATCATAATTTACTTTGGCTCATTTTGGAAATCCATATTCTCCAGCAATTTCTCTATGAACACTAAAGCACCTTTACTTTTGAAAATGAAAGAGCCGACCTTGAGGGGGATTTTAATATTTGAAGACTTTTTAAAAGCTCCAAAATGTTCTTCTTCAGACTGCAACCTTTGTCTCATGAATTCTAAAGAAAAAATCCTCAGGGTGAGGAAAGCAGGTAAATTATAAGGCTGCCCGATAAATACATATACCCTTAACATAGTAGAGTCTTTATGCAGGAACCAATCTCCAATTCGGTCTTCGGGTGAAGGCTGCATCAAATATTTCATCTCGTCCAAAACACGGGGCAATTCTTCATCAAACAAAATTTTATACAATTCCAACATAATCGAATTGGCAAATTCGAACATGTTGATTTGCTTAGGCAAATCAGAAGAACAAATAGTATTCAAAAACTGCAGCTTAGTGACATTGGAACATAACAGCATGTTGATTAACAAGTAGGTCTGAAATCTAAAGAACCGAACCTTTGGAAACTCACTCAACTGAAGATGGATTGCTTCAGCCAGGTACTCATCTAGACTAAACACAGGAATTGACTGAGATTCAGAGCCTAAGGAAATTATTTTCAATAAAAAACCAAGGATGACTTCGCCCACACGATAATCATCATCAAGACCCAATATTTGACAGACCAGAGATACTACCAATTGGACTTCATTTTTAAAAATTTGCACAGGGTAAGGCAAGGAAAGACCATCTAAAGATTGACCTTCTTTCAGAATACTAGACAGGAATTGGCAACAGATTTCAGTTTCACACTTCTTGTAAAATTCAGCAAGGACCGACTCATTCACTGACTCACGGTTATCAGAGTAATTTTCAGGCAAATTGAGGTTCTCGCGGATGACTGTGGCATTAAATTTACAAAGTATTCGGGACATGGACTGACTCACGATAATCCTCTGAGAAGGGGAGTAGTTAACAGCACACCATTCTGCCAATTCTGGGAAATGGAGGGTTTGTTCGAGGGCGAAGTAATACAGAAAAGATTTACATACATTCAATATGTCATTTCCTTGTGAATTGTAATACCACAATCTTTCTTTACTGATGGACACGCTTCCTATAGATAGGAAGGGGTCACATACGCCCCTGTTTCTGTCGACCAAATAATCCTCTCTGTCATCAATAACACGCCCAGACCCTTGTGATTCTTTCTCCTGGTCCATAATTCAGTGATAAATGGCAATTAAACTGACGAATTATGGGTGTTTCAAGCCTTACCTGTTAACTACAGCGGTGTGTTTGAAAATGATAGTCAAATGTTGACGAATCCGCATGTCTCTTTCACCCATTCGGAGCCAACAAAACACCCACGGGACAAGTCAACTTCCTTTTATAAGACCCCACTCCGGAGCGTTCCTTAGGCAGTTTGCACGAAACCACTTTAGCCTCTGGAGTATGCCACAATTTTCCACGTGGACAGCGGTTTATATTCCGCGACCACCCTCTACCTTTATCCGCCGTGTGCTTCCACACTCCGGACCCATTTGAAACCGTTGATCTAATTCACCTTTAATTTCCAACCTTTGGATTAAGTGCCACATACCCCATTCCACCGGGCGTCCTGGTCGTAACCACCATGCAAGTCTTCACTCCGGATGTATCCCCAACCGTCGATGTGATAAACTTTATTTATCCGCCGTTAGATTAGATGGCACATATCCAATTCCTCTAGGCTTCCCGATCTTATCTCTCGCGTAAGTTTATGTTTCGGAATCGTTTACGACCATTGATGTGATCGACCTTTATTTGCCAACGTCAGATTGGGTGGCACGTATCCAATTCCGCTGGGCTCCGTTGTTTTAACCATCGCGCATGTTCATAAAGCGGAACTTATACGGGCCGTGGATCTCATCCATATGGATCAATGACCGTTGCTCCATATATTACCTTAACCACCCGCCTACGCTTATCCCGCTCGCATCTTTTGAAGAGCGGAGATAATATAAGCCGTTGATTTTCTCCTTTCTGCCTCGCATCGTAGGATCTTTTGATAACTTGGTCATTTTTTTCCTATCATCATACTCTTATAATATAACTTTTAACCAAGATTCGACAAGCAACTATTGTTTCTCCTTCATCATGGTCTTTTCATCCCCCTGCTAAATAGATGTGTTAACAACTGGCTCCATCTGGGGATGATATCCTCCTTGTGAGGTATCAAAGAACTCGTAGACCTGGTGCCTTCTTTTGATTTTTCATAATAACTTCTACAAAACTCATCTTTTTGCTTTTCATAGATATATCATTTTTATATATTTTTAGAAAAGGAATGGTATGCTTCGTGAATCTTAGGGCTTTCACCGCGAGCTTCAAATACACTCAGCTTACCATTCATGCTAACTTGTAAAGAAAAAATAAGTATTTACAGGCTATGATTCAAATTTTACCTTCTCCTTAGGATAGGTAATGCTTCAGATACCTTCCATTTACAGGGTTGCTCTCTAGAAGAACCCCATTTGTATAGTCTAGAAGAAATGCGTTTTGCCCTCTGTATCCAGCAACAATATAAGGTCCTACCCACATAGGATCAAATTTTCCATGCTTGTCTTCATTAGGAGCATCCCACTTCAAAACCAGGTCACCAATTTGAAACTTTTCTTCCTTGATTCTTCTGTCAAAAGTATTTTTCATTTTCTCCTGATGTGACTGCACTTTGTCATAAGCTTTATTTCTCCGTTCTTCTAGTTTGATGATCTGATTTATCCTTCGCTGTATGTGATTTGGTTCTTCTTACTGATCTTGGAAATATCTCATAACTGGAACCCCTAATGACGTTGGAAAAACCACTTCATCCCCATACACCAGCTGGAACGGAGACATGCCGATTGCCCTTTTATTGCTAATCTTGTCGGCCCATAGAGCGTATTTTAGTTTGGTGTGCCAGGACCTCTTATTATCCTCCAACGGCTTCTTGATGATCCTTACTAGGCTCTTATTTGAAGATTCAGCTAACCCATTTCCTTGGGGATAATAGGCAGTTGAATGATTGAGAGTTATGTGATACTTATGACAAAAATTAATCATTTTCCTGGATTTGAAAGCAGCTGCATTATCTGTTACTATCCTTTTTGGGCACTCGAATCGAGCCAATATGTTTTCTTCAAGAAAATCCATGATCACGTCTTCAGTGGCTCTCCTGGTAGGAATTGATTCTATCCATTTAGTAAAATAGTCAGTGGCTGTCAAAATCCACCTGTGCTGACCTGAGGAATTGGGGTTTATTTCACCAATAAAATCCAAACCCCACTACTGGAAAGGAGCTTCTACTGTTATCGGGTTTAAAGGGAGAGGAAGTACCTTTCTCTTTCCATCAAAAATTTGGCATCGATGGCACTTACTGGTCTCTTTATACACATCTGAAAATAATGAAGGCCAAGAATAGCCTGCTCTTAGAATTTTATTAGCAGTCACTTTCCATGAATGATGTCCTCCACAGTCTCCCGGATGAAATTCTTTGGTAATTTGCTGAGCTTCATCTTCCAAAAGACAATTCAACAACACTCCTCCAGGGTCTTTCCAATAAAGATATCGATTTATGATACAAAATTTAGCAGCTTTCAACTTTACAAACCTGGCTCTCGACTTACTCAATCCCTCAGGCGCTTGCAAATTTCGAAGAACATATACAATATCAGAATACCATGAGGAAGCCACAAAATCAACCATTACTTCTACCTCCGTATCCAACTGATTAGCTTGATGAGAAATGAAATTAATTTGCAAAGTTTCACCATTGGAATTAGCCATCATTTTAGCTAATCCTTGTCCTTTAATCAATTTGGTAGGCTTTATTTCGATATCATACTCCAATAATGTAGCAATCCATTTTGCTCTCTTGCCTTCTGGATCTGGTTGAGTCAGGATTCCCTTTACTGCAGCAGATGGAACATGAGCAATTATATGTGAATGTAAAATATATATTCTGAAATACTTCAATGCTTTAATTAAAGCACACACTTGTTTCTCCATAATATCATATTTCAATTCACCATCCCTCAACATTTTGCTGAAGAATGCTATGGGTTGTTCCAAGTTCTCGTCATTTTTCTGCAATAAAACAGCCGCTATAGTATATTCTGAAGCATATGAAAATATTGAGAATTCTTTAGTAAAATCAAGAATCACTAATACAGGAGCCTCTGTAATTGCCTTCTTGATTTCCCAAAAGGACTGTCTAGCTTCAGTATTCCATTTTATTTCATGCCCCCTTTTCAACATATTGGTGATGTTCATTAGAATCTCAGCAAAACTTGGCACAAACCTTCTCAGAAAATTCACCTGCCCCATGAAAGATTGTATCTCCTTTTTGCTCCGTGGTTCACCTACTTTCAAAATGGCACTTACCCTCTCAGGATCAATCTTTATGCCATCTTTGGATATTATATGGACCAACAATTTTCCCTCTTCTAATGCAAAGTTGGATTTCTTTGGATTCAACGATATACCAAACTTTCTACATTTCATGAACACTTTTTCTAGATGACGCAGATGCTCCCTCTCAGACTTGGAGTAGACTGTGATATCATCCATGTAGATCACTACAAAATTTCCAATTTCCCCTGTAAAAGTGATGTCCATAGCTCGCTGGAAAGTGGCCCCTGCATTCATCAAACCAAAAGGCATCTTTGCATACATAAAGGTGCCCCAAGGTGTAGTAAAGGCAGTTTTCTCCTGATCTTCTGGTAGCACCTTGATCTGATTATACCCGGAAAAACCATCCAGCATTGAAATCCTTTCAGCTCGCACCACTTGTTGCAATATATGATCCATATTGGGTAGAGGATAATTATCTTTCATGGAGACCTTATTCAAATTGCGGAAATCTATGCACAATCTTATCTCTCCGTTCTTTTTCCTGATAGGAACCAAGTTTGCAACCCATTTTGAAAACCTCAGCGTTACAATGATCTTGGCATCAAATAGCTTTTTGATTTCTTTCTCAATAATAGGCAGCAGTTTAGGATTTATTCTTTTGAGCTTCTGTTTAAAAGGTCTCTCCCCAGGTTTTATAGGAATGGTATGTTGTATGATAGAGGTATCATACTCTTTGAGATCCTCATAACTCCAAGCAAAGACGTCTATATATTTTTTCATTAATTTCACATACTCTTCTTTTTCTTTTTCAGGTAATTTCTTGGACAACTTCACAATCTTAGGATTTTCATTGGTACCAATATTCTTGTCTTCGACAGCATCGTCAATAGGCTTCACTTTTGGATTTTTAGCCCCATCATTTTGATCAAAAATCTTTTCTAAAGGGATTAGTCCTCTTGGTATGAAATTTTTTTTTAGCTGGATGATATCCTTACCGCCTAAGGTCCCTTTCATATTTTTAGTGTTATTCCCTTCCTCCTTAAGTTCTTTATCATCTTGAATACTCTCGTCGTTGTCATTCTCGGTGTCAATAGGAGTATTCACAAATTTTTCTGAGAGTTCCAGGAATCTTCTGATTTGCATATCATCCTCGAACACTTGCCAATATTTAGAGTTATCAGGAATAGACGGTCTATTCACAATTTCCACCTGGTATTCCCTCTGATCAGCAACAGGGACTTCAAATTTTCCAGCAGCCACAGCTAAAGAATCAGCTACCAAATTTTCGAGTCTGGGAACTACTTGAATTGTATGCTCTGTAAAGAAATTTCTCAACATATCCCATACTTCATTTCTATAAGCCCTCATTCGAGGATGCCTGGTTTGATAGCTTTCATTTATTTGGTTTATCACCAGCTTAGAATCTCCTAAGATTCTTATTTTTTGAGCTCCTAAATCTCTTAAAGCATGCAATCCCAATAATAGAGCTTCATATTCTGCCACATTATTTGTACATTCAAATGTCAATTTGTATGACAAGGCTTTGAAATCTCGAATAGGTGAAATTATGTACACACTGGCTCCAGCACCTATCTTTGCAGCAGACCCATCAAAGTACATAATCCACTGGCCTTCTCCTTTTTGCTTTGCTTCCAAAGCATCATGTTCTATCACTTCCTTTTCCTTATTCTCTTCAGACTTCTTCTACAAAGCCTCTTCTACATCATGTGGAACAACATCATTAAAGAAAATGGAGGACCCCAAATCGGTATCAACAGCATAAATGTGATGAATCTCAGGTCTATCCTGACTGCTTACTACATATGGAGTTCTCTTTTCACTATATAATCTTATGTCCCCATCTCGAATAGGAATCATGGCATACGACATATCCATCTGTAAACTACCTTTCAATTTGGAAGTCCAGGATCTTGACAACAGTACCCCAAATTTTGGTGGGATATCTGCCACTACCACATCCATAACTATAGTTTTAGAAGGCAATTTGTTTAGGGTTACCACCATGTCTTTAATTAATCCAAGGAATTTTACTCTCTTAGAATCAAAAGAGTACAGATCTTTATAAGGTCTTGTGACTTCCAATCCCAGACTTTCTACCATTCCCTTGGGCATTAGATTATGCGATGCCCCTGAATCCAGCATAGCATTATGCACCACTTTATCATGCACATTTAGACTTAAATAGAAAGGAGGAACTTCTTCACCTTCCATATTTTCAAATTTTGATACAAATGAAATAGCGGGATTATCATCATTCAGTTCTAAAATGTCAGACTGCCATTCCCCTTGACTTTTGACCATTTTTACGATAGTATCCATGTATTCAGTGTTTCTCAACAATTCGTTAAACGGAACATAGATTTTTAGCTTTGAAAGCTCATTTTGTAAATTAAAACCAGCACTAATCTTTTCCACATCAACCGGAGTCGCCTTCTTTATTATTTTATCCCTTTGTACATTATTTTCAACCTCTTTATTTACAAAAGATTCTTTTTGTAGTTCTTTTCCCTTTTCTACATTTAAAGAACTAGAGGAAGGCTGATTTGGGTTCGCCTTCCCTTTATTTATGAGGACATCCCTATTCCTCAATCTGATTTTCCTCTGCACATCATCCATAGTGTGCAAATATCCTCTTTGACACAGCTCGTTCTCCATTTCAAAATCTTCATTCCCACCTTCATGTTCGAACATGTTATGCTCCTCTTCGGTGAGATATATCTCTGAATCCTGCTCTCCAAAAAGGTGAATTTCATTTTCAGCTGGGTCTTCTTCATCAGCAACATAGTTTTCAGGAAAAGGTGGCTGAATTGGCTGTTCTTCCTGATTTCTTGGATTTCTCATGTCTCTCTGTCGGTTTTGGGGAGGGGCAGGGGGATTGGGTCTTCTAAAATTTGGATTCCTGATTTGGGGATCCCCTTGCTCTCTGTTGAAAGGCCTAGTATCCATAGTTAATCTATCCATCAACTTTTCCATGGTTTTCAACATCATTTCAAATTTAACATCAGCAGAAGAGGATGAAGTAGAAGGCAAATTCTCTTCTTTTCTCCTCCTATCCAAATCCCTATGCTTCATCTTTCCACTCGCCATCATGTTGGCTTCCACTTCTAGGGCATCAGTAAACATGGCAGCAAGAGTTGCCGATTTGCTCTCCTGTAATGAGAATGCAAAATCATTATCAAAGGCCCCGGCATAATGTAGTTTAGCAGCTGCAGGAGAAGGTTTTATATCTTCTGGAATAGAGTTGTAAGCCCTCATGAATCTGCTTGAAAATTCATGAACAGATTCGAAACCCCCTTTTTTGAGACTGTTATACTGAGATAAAAGCTGTAGAGGATTCTGTTTATCATCCCACTTGTCCAGGAAAGCATTTTGGAAGGCCTGCAAAATTACTATAGACCCATTTGGCAAGTATTTGAACCACTTCTTTGCCTCTCCTGACAAATTTTGGGCAAATAACCGCATTTTAACATCAGGATAATCAACTTCTTCTAAGTCAATAAAATCTTCAAACTTGGCAACATGTTGTTTCACGGTTATGTCCCCTTCTCCATCAAACAAAGAAATTCTTTGGGAATAGTTCTGAGGGAGGTCATGTAACACAGCAGGCAAACGCAAGGGGGGAAATCTGGCTGCCATTGGTCTAGGTGGATTCGCAGGGATTGAAGAGGTTTGAGTATTCTAAGAGGTAAATGTTTCAGCCTTTGTGGTTTGTTGCAAATCTCTCCAAAGGGAGTCTAACAAGTAAGAGTCTAATCCACATGGATTAAACTCAGTATCCTTAAGGTCAAACTCAAATTTGGTTTTCAACAAATTTTTTCCAACGTTAACTTCCCATTTTGGATCAAAATGAGAATCTCGAGATGATGATGCACCAAACAAAGGAAAATCTATCTTTTCTTTATTTTTTCTTTTAAATAGCTTTTCTGGGTCTTCAAAACTTTATAAGACTTCGGTATCAGAGTTACCTCGAGTGTGTCTTCTCGAAGCTAGAATGACTCCTTAAGTTTTGAACAAGCTTCACAATGGAGTCGCCAGGGCAAATATACAACCTCTTCTACTGATAAAATTCCTGTTTGCCCACAGAAATCTTTCTTTAAGCTTTGTCGTTCTCCCAGGGCAGATATGCACTTTCGTTCCCCGGCAACGGCGCCAGTTTGTTAGCACTCAGAATGTACCCAGGTTGTAAAAGGTAAACTCCAAGGTAACAGCAAAACCACTTTAGAAAGAAACTGGTGTTTTCTTCCAGAGAGGGATCTCTCAATACAGATTTAACAGGACCATATATAAAACAACATTTAAAGATTTTTATGTATGGCCGAAACAATCACATAGCCATTGGGCATGGAGTCACATACGTATAAAGATATCACAAAGACATATACACGAGATTCATTAAGGGCAAGATAATCACTTCATCACAGTCGTTCAATTTAATCCAGGTGAAACAGAAGAGACGAGGAAACAACCCATTAATACAGAGCATCAAAGATGAATTCTATATCAACTTTAGCAGAAAAATGTATAAAATATCTAAAATGATGACTAGAGCATAAACATATGAATTCTAATCACCCAACGTTGTATTCCAGATACGAAGAAGAAACAAAATGAAGTGTTACACTGGGAAAATACAATCACAAAACGAAAGAAGCACAGACTGTGATATCAATGACACAGGAATCTCAGATAAAACCCTCATGTATTCACTTTGTTATTCAAAAATATATGTTCTCCAAAATCATTGCACAATATGATGGGTTCCAACCCCCATCTCCTAAAAAAGATGCCAATATATACATAAAATAATAGATCTTCCAAGAAGATTCATAACTGAATGATCGGCTTAATTTAGAGTCTTGTAACTAAACCCCTAACTTCTAGGAATAAATTATAGCTCCAATCCTAACAGATCATAAAGTAAAAATCAGCTTGATAATAGGTCTTCGCCTAGTCAGCTCCTCAGTGTATAACGCCTGTCTCTACGAATGAAGTATGTATTTCGTTTTTCCAAACCTCTCCACGGCTTTCCACTGCTCTGCACTCGGGGTGTCACATTCCATCATCTCTCTGATCGATACTTCAAGCTCCATGTAAGCTTCATATGACACCTTAGGCAATCCCTTTCTAACAATCAGGAACTTTTGTAGAATCTCAAAATCTTCTGTCAATTTATCCACAATAGTTTTTCCAGTTAGGCCTTTTTCCAAGTCATCAAACTTGGAATGGTCCATGTGACTCTGAACTAGCAAGTTGTGATAATGCTCTTGAGAAAACAATCGCCCTTCTACGTCCCAAAAGGAAGGTAGACCATCCTCGAATAGCTCCTTGAAAACCTGCTTGAAGTTATTAACCTGTGCAGCCATTTCATCAGCTTGGTCCTGGACCGTCTTCATTAAATGATGTTTGTGGATAAATTTCTTAGCCCACAGCACTATGGATATCCTGTCTTTTATCCCCATATCATGTAATTTCTGATATGTCAGTGAATTTAAAAAGTTCAGCGCATTCTGAGCTGTGGTGAGGGGATTTATTTCCATATGTTCATTCACTAACTTTAATCTTTGGTGGGCCAAATTGATCAAAATATTATGATCATCAATGAAATTCAGATAATGCTGGAATTTGGTAATTTCTATAGATAGGGTGTCCCAAATAATGTGTTTTGCTCCTTGCAGGGGACCCTTACCTATGTTTTTCTCCTTCAATTCATTGAACTTCTTTTGCAATTGGTTTCTGTCTTGTAATATTTTGTTTTTACTTTCATTTATTTTGGCCAATTCAGACTTGATATTTTCATTCTCTGTCTTCAGCTCTTTGATTTCTTCATCTTTTAAACTAACCTGGGACATAGGCACTAACAAATCATCCGCAGAAAAATCATCCAATGGCTTCTCAATATTCACAATGGACAGGTCTTCGTCGGTGGGAGTCTGACTCATTAACTCCTCCATAATCTCCTTCTCATCATTTTGATCCTTTTTCATCAAGGAAATTTGAGATAACAGTTCATTCCGTTCGGCCTCCCACCTGTCTTTTTCTTCCTGCAACTCAACAGCTCTTTCTTTATATTCCATCATCTCTTGATGGACCTTATCTTTCTCTTCTTGGAGAGCCAATAATTCAGAATACTGAACATGCTCAGTACCTGGGATCTTCAATTTTTTCTTTAAAACTTGGAGCGCATTGTCCTTTTCCTCCAACATTCTTCTGACTGCCTGGGTGTTATATGTACTGACAATTTCTGTTTGTAGTTTCTTAATCTGGATGGCATTCGCCTTATTTTCGACTCTTTCATGTTTTAATTGAATCTCTAACTTATCTGTCAAAATTTGTAATTTATTTATCTTTACCATAGCTTGTAACAAGTCTGAATAAATGATATCACTGGTTTGTTTGTGAAGTTGTATCTTATCCAGTATACTGATCGTATCCAACCGGATCTCCATCTCTGACATCTTTTTTTCGTTTACCATGGCTAACTTGAACGTATTTCTTTCAACATCTCTGGCAGAAATCAAAGATGTTTTTGGACTATATAACTTTCTTACTCGCGGAAGCAAATTTCTCGTCTCTTCCAGAGATTGTTTTCTTTTCTCCATATAACTGGCTTTGAGTTCCTCCTTTGACTTAAAGATCGGGCTTAATTCTGAACCATCCACACTGTTAAAAGAGAACTGATTTACTTGCACAGCCTTCATTGGAACTAGAGCAACCTTTTTGAAACCATCAGAAATTTCTTCGTTTAAAATTTCACCACCTTGAAACAACTTTGCCTTTTTATGTGATCCATCTTCGTCAATTTCCATACTTTCGATTTCGGACAGACTTCTCTTAATCATAATACTAGTACCCTCTATTGTTTGGGATGCTGTGACAGGTACCGTATGTGCATCTTCATCAAACCTTGAAATCTCGGTAAACTGCAACAAATTGGTTGTTTCATCCAGACCTTCAATAAACTGGTGATCAAACGGTTTGTTCTTGTTGGCCTGCTTCCTCAAGGAGATTACATGGTGGGGATCATAATTTATCTTTGGCTCCTTTTGGAAATCCATATTCTCTAGCAATTTCTCTATGAACACTAAAGCACCTTTACTTTTGAAAATGAAAGAGCCGACCTTGAGGGGGAATTTAATATTTGAAGACTTTTTAAAAGCTCCAAAATGTTCTTCTTCAGACTGCAACCTTTGTCTCATGAATTCTAAAGCAAAAATCCTCGAGGTGAGGAAAGCAGGTAACTTATAAGGCTTCCCGGTAAATCCATATACCCTTAACACAGTGGAGTCTTTATGCAGGAACCAATCTCCAATTCGGTCTTCGGGTGAAGGCTGCATCAAACATTTCATCTCGTCCAAAACACGGGGCAATTCTTCATCAAACAACATTTTATACACTTCTGACATAATAGAATTGTAAAATTTGAACATGTTGATTTGCTTAGGCAAATCAGAAGAACAGATAGTATTCAAAAACTGCAGCTCAGTGACATTGGAACATAACAGCATGTTGAACAAGTAGGTCTGAAATCTAAAGAACCGAACCTTTGGAAACTCACTCAACTGAAGATGGATTGCTTCAACCAGGTACTCATCTAGACTAAACACAGGAATTGACTGAGATTCAGAGCCTAAGGAACTTATTTTCAATAAAAAACCAAGGATGACTTCGCCCACGTGACAATCATCATCAAGACCCAATATTTGACAGACCAGAGATACTACCAATTGGACTTCATTTTTAAAAATATGCACAGGGTAAGGCAAGGAAAGACCATCTAAAGATTGACCTTATTTCAGAATACTAGATAGGAATTGGCAACGGATTTCAGTTTCACACTTCTTGTAAAATTCAGCAAGGACCGACTCATTCATTGACTCACGGTTATCAGGGTAATTTTCAGGCAAATTGAGGTTCTCGCGGATGACTGTGGCATTAACTTTACAAAGTATTCGGGACGTGGACTAACTCATGATAATTATCTGAGAAGGGGAGTAGTTAACAGCACACCATTCTGCAAATTCTGGGAAATGGAGGGTTTGTTCGAGGGCGAAGTAATACAGAAAATATTTACATACATTCAATATGTCATTTCCTTGTGAATTGTAATACCACAATCTTTCTTTACTAACAGACACGCTTCCTATAGATAGGAAGGGGTCACATACGCCCCTGTTTATTTCAACCAAATAATCCTCTCTGTCATCAATAACACACCCAGACCCTTGCGATTCTTTCTCCTGGTCCATAATTCAGTGATAAATGGCAATTAAACTGACGAATTATGGGTGTTTCAAGCCTTACCTGTTAACTACAGCGGTGTGTTTGAAAATGATAGTCGAAGGTTGACGAATCTGCATGTCTCTTTCACCCATTCGGATCCAACAAAACACCCACGGGACAAGTCAACTTCCTTTTATAAGACCCCACTCCGGAGCGTTCCTTAGGCAGTTTGCACGAAACCACTTTAGCCTCCGGAGTATGCCACAATTTGCCATGTGGACAGCGGTTTATATTCCGCGACCACCCTCTACCTTTATCCGTCGTGTGATTCCACACTCCGGACCCATTTGAAACCGTTGATCTAATTCACCTTTAATTTCCAACCTTTGGATTAAGTGCCACATACCCCATTCCGCCGGGCGTCCTGGTCGTAACCACCATGCAAGTCTTCGCTCTGGAGGTATCCCCAACCGTCGATGTGATCAAATTTATTTCTTCGTCGTTAGATTAGATGGCATGTATCCAATTCCGCTGGGCTTCCCGATCTTATCTCTCATGTAAGTTTATGTTTCAGAATCGTTTACGACCATTAATGTGATCGACCTTTATTTTCCAGCCGTCAGATTGGGTGGCACGTATCCAATTCCGCTGGGCTCCGTTGTTTTAACCATCGTGCATGTTCATAAAGCGGAACTTATACGGGCTGTGGATCTCATCCAGATGGATCAATGACCGTTGATCCATATATTACCTTAACCACCCGCCTACGCTTATCCCGCTCGCATCTTTTGAAGAGAGGAGATAATATAAGCAGTTGATTTTCTCCTTTCCGCCTCGCATCGTAGGATCTTTTGATAACTTGATCATTTTTTGCCTATCATCATACTCTTATAATATAAATTTTAACCAAGATTTGACAAGCAACTATTATTTCTCCTTCATCACAGTCTTTTCATCCCCCTGGTAAATAGATGTGTTAACATCCCCTCTAGAAATCTTCACGAGCATGGGAATGCCTACCTCGTTTGTATAAAAAAAAATACTCTTGGTTATCGCTCCACCAACAAATTTCCCTCTAAAAAAGGGATTATTCATCCACCTATGTTTCAAACACTTTGAAGAACAACATAGAGAACAAAAAAAATGATGATGCATTATCGGCTCTGCAATACCCTCCGAACCTTATACATCAAGGTGCATCTTTTAATGCTTAAATCTCACACACATGTGACTTTTTTACAATGTACATAGTAAAGCATCATCAACATAGAGCATGCATCCCATTGAAGACATCCTCATCATATACAAGAAGAAGCATGAGTCTAAGAATTCCTAAAAGTATTCAAAATACAAAACCGCATGAACAACTGTTTGCTTATATGTGCTACCGTGCGTGTTGCCAATTCAACAACTGCACAACTAACACAGTTTTCCCTTCGAGATCTACGCGACTGATAGAAATGGTGGTATATCACCCACTAATGGAACATTAAATACTCATGAAAGCTCCATTACCTCCAAGAATTCAAACTTTGGCTCCTCACACATTTGGGTTCATTGAATGTCCCCCCTTTGTGTAATTTGGAGCTAGATCATGGATCATTGGGTTCACATTTGGATCTTGTTATTTCTTGGAAACCTATTATACTATAAAAGGAACCCATGGGATTGCTTATTGTAAGAATGAATCAAAGAAATGTTATGTTGTTGGAATTGTGCTAGAGCTCCTCCATAGATCACCTCTTCCCTCTTGTTTATCATTTACCAAGCTCTCTTGCCACCTTCCTCCAAGGGGCAAGTGTTCTTCTCATTTTTTCTTCAAGCCATTTGACATCTAGTGTGGACTAAATAGACCTCCCTTAGAGGGATTTTTTTCCTTCATTTGGATCTCACGTCTCCAAGGTGTTGTGCATGCTAAACCGTTGGGAAATACAAGAAGTGGTTTGGCATCTATTGGTTGTTGGAGTTTGCATTTCTACCCCTTTGATATTTATTTAATTTTGTTTTTATTTTTCTTTGGTTTGGTCTTATTTCACTAACAACCATTTGTAATATCACTTAGAGCACTCCCCCACCACAAAGAGGCACCTAATACTAAATCCTTCTTGCAACCTACAAGTCTTTTTCCCTCACCAAGTGGGAAGGATTCACTCTTGTACAATATTTTTCACAACAATTATTAAGCATAAATTTATCTGAGAGAATAAACAATTTTCATGTATAATGAAATATATATTAGAATGGGATAAGGGCGCTCAGCCATAAAATAGGTGCAAGAGACAACTTTGTCGAGGCTATGAATCCTTACGGGCAACAGATATTTGTATGTAGTGTAAGATATGTGGAAAACACATTTTCACCTATATAACATTGTTACTTACCCTTTGTGTAATGCCTCAAGTAAGCATTATGGATACCATCCTGAAAAATGGACCTCATAACTCAATTCTTAGAGAGTAGCTATGAAATTCTAACTCAAACCATTAATTTTTAACACTTTGAAAGTATAAAAAACTGATTATATACAACTATTGAAAGTCACTTTGATGTTCTTGAAGCCTTACCTTGGAATTTGGATAAGTTCATTTTAGTATGAAGGATATACAAATGATACTATAACTCCTCCACTGTTAGATCACCCTCGGCTGGTTAGTGGAACCCATTGTAATTCAGTAAAGATTTTCTAAGAGACTAAGGGATTAAGAATTTTGTTTTAAAGATTGTGGATTCTACCAATCTATCACCCATTGGTGTGCATGCAATCATGCTCCCCGTTAGTTTTTAAGATACTAATGGGGTCCCCTCCTTTTGAATTTTAGACCTTAAGACACTTTTATTTTTTCCCGAGGATTGTTGAGTATTAATAGCAACTTCGTCCATCCTTGGGAGAAACCTCCAAAGTTTTTGAATTTTCATCTTAAGTGTGGAAGTTTGTAATAAACTTACTGCATGTTGTGACCAATGTTCCCTAAAACACCTACACGTTGCAGACGAGCTTCCCAAAAATAACCAAAGCAATCTCTGTGATCACAATTGCTACAAGGAATAAACAAATTTGTTGATTATCCTTTCCCTTAGTAGTTGCATCCAATAACTAGCCTACCTGCAAACTGTTGTGGAAAGTGTTAGATTTTAACATTAAGCTAACATAACATTAGGATCTTTAAACTGAGAGAACAACAAGCACAGCAATCAAACACAAGAGACAATGAACACAGTTTTTTTCCTTGGGGAAACCATAAATGGAGAAAACCCCGCAACTTCCTCAAAGATAGAATCAACACCAAAGTGAAACCCAAAAATAGTAAGACAATCTCCCGACAGCAGTAAGATCTTTCCTCTTGCCCCAGTGTATTTCTCTTCCTCAGCTATGTGCTACAACTGAGTGTGGATGTGATTTGTGATAAATAGAGAGGTCACCTCTCTATTTATACTAATTCCCAACATGACTAAAACCCTACTAGGGCCGACCTCACTAGGAGAGTCTAATAACCCTAGTGCCCCGGAACTGCGGGGACTTTAACCCTTATACAATAGGAGGGCTACCCACAATGACTTGACATGATTTGTTTACATTATAGATTCTCCCGATAGGAACATAAGGGCATGGCATGACACAAGTACATCCCAGAATAAACATCGGGTTACAATAGATAAGAAATACAAGTGAATTCATTCCAAAGTTACAATTACATCAACACTCCCTCTTAACTAGGAAGGTATTCTCCTGACACAATTTTCATCACTGGTCTTCTTCTCTGAATCATATCGTCATATGTATCTTCGAGTCATCTTCGTCTTCAAGTCATCTTCATCTTCGAATATGGATCATCATCACTGGATCTGGATCATCTCTAGAGCATCATCTCTGGATCTGGATCATCACTCGATCTGGATCATCTCTGGAGCACCATCTCTAGATCTGGATCATCACTCGATCTGGATCATCTCTGGATCTGGATCATCACTCGATTTGGATCATCTCTACTGGATCATCAATACCGAATCTTCAGAGGTGTTATCTCATGATTCTTCTCGTCACAGGAAGTTCTACATAGCCAGCCCTTTTTCATGTTGGATGTAGACCTAGCCACCATGTAGGTCTTCTTCAGCGCTTATATCTGACACTTAAGTCAGAATGGCCCACCCAGCACTTACATCTGATCTACTCATAAAAAAGGCATGCCCAACACTCACATCTAATCATATAGGAACCAATCCTATAATCACATCAGAAAGGCCCAGCACTCACATCCGTTCAACCAATGATCGGAATGGCCTAGTACTTACACTTGGCCATGCGAGGAACCAATCCTCCATGCCAAAAGGCTCTGCACTTACATCTGATCAACCAATGATTGAAGAAAGGAAATTGCACTTATATCTAATCAACCAATGATCGAAGAAAGGCACAACACTTATATCTAATCAACCAATGATCGAAGAAAGGCTCAGCACTTATATCTGATCAACCAATGATTGAAGAAAGGCTCTGCACTTACATCCGACACATGTGAGGAACCAATCCAACATGCATGTTCGAAAAGGCGTGCACTCACATCTGATCCTATAGGAACCAATCCTACAGTCATATCAGAATGGCCCCCATTCCCAGACTGAGCTACCTAGTAACTAACCAGGTGCCTCCATTCTCCAGGAGAATGGAAGTTGCCCTTACATCTATCCTACTCGATAGAATGGCCAGCACTCACATTTGACATGGAAGGAACCAATCCTCTCACCATGATAGAATGGCGCATCCCTTACATCTGACCATGGAAGGAACCAATCCTCTCACCATGTCAGAATGGCTATGGGTCTCATCACTTTCCCTTGGAGGAAACCTCGATCTGGAGAACACCAAGATTCTCCCTGAAGTACTCGAACTTCACCCTAGCCAATGGCTTCATCAACACATCAGCTATCTTTTCCTTTGTCGCAACATACTGGAGCTTCACTGCTCCCTTCTACACCATATCCCTGATATAGTGATACTTGATCTCTATATGCTTTGACTTGTCATGAAACACTGGATTCCATGACAAATTTACGCAACTCTGGTTGTCACAATGTATACAAGTAGCATCCATCTGGAGATCAAATAAATCAGACAGTAGCTTCCGCATCCATACTGCCTCACAACTAGCTGAACAAGCTGCGACATACTCTGCTTCAGCTATACTCAGTGCCACACAGGATTGCTTCCTGCTAAACCAAGATATCACACCTGTCCCATACTAAATCAACAACCTGAAGTGCTTTTCCTGTCGATGGCACTGCTTGCCCAATCTGAATCAACATAACCCTCCAGGTTAATCTTCTGATTCGCCTCGTACTTGAGCCCATAATCAATTGTACCTCTGAGGTACCTCAGAATGTGCTTTGTAGCAATCAAGTGGACATGTCTTGGATCTATCAAGATGTCAAATTTTCATATGCTAAGCTATATCATTAGTATTTCATTTCAATTTCATAAAAAAAGCATATAAACAGGATCACTGAAAGATAGACAAGCACAACCATACAAAAGGAACACAAAGATTTATCCTGGGAAAACCCTAAAGGGAAAAACCCAGCAAAAGCTTCCTCAATATAGATGCCCCAAAAAGGTAAAAAGGTAAAACCAACAAGGAGATCAAAAATATGATCCTCCTCCTTCTCCAGCTACTTCTCTCCTCCACAAGTGCGCTACACAAGTGAGTGTGTGTGTCACAAATGAGGAGAGCTCCACCTCTATTTATATTCATCCGTTCACTTCAATTAACTCACGTGACATGTAGGCTCGAGTTAATCATGTAGGCTCGAGTTACACATGTAGACTCAAGTAACCACACTGGGGTGCTAATGACCCACCTTTACAATTAGAGGGGACTACCTCATGACTCTTATTAGTTCTTCCGATTAGAAGCATCGGGGTACAAAGTAATACAAGTGGTTCTCCCGATAGGACCCTCGGGGACCACAAAAGATACATATAGAATATTCTTCGAAGTTACAATATTTCAACACTCCCCCTTAATGAGAAGGGTATTCTACAACAACATCAACAACAACAATAATAGGAGAGAGAAAGATAGGACATCATCAACATCATCAGGGTAACACATCTATAAATCATTGGAAGTTTTTCAACATCACATAGTCTTCATCTTCAATATTCAACGACAACAACTCTTTGATCAGCATCAGCATCTTTTGACCTTTTGATCAGCAACATCTTCAACACTCTGACCTTTCGATCAGCAACACCTTCAGCAACATCTTCATCACTTTGACCTTTCGATCAGCAACATCTTCAGCACTTAGAACTTTCAATCAGCAGCAACATCTTCAGCACTTTGACCTTTCGATCAGCAACATCTTCAGCGTTTTCACCTTTCGATCAGCAACAATATCTTCAGCATTTTGATCTTTCGATCAGCAACAACATCTTCAACATTTTGATCAGCAACATCTTCAGCACTTTGATCTTTCAATCAGCAACAACATCTTCAACATTTTGATCAGCAACATCTTCAGTACTTTGATCTTTCGATCAGCAACAATTTCTTCAGCATTTTGTTATTTCGATCAGCAACATCATCATATCCTGATCAGTAACATCATGATCAACACCATCATCATACTTCAATTCTCGAACAGCATCATCATCATCATATTCTAATCTTTTGATCAGCACGTCGTCATCATCATACTCTGATCTTTCGATCAGTGCATCATCATCGTCATACTCTGATCTTTCGATCAGTACATCATCATCATGCTCTGATCTTTTGATCAGTACATCATCATCATCATGCTCTGATATTTATATCAGTACATCGTAATCATCATCATACTCTGATCTTTCGATCAATACATCATCATCATCATACAAACATCAACATCAACATGATCCTTCCTTTCAGAATTACGGGATTTAGGTCTTTACGGAGTTACCAATGATCCTTCCTTTCGGAATTACGGGATTTAGGTCTTTACGGAGTTACTAATGATCCTTCCTTTCGGAATTACGGGATTTAGGTCTTTACGGAGTTACTAACGATCCTTCCTCTCGGAATTACAGGATCAACACATTTGTGGAACTCAAACAATCCTTCCTATTGGAATTACAGGATCAACACATTTGTGGAACTCAAACAATCCTTCCTATTGGAATTATGGGATCAATTCAATGATCCTTCCTTTCGGAATTACGGGATTTAGGTCTTTACGGAGATACTAACGATCCTTCCTTTCGAAATTACGAGATCAACACAGATGTGGAACTCAGACAATCCTTCCTATTGGAATTATGGGATCAACACATCTGTGGAACTCACACAATCCTTCATATTGGAATTACGGGATCAATTCAATGATCCTTCCTTTCAGAATTACGGGATTTAGGTCTTTACAGAGTTACTAACGATCCTTCCTTTCAAAATTACAAGATCAACACAGATGTGGAACTTAGACAATCCTTCCTCTAGGAATTACGGGATCAACACACGTTCTCGAGTACCAAAGTCACCGGATCAGTTCTGAACCGAAGTTCAAGGATGATACAATCCTACCACATTCACGAGGACCGAGATCTCTAGATACATTTTGAACCGAGGTTCAGGGATGATGCAATCCTACCACTTTCATGGGAGCCAAGACCTCCGGATACATTTTGAACCGAGGTTCAGGGATGATGCAATCCACCACTTTCACGGGGGCCGAGACCTCCGGATAGATTTTGAACCGAGGTTCAGGGATGATGCAATCCACCACTTTCATGGGGGTCGAGACCTCCGGATACATTTTGAACCAAGGTTCAGGGATGATGCAATCCCACCACATTCACGGGGGCCGAGACCTCTGGATACATTTTGAACCGAAGTTCAGGGATGATGCAATCCTACCACATTCATGAAGACCAAAGTCACCGGATCTATTTTGGGCAGATGTCCCAGGATGATACAATCCCTCTTCATTCTCGAGGACCGAGGTCACCAGATCACTTTTGGACAGATGTCCCGAGATGATACAATCCCTCTTCATTCTCGAGGACCGAGGCCACCGGATCACTTTAGGGCAAGTGCCCAGGGATGATACAATCCCACCGCCACATCACTACTCCCCCTTTCGAGAAAGGTCTTTCCGAACTACACCAAGCTTGTGTAACGTCCTCGACCCTTTGACTGGCGAAGAGGACGGTACCATGGTGTTAACCATCTGGGCTAAGAGCCCCATGAACATGTACATTCATATGAAATGCTGAAGGAGAATGCTTTGAACTAGAACATACATACATGAACATTTATCGTACACAGCGGAAGAAACATACATTCGTACAAGCATTCAACATGTTCATCATGATCATTAATAGTAAATAGGATTGCAGAAGTAAAATAGCCAAAATTACTTATCTTATAAAGAGCTTGTTCCGCAACCAGCTACGTCGCTGCAACGTTCCACCCAACCATAGGCCAGCGTGCTCCTTAATCTCTCAGTAATGCTGCCACCCCCGAGCTGGGCATGATTCTTCAAGGAATAAGGAACTAACAGGCTTACACATACTCAAGGTAACAACACCACAAGGGTACACAGTTTAGCCAAGCCAAAACGGTTGGGTTTTTCAGGCGAACAGCAGATCAGCCAAGCCAACAGAGTTGGGTTTATCAGGCCATCCAGGAGCTCGGAAAGGCTAATGCTAAGCTGGTGAGCTCACTAAAGAGCTGCAGACACCAACACCAGGACCAGCCTGGATTTTAGAACACCCACACACACCCAACACAAGGAATTCAGTCCCTTCTCTGCAACGCAGTCCCTCAGACCCTAATCTTCCCTCCAGTGCTCTTCAGGGGCTGTGGAGAAGAAATCCAGCTTAGTGGCTCTGTCCGTGTGGTTCTCAACCCACCAGGTTTATCAAGCACTTCAGGCCCTCATTCACCAACCCCAAATAGTCCGGGGACAAATCCACTGCATGCAAGCAGCCAAACAACTATTCAAGCATTTACAAGGAAAAACACCGTCAAGCCATCGTGGAAAACAACAGTTAACACACTCACATGAATACACAGCAACCAATCTTTAATACTATCACTACGAGACTTACACCGACCGAAAAAATGGTTAAAAGACATGACCAACATTCACAGCTCAGCGTGGATTCACAGGAAAGATCACCCCAATCTTCTACCAATTTCGCATTGCAGGTAACTCAATGCGTGGGGAAAAACCGCTCCCATCAGTCAGTGGGGAGAAATACCAATAATTTCTATTGTGATCCACTATGATGGATACAACAATACACCGTCCAATGCGTGGAGGTCAAAGTTGGTTCTATGTGTGGGTTGCAAAGAACAAAATTACGAACCAGCAATTAGCTCTAGAGAGACGAGGCGAACCCAACACAATGGATGGTAAAACGTTTTATCCCCGTCCTACATGAGGAAGACGAACAGCCACGATCTGAGGGATTGGGAAGAACGGTCCCTACGTCGTGGAGAGGAGAGCAAGTGTGGGCATGGTAGTGGTCTTCCTGCCAGCCAATCGTTGCCTCAACTAACAACAAAGGAAATATCCAAGGGTGGTGGTGACACATAGTTTTCCCCCTCGTGACTCAATGTTCCACATCCCCCTTTCCTTATCCTTTGGAATCATGCCCCTTCTCAATTTAGTTGCTACGAACATAGCTGGTTGGGTTATTTAATTAAAATGTGTGTTTACATGATGCCACAATTAAATATATGCCGCATGTCCCGATATACCATCGGTGACCATTCCTAATCAGAAACACAACATAACCAAATCTATGGTGGGGCCTTGGCCTTTAGCTCCGCACCACGATTATTTACAACATATGTATCCTATGTATTTTAATGCAAGCGGGGTTAAAACCAGGGTATTACATTCCCCTCCCCCTTCAATAGCACTGTCCTCAGTGCTTTACAAATTTTGAACAAAAAGCTACACTGGTACCACCTCAATGTTCCGCAGGATTGAACAAAAATGGATGTGCCAATCACATGGCATCCTCCAGCTCCCACGTAGCCTCTTCAGGTCCGTAATACTCCCACTGCACCTTTACCTACCCTGTGCCCCGGTTTCGGAGTATTGTGACCTTCCTGTCAAGGATGCGCATTGGCTCGATTCGGAACTCTCCCTCGGGTTCCACTTGAATCACATCCCAATTTATCACATGGTTAGGATCATGTACTTATTTATTAAGCAAAGAAACATGAAAAACATTATGAGCTCTAGTATTAGCAGGCAATGCAAGTTTATATGCAACAGGCCCTATTCTCTCAAGCACTTCAAATGGCCCACAATATCTAGGTGACAACTTGGCACAACTTCCAAGCTTCAAGGAACTTTTCTTTGCCCTCACCATGAGGTAAACATGATCCCCAACACTGAACTCTCGATTCATCCTATGCTTATCTGCATAGCTTTTCTTTCTGTCCTGTGCTGCTTTCAGATTTTGCCTAATCTTTACAACTTCTTGCTCCATTTCCTTGAGCAATTCTGGTCCAAGAACAACTCTATTCACCGGGATGTCCCAAGTCACCGGTGTCCTGCACCGTCTTCCATACAAAGCTTCATACGGACTCATCCCCAAGGATGCTTATTGTCCATTGTTGTAAGCAAACTCTACCAAGTGTAAGTAATCTTCCCACTTGGTTGGTTTGTCCATCACATACATGCGAAGCATATCTTCAAGCACCTGATTCACTCTCTCTGTCTGCCCATCTGTCTAAGGATGGTATGTAGTGCTGAAGTTTAACTTTGTACCCAAATCTGCAAACAATCCCTTCCAAAAATTGGAAGTGAACTTGACATCTCTGTCAGAGACTATTGCCTTAGGCAATCCATGCAATTTGAAAATCTCCTTCATGAAGATCTTTGTAATGTCATTAGTCTTGTGCATAGACTTCACTAGTATAAAATGTGCTTCCTTAGTCAGCTTGTCCACCACAACCATGATGGAATCATGTTGTCTCCAAGTCGTCGGCAATCCTGTAATAAAATCCATGGAAATAACTTCCCATTTCCATTCCGGAACTGGCAAAGGCTGCAACAAACCTGCTGGATGTTGATGCTCAACCTTTACCTGTTGACATTTCATGCACCTTGAAATGTATTCAGCCATGTCCTTTTTCATACCTGGCCAAAAGTACTGCTTTCTAGCTGTAGCAATTGTCTTCTGATATCCTGGGTGACCAGAATACGGAGCTTGATGGATTTCATCCATAACAACTCTCCTCAAATATGCTACATGTGGAATATAAATTCTACCTTTAAAAGTGAGAAGTCCATCTTCTTCCAATTTATATCCCTCATATCTCTTCTCAATACTTTGTTGTTGCAATTTGTCTTTTACCTACTCATACAATTCATCTCCAGCAACATGATTAACAATCTGCTGCCTCAAATTTGATTGGCAAATACTAAGAGATGCCACATGCATTTCTTGCACCTTCCTGCTGAGTGCATCAGCTACCTTATTTTCCTTTCCCTTTATGTGCTTGATTTCAAAATCAAACTCACATAAAAATTCCAGCCATCTTGCTTGCCTAGCATTCAGAGTAGGCTGATCAAATAGATACTTCAGTCCACAGTGATCTGTTCTGAGCTCAAATCTCCTACCCATCAAGTAATGCCTCCACATCTTGAGAGCATGTACTATGGCTGCAAGCTCTAGATCATGAGTGGCATAGTTCTTCTCATGTTCCTTAAGCTTTCTTGACTCATAGCATATTACATGGTTGTCTTGCATAAGGACTCCTCCAAGCCCTTGTCCGCATGCATCGGTACACACCACAAAATCTCTCTCTAGATCTGCAACCTTCAATACTGGTGCACTGGTGAGAAGACTCTTCAACTGCTAGAAGCTTTCTTCACACCTCGATGTCCATTCGAACTTCATCCCCTTCTTTTGCAAAGAAGTGATGGCATGTGCAACTTTGGAGAATCCCTCAATGAATCTCCTGTAGTATCCTGCAAGTCCCATAAAAGATCCCACATCTGTCACATTTCTTGGAGTAGGCCAATTCATAATGGATTCAATCTTTTCAGGGTCCACAGATATACCCTCTTCTGAGATAATGTGACCCAAATACTAAATTCTATCTCGATAGAAGTCACACTTGCTCAGTCTTGCATACAACTGATGCTCCCTGAGCAATTGCAATGTCAATCTCAAATGCTCTTCATGCTCTTTCTCATTCTTAGAATAAACAAGAATGTCATCAAGGAAAACAAGAACAAACTTGTCCAAATACTTGCTAAAGAAACTATTCATAAGGCACATAAATGTAGCCGGTGCATTTGTGAGACCAAATGGTACCACTACAAACTCATAATGCCCATACCTTGTCCTGAAGGTCATCTTATGAATGTCTTCATCCTTGATTCTCACCTGATGGTAAACAGACCTCAAGTCAATCTTGGAAAATACCTTTGCTCCTCTCATTTGATCAAAGAGGTCATCAATCCTAGGAAAAGGATATTTATTCTTCACAGTAACCTTGTTCAATTGTCTGTAATCAATACACAACCTGAGTGTACCATCTTTCTTCTTTACAAATAGAACTGGTGCTCCTTGAAGGGGACACACTCGGACGGATATACTTCTTTTCCAAAAACTCTTGCAGTTGCATCTTCAATTCTAGCATCTCCGGTGTACTCATCCTATAGGGTGCCTTGGATACTGGTGCTGCTCCTGGCACAAGTTCAATCGTGAAATCAATGTCCCTCTTTGGAGGAAGCCCTGGAATCTCATCAGGAAACACATCCCTGAATTCTTGTAACACCTGATAGTCCTCCAAACTAGGAGTTTCATCTCCTGATGCCTCCACAATATAAGCTGCATACAACTGGCAACCCTTCCTACAGAACTTCTTTAACTGCATTGCTGAAACCTACTGTACTGAAATCACCTTTGGAATTCCTCTCACAACTACTAGGTTTCCTTCTTCATTCGTGCATTCGAAATTCTTATTGTAACAGTCAAGCTTCACCCTGTGAGCTTCTAACCAATCCATTCCAATGAGAACATCATAGGAACCAAGCGGTAGAACATTCAGATCTACATATGTGACCAATCCATTCATGACCAATGGACATTTATCTACCACTTCACTAACCTTTCTCTTAGTTCCAGTGGCTAGCTGAACTAACCAAGACTTCCTATGCTTTATTTTCTTAAAAGCACAAATCTCCACTACTCTAGGGGTAATGTAACTATGCGTAGAACCGGGGTCAATTAAAATAGAAACAGGTTGCTCAACAATCTTACCTGCTACTTCAACCACAGTTGACTGGTGATCTGCCTGGTGATCCTCCAGTGCTGCATAAATCCTAGGGAGTACCCTTGCTACCTAACCCACTGTTTCTGCTTCTTGAATATTGTAAGCTAGCCTTGCACTCTCATTCTCGAGTGGACAATTTCTACGCAAGTGAGGTCCTTCACATTTCCAACATTTGAGTGGACTTTTATTTGGATGTGGCTCTTTAGGATTTCCACCTGTCACTCCAACTAGATCACTCGCAGCTTGGGATGGCTGCTTCTGCTGATTCCTGAATCTAGAAGGTTTGAAACCTTTCTTTCTTTGGTCCAACTTTTCATTCTTCTTGTCCTTCCATGTCTTATGGTGATCAGGTTTTCCTTTACTTTGCTCATAGCAATACTTAGACCTTCTTATTGTTTCTTCAAGAGTTCTAGGTTCATAAAACTCAATTCTATCTTTGTAAGACGAAGGTAATCCACTCAGAAAACGCCGGACCTTCACTTTTTCATCTCTGATGTACCGGACATACCTCAACAGCTCCAAAAACTTATTTGCATATTCATCCATGGTTTGCTGTCCCAATCTCAGCTCATGGAACTCCTTGATCTTGTCATCATAGTACCTGTCAGAGAGGTATTTCTGCTTGAAATACTTCCCTAACTGTTTCCACCTAAGTCTCCTTTCACTGATCCTCTTTACTTGCTTGAAGTGTTCCCACCAAATGGATTCTCTTCCATTCAGATTGAATATGGCAACCCGTGCCTTCATGTTCCCTGAATAGTCCTGCACCTGAAAGTACTTCTTTATCCCAAGAAGCCAAGCCTCAGCTTCTTGTCCCGTATTTATCTCACCATCAAATGTAGGAGGTTTATCTTTCCTAAACTCATCTCGAGAGCGATCCCTAAGGTGCCTTCTTCTTTTCCTTTTATGAGGAGATGAATTTGTATCTCCACTGGATTCTTTGGAGTCAGACGATCCACTGAAAGTCCTTCTCCTTCTCCTAGTGCTGCTCTTACTGCCTTTTGATGTACCTAGTCCAGAATCTATCTTTTTCTGCAAGACTGTCAAACTTTCCAATATGGAAGCATTCAACTGATGCTGCTCTTCCTGGGCTTTAATTAAGCTTCTCATGGTGGCTACAATATCTGATGGTGTCTCTTGGAATCTCCTTCCATTTGACTCAATGTCATCATTCCTATTACGGACATTTTCTCCCATGGCATCTTCTTCTCGCTCATGAGAATCTCGAGCATTGTACCCATCATGGGTTCTCATGACTGAACCACCTCTGGCTTTACCACACTGTTATTTCTGGAGTACTGCTCTTGGAAGTTATCTATAGTTCTGCAATGTGTTAGTAGCAAACTATTAGATGCATAGTATTAATATAAATCAAACTACTTACCTTTTTCTTGGAAAAAAAAATTCATAAAATAACAAATTTTCCCAAACACAAGATTTCCTTCATCAAAGAACGTCTATTCATCCCTGAAAATCCACTGAAAAACAGCTGAAAATCCCCCTGAAAAATAGTCGAAATCTGCTGGAAAATCCCACTTAAAAAACTCAAAAATTTTCTCTACAGAATCGGCTCTCATTTCATCTATCAATCCGATGTTTCGGCAGTCCAAACCACTAGCTTCTCCGCTGTTCATCGAAAATTGGATCTTCTAACCTGTCAGACAGCTAGTTCTCTAAGCTTCCGATACTTCGGCAGTCCGATCTTCATCTTTCATCTGACACTCATCGGCGATCCAATCAACTAAATTTTTCCGACGTTTTCTATCTTTAGAAAAATTTTCAATTTTATTTTCAATTCTTCTTGTCGAAACATCGGATGCTCAAACAACTATTCTTTTCCGACGTTTCGGCTATCTTCGGAAGGTCTTTGCCGAAACTGCGGCTCCGTCTTCCACTAATCTCCGCCCAAACCTTCCCTTCTCTTCTTTCGTTGCATCGGCAACTTCATCTTCTATTTTCTTCCGATGCTTGTTGCCGCATCGGCTGCTTAAACAGCTAACTTTTTCCGACGGTCTCAACACTTAGAATTTTTTTTTAATTTTCCCCGTTAAAACTTTGATTTCGGCTCCCATCTTGGGTTTCCTTCCGCTATTGCAGAAATCCTTTCAACATTGACCCGCCATGGCATCCAGGTCTTCTTCTTCGTGCCACCGCTGCACCAGAAGATTGTTTGATTTCCGAACGCCACTGTTGCGGCCGATTCTTCTTTCTCATTCCGCTACTATAGCGGCTTCGTTTTCTTCCTCCAACCGCCGACATAGCGGCTCCTAAAATTTCTTCACCTGCCGCCATTGTGGCTCTGCAAAGGACTAAGTTTCACCGATCAATCTGCTAAGGCATACCCCGATCGGTATCGTCGGTCTTTTCTCATCGGAAGTCTAGTGCTTTTGGCTTCCGCAACGGCGGGTGTTCGATCCACTATCTTTTTCTGATAGCCAATGAATTCTATACTTAAGAAAAAATTTCAACTTTTCTTCATGGCGTCAGCGGTTGGAGAACTTACCCATCGGACGTGTAGTTGTTTTTCCATCCGCAACGGCGGATGCTCGAACAACTATTTTCTTCCGACGGACATCGAACACTTAGACAATTTTCCCGTGATTTTCCTTCAAACTATTCCCGTCGGGCGTGCTTTCGTCTAACTCTTCCGCTACGTCGGAAGTCCATTCCACTAACTCTTCCGCTACGTTGGAAGTCTTTTCCACTAACTCTTCCACTACGTCGAAATTCCTTTCCACTAAGTGTTCTGACTGTTCAACACTTAGGAAAATTTTTGGAAGTTTTCCTGTCATCAAATTTTTGATCTCTGCTGGGCAGAAAGAAATCCTGCCACTGTCACTGCATATTGGTGGTCCATGCAGGCCCATGCTGCAACATGAGCTCTCATACCATGCTGTAACGTCCCCGACCCTTTGACCGGCGAAGAGGACGGTACCATGGTGTTAACCATCTGGGCTAAGAGCCCCATGAACATGTACATTCATATGAAATGCTGAAGGAGAATGCTTTGAACTAGAACATACATACATGAACATTTATCATACACAGCGGAAGCAACATACATTCGTACAAGCATTCAACATGTTCATCATCATCATTAACAGTAAATAGGATTGCAGAAGTAAAATAGCCAAAATTACTTATCTTATAAAGAGCTTGTTCCGTAACTAGCTACGTCGCTGCAACGTTCCACCCAACCATAGGCCAGCGTGCTCCTTAATCTCTCAGCAACACTGCTACCCCCGAGCTGGGCATGATTCTTCAAGGAATAAGGAACTAACAGGCTTACACACAGCTAAGGTAGCAACACCACAAGGGTACACAGTTCAGCCAAGCCAACACGGTTGGGTTTTTCAGGCGAACAGCAGATCAGCCAAGCCAACAGAGTTGGGTTTATCAGGCCATCCAGGAGCTGAGAAAGGCTAATGCTAAGCTGGTGAGCTCACTAAAGAGCTGCAGACACCAACACCAGGACTATCCTGTATTCTAGAACACCCACACACACCCAACACAAGGAATTCAGTCCCTTCTCTGCAACGCAGTCCCTCAGACCCTGATCTTCCCTCCAGTGCTCTTCAGGGGCTGTGGAGAAGAAATCCAACTCAGTGGCTCTGTCCGTGTGGTTCTCGACCCACCAGGTTTATCAAGCACTTCAAGCCCTCATTCACCAACCCCAAATAGTTCGGGGACAAATCCACTGCATGCAAGCAGCCAAACAGCTATTCAAGCGTTTATAGGGAAAAACATCGTCAAGCCATCATGGCAAACAACAGTTAACACACTTACATGAATACACAGCAACCAATCTTTAATACTATCACTGTGAGACTTACACCGGCTGGAAAATGGTTAAAATACACGACCAACATTCACAACTCAGCATGAATTCACAGGAAAGATCACCGCGATCTTCTACCAATTCTGCATTGCAGGTAACTCAATGCGTGGGGAAAAACCGCTCCTATCAATTAGTGGGGAGAAATCCCAATAATTTTTGCTGCGATCCGCTATGATGGATACAACAATACACCGTCCAATGCGTGGAGGTCGAATTTGGTTCTCTGCGTGGGTTGCAAAGAACAAAATTACGAACCGGCAATTAGCGCTAGAGAGAGGAGACGAACCCAACACAATGGATGGTAAAAAAATTTATCCCCGTCCTGCATGAGGAAGATGAACAGCCACGATCCGAGGGAGTGGGAAGAACGGTCCCTACGTCGTGGAGAGGAGAGCAAGCGTGGGCATGGTAGTGGTCTTCTTGCCAGCCAATCGCTGCCTCAACTAACAACAAAGGAAATATCCAAAGGGTGGTGGTGACAAATAGTTTTCCCCCCCGTAACTCAATGTTCCACATCCCCCTTTCCTTATCCTTTGGAATCATGCCCCTTCTCAATTTAGTTGCTGCGAACATAGTTGGTTGGGTTATTTAATTAAAATACATGTTTACATGATGCCACAATTAAATATATGCCGCATGTCCCGATATAACATCGGTGACCATTCCTAATCAGAAACACAACATAACCAAATCTATGGTGGGGCCTTGGCCTTTAGCTTTGCACCACGATTATTTACAACATATGTATCCTATGTATTTTAATGCAAGCGGGGTTAAAACCGGGGTATTACAGCTTGTCTTGAAAGTGTTCGAACTTTACTCGAGACAAAGGCTTCATCAGCACATCATCATCTAAACCATCATCATCTACATCTTCAGTATGTGAATACTGAACTATCATCAGGTCACCATCATCTGCATCTACAGCATGTAAATACTGAAACATCATCTATATCTTCAGTATGGGAATACTGAAACATCATCATTTCTACATTCAGTATAGAAATACTGAATCACCATCATCTATATCTACAGTATGTAAATACTGAAACATCATCATCTGCATCTTTATCTTGAATGTAGAAATACTGGATTTCTATGTGTTACGACAGAACACAGGGTTCTCTATTATCACAACTCTCGTTATCACATAGAATCAATGTAGTATCCATCTTGAGTTCAAAGAGACCTGATATCAGCTTCCGAAGCCATATGGCTTCACAACTTAACAGAGCAATCTGCTATGTATTCTGCTTCAGCCATGCTACGAGAAACACTGGACTATTTCCTGTTAAGCCATGAACTCATAGCAGACCCCAAACAAAAGCATCTACCTAATGTTCTTTTCCTGTCTGAGATACTTCCAGCCCAATATACATCTGTGTAGCCATACAATCTTTACTCATGGCTACCATCATAATATAAACCAAAGTCTATAGTCCGTTTCAGATATCTCATCACATGTTTTGCAGTTACAAGGTGAACCTGTCTTGTTTGAACAAGATATTGACTTAAGGTGTTCACAGCAAAACAAATGTCTGGTCTGGTATTTGTTAAGTACATCAATGACCCAATGATCTGTCTATAACTCTGATGAGTCATATCCACTAACTCTAATGAGTCATCAGCTAACAGCTTCAGGTTGGATTCCATGGGTGTGGTCATGACTTTGCATTCCAACATATTGACTCTCTTCAATATCTCTACTGCATACTTTCCCTGGTTGAGAAAGATTTCTTCTGAACTTTGCCATACTTCCAGACCTAGGAAATAATGCATTAACCCAAGGTCTTTCATCTCAAATTCTTCTGCTAGTTTCTTCTTGCTTTCCATGACCTGTTTCTCATTTCCTGTCAAGGATAATTCATCCACATATAATAACAATATGACAAGTTCATCTTCTACAACCTTGAGATAAAGGTTAGGATCAGCTTTACCCTTGGTAAATCCCATGCTCGACAAGAAACTATCTATTCTTCCATACCAAGCTCTGGGAGCTTGCTTCAGGCCATAGAGGGCCTTCTTCAACTTGCATACGTGATTCCATCTAGCTTCAACTTCAAATCCTCGTGACTATTCGATGTAAAACTCTTTCTCAATCATACCATTAAGGAAGGCTTGTCTTTACTTCACCATGGAAGAAACTACCATGATAGTTCTGAAGGAAGTGTACCTTGCTTCCTGGAGTAAGTGTCTCTTCAAAATTAATTCCCTCTTTCTGAAAGAAACTTCTGGCCACAAATCTTGCTTTATGCTTCTTGATACTTCCGTCAGTTGTATATCCATTTGGAGGATACAATACTCTTTCCTTCAGGTTTGGGAACTATATCCCATACATCATTCTCTTATTATTTCATCATAACATCTTTCATGAGTTCGTCTTGTCAGATCATCAACATCTCCTAGTCTTCTGCATTCAATTTTCAAGGTTGGAACCCACTTTACTCTTGGTAAAGTCTCGATCCATCAAGAAGATGTCCATCATGTCGTACCGTGTCGAACTCAAATATCTTCTGTAGTCACTCCCCCTGAAGTGGAGTATTATCTTCCTTCTTCATTCTGTACAGGTGGATATATACTGGTCAATAGAGTATGTCATGTCATAGTCTATTCTTTCTGAGGCAAATCATGAACCTTTATTTGTACACTTGTTCTTGTAGATCCATATGGAGGATACTATGTACTTCCCTTTATGTCTCGAAATCATATCGTATACATCATTCCCCATGATCAACTGTTATTCTTTGATCATAGTTTCTTTCACAGCATTCTTTTCTTCAACTTGAGTTATCTCGCATACCCATGGTGGTCTTCATCCTTTGAGGTGGATCTACCGCTCTCTGAAGCTCTTTCTTCCGTCATCGTGTCTCTGACACTGGGAGCTTCAGATTCATGTTTATTGAATTGTCATCATTTGTTCTTCGGAACAAGTCTCGTCCTTCATTTCTTGTAGGAGGTTGTACAGGACCTTTCCTACAATTCAAATGCACCAGTTGCATGGTTAGAACTATTTCATAAAACATATGCATAACGACAAATTCTTATGCATCATGAAACTATTTAGCCAATACAACATTCATCCATATCTCATGGAAACTTTCTAGATGCCTTCCATCTCTATCATGACATCATTGAGATTGTGCACTAATCCAATATGTCAGCAAAGAGGTTTCATTCTAGATAAGTAGCAATGGAGAGATGTATAGCACCATGAGCTACTTACCGATCACATGCATATTAGTAGTATACAGTCATTAATGCAAACAATCTATCATGCATAACACATCAACTGAATATAATCAAATGCATAACAAAACAATATCATTAAATGACAATTGAATACTTATCTTTTATTTGTTTCGTGGGTAGACTCCATCTTGATCATTTTGCTTGAGTCATATTCTTCATTCAAGAAATCATCATTTCTTATCCAAATGATAAGATGAATAAGAGGTTCTTCAAGAATTGAGTTTTTCATATTCCTCATCGCTTGAGGGATCTTCTTTGAATG